>VWYH01007848.1:1219258-1342996 GCA_013399365.1 Pampusana beccarii
GGGCTCAGCTCCTCGCGCCCCGCCCCGCGTCGCCATGGCCACGGGCGCGAGGCGTCCGCTGAGCTCCCGTCACCTCCGGCCCGGCCCCGTTCCCGCGCCCGGGCGGCTGCCGGAGAAGGACCCGCTGGCACCGCTCCGGCCGGGGCCCGGGGACGGCCCCAGGAGCAGCAGCTTCTTGCCTGGGCTCCGTTCCTGCTGTCCAGAGGGAAGCGCTGGGCAGGGGAAACGGCCGGTTTCCGCTTTCACCGCCCGGCGGAGCGGCCGCGACGGCCCCGCCGGGGCGGGCGGCGGGTCAGTGCTTGACGTGGCGCTGCTGCCGCTTCCCTGCGCCCGAACCCCCAAAACCAGCCCTGGCAGGAACCTCAGCTCAACCGCTTCACCTCGAGGAACCCAACGAGCAGCCCCTGGGGCTGAAATTAATCTCTGGGAACTTGGTTCAAGTGCTACACGCTGGCTTTTCGCTTGACAACGGCGGAACGCTCCGCAAGAAACCTCTGTTGGACAGGGGCAGCAGAGATGAGCCTTCGCTTCCCCGTTAAACAAGTTACGTTGGTCCTGATGCAGTTCCTGGCACCACAACACAGGGCACCGTGTTACTCTCCTATTTAGCAGCACACAGAATTTGAAAGAGTTTCGAAAAGCCCACCGGAGGAGGCTGACAGCACATCCCTGCATCTCATTGCTCAACACCAAGCTGAGGAAAGAGAACATTAGTGCCAGCGTGAATCCTTGGAGCCGAGCTGCAGATTGGTGCCAAACGCATCCTTTGGAGAGAAACAGCAGAAAGGATGGAAGTAGCTTTGCTCTGCCAAAGCAATGAAACATCATCCTCAGCATAAGAACTTCACAGAATTCTAAAAAAAACCCACACACACACACACAAAAAAAAAAAAAACAACAAAAAACCAAACCACCACCAAACCAAAAACAAACCACAACTTCATCCAGGAATTAATATTCCCACCAGCAGGGTAACCCTGCTGTAACCCAACACCCTTCTGATGCACTGGAGTTAGGGCTCAGCCCACAAGACACTCTGCGTTCACCATCAAGCTGCTCAGTCTGTGCAAAGGAACTTCAGAGTTAGACACACTTTCTCTGTTTGGATTTGCGATTTTCTCTCTGGCCCACGGACAGCCCGGCCTCCTTGATCCCGGGTGCTTCATGAGCTTTGGACCTGAGCCTCAGGACACTGTCGGGCACTGATCTCTTTGCTGCTGATGTGGCACAAAACCTGCAGACAGCATATTTGTGTCAGCTAAACTCCTTGGTGATTTTAAACAGGTACTCATAAGAAAACAGCAGCACAGCTCAGAAAAGCCTCGCTAGGAGGTTATCTAATCCAGCCCCACCTTAGATAGTTACTGTAAGCATTCAGCAGAGATAGTTTAACCATTCCAAGAAAAAAAAAAAAAATATATATATAGGACTGGAAGGTTTTGTGCTCCCCTGAGCGGTCTGTTCTAGTCTCTTGCAGACAGATCTTTTCAATGCTTCATCAACAGCTTCCCTGCTGTAGTTTATACCTTTCTTAATAGACCTGTCCTAATTACTATGGGATAATTCCTCCCTGTTTGAATATTCCCTGCTCACTTTCCCCTAGTCCTTTTTTCCATGGAAAAATAAAACAAACCCAGTTTTTCCTTCTGTGAAATTTAACATTTCCTAGATATTTGTTTATTGTGCTGCTGCCCTCTGGCCCTTTTTCAGATGTCAAGATCTTCTTCCTTGAGCTCAAGTGCCCGGTGCTGATGTATGTTATTCTGGCAGAGGCTTCCTCATGATTAGCACCACAACCCATCTGAAAGACTCTCCCAGACTAATTTAAAAACTGCACATAAAATACTAAGTATTTAGAAACAAAACTTCAGCAAAAGCAAATACTGAGTATCCGAACAGGCAATTTCACACGTACTAAAGTAATTTTCTTTTCAAATTGTTAGTTAGGTTAAAAAAGGCAGCTTGCCACATAAAATTCAGTAGCTGTAAGTGTAGGACAGCAAGAGACCGTCAGGAATATCGTGTTTCTCCTGGGAACCGACCACCAGTCAGCACAGCGCTCAAACAACAAATCCGTTCTAAGATAATTTGTCAGACATCTCAGAGCAGCCAGTTTTATTTGGAGCAATAATATCTACATAAACGGGTATTATTTTTAAGATCTTAGTAAAGTTTTATCACCAAGCAGTAAAACTTGCTGATCAGATCATGTATAAACCTCTTTTAGTTACTGCAAAAGGGCGAGGGTTGTTTCTCCATGCGGCTCTGATAACACAAACAACAGTGACCCAGGCACTCTGAGTAAGTCTGGCTACCTGTTGTAAAGTCCACTCCTGATGTAAGTGCTGGGGGTTGTGTCAGCTGCACAAGTCAATAAAGAGCACACACAGGATTGTACAGGAAGGCTGGACACAACATGTCAGGTTTTTATTAACCAAAAGTGAAGCTGAACCCCAGAATGGTTTAACTCGTTAAAACCGTATGTTTATATGGCAAGTATTTTTCTTTCATGTTCAACACTATAGTGCAAGAACCAAACTTCGCAGCTGTTCATCCTTTGAAAATCAAGTAGTAAATATACAATGAATTAAAATAAGGGTCCCTCAATGAACCAATTAAAAAAAAAAACATTTAATTCAGAACAGACCAATCTTAAGAACTGTCTTATGAAATTCTCCCAAGTGAAAGACTTTTAAAAGCACTTGGAGCCTTGAGGTAGCAACTTTATGCAGAATTTAATTCCCCTCCTGCCCCACAGAGCAGAGGAAAATTAGTAGCACGTTATTAGCTCCAGCCAGCAAAGCGGAGTTGAGTGTTCTCCTGTGAGGTTAGTGACTTGCTCTTGCATCTTGAAATAGCAGTGTAGTGCTGCAGACCGTCAGGAGGAAATCCACAAGGAAGGCCTATTGAAATAAAATGTATGGTTTGAAAAAAGTGAAAATAATCAGCAATAACCATAACAACAACAATTAGCTGGAGTGAAAATAACCAAAATGTTTGTATTTTGGCAAGACTAGTTTACAAATACATGTCAAGAACAAGAGTCAGCTTTCAGCCAACAGAAAAGAAAGGAAGTGACATTCAAAGGGGTTTCATTTTTTGCCCTCTGTGCAAAATTGCACTTTGTTTTTAAAGTTTTTAGAGCTTTAAGTTCTGCACTTTTTTTTTTCTAAAAAGAGGGCACTTTTGCCCTTTTTTGTTCTTTTACATTGTGAAACCTGTGCTGTGACATTAAACAGAAATACCATATGCCAGGATATTTGACCACTGAAAACTCCTCTCACTGACTTCACAACAATCACAAGCAGGGCATCGCATACAAGAGACTTTGTCCTCTAAGTCTCGAAGATACTGTCCTCTTTGCCCACTTTGCTGCTGAGTTCTTTTATTAAAAACTAGATCTCTCTCTGCTGCCAATTTCAGAGACTCCGCTGTGGATTTACTGAACACTGAGTAACAACAACAGAAAACCCGGGTTTGTTCTGCACAACAACTGCGATGAACAGTCACAGTGAGCAGGGATGAGCTGAGATACAGTCACACGAGCAGATCTTTACAGGCACCTCACTTCACTCCCAGGTCTTGCTGTCACCACTCACATGCTTCCCAACTTTAATCATTGCTGGTGCTCTGAACAGATACCTGGCAATGCTGAGTACCTTACTACATGTTTCTCTCGATATCTTCATGCTCCAAAATTCTGCAGAACAGGTTGATTAAACCAGACCAAACTCATCAGGCACATTGCAAATTACAGCTTTTAAAAGGACGACCCTTCACACGGGCTCATCCTCTTTCAGCTCAAGGTCAGGTGCCTCCTTGGCTGCAGGACGGTTTTGCCCAGTCTGTCCTTGCTTTAGGGCGTCTAGAAAGGAAAAACTTGAAAAGCTTGTTCTTGCTCACATGGGAACCTAATCTTTTGATTTAACTTTCTCATCCTTTTAAGTTCTAGAAGCCATAAAATCCTCCCTTCCAGGCAGAATTACCTTAAGAATCTAACATCAGCCTCACCTGTTTTTTTGGTTAAGCTTCAGAACAATTGCCAATGTTTGCGTACGCTGAGGTAAACAGTCCTGTCCTGCAGAGAACCAAGGGCTGCAAGAACCAGAACCAACCTGCCAGGCCCCCCTGGGTGAAGGAGAGGATGTTCTGTCTGGAGCGACAAGGGCCAGCTGATGGGTATTCACAGCAAGTTTCTCTTTGGTTCACAGAAACTCAGACTGTTCTGGAGACCAGCTTATGTCTGGTTTGCAGGACAGTCATGAGCTGGCTTCAAAAACACTCTTTTCTTGGAGCCCAAAATATCTTAATTTTTTCTGTGTTATCAATGCAAGGACCTGATGAGTGTGGGGGTTTTGTTTATTTTGTTGCATTGTGGTTTCAGTTTGGGTTTTTTTGTTTTCATTTGCTTCTTTTTGTTCATTTGTTTTTGCTTAGGTTTGTTTATTCTGTTTTTTAATTCTGTAATCAAACAACAGCTTTGTCTTTGGTGTTAAAACTTTGAAGCATGAATGAAGTACCTGCTGCTTTGGCTGTAATTTACAACAAAACAGCCCAGTAAAGCAAGGGAAATTCACTGTTCTAAATACATGCAGTTAGAACAGCCACTAGACATCACAACCAGGACTTTAATAATATGGAAACACCTAGTCCAGTGGTGTCTGTTACAAATCATTTGCATTATATAAAAATATTACTCCAATTACAGTAACTGGACAACAGCCATTCAAACTCACGAAGTTTCCATCTTACTCATATTGCAGGAACTGGGAGGAGCTCATCCATTTCGGGGAAAAAAATTGTCCAGAAATCAACTTAAGAGTTGTAGTTAAGCATCTAATGCCTTAAACATCCACTGTGATAACTAGAAGCAGGAATTCAACATTACCATCCTTCTATTCTTGCTCATGTGGCCATAAATAAAAAGAGCAGGTTCTGTTACACTAGCACCCACAATTAAAATTTTATAACCCCGTAAAACACCATTAAGTTTTGCATGAGCTGCAGAAGAACGCAAATTCAAAGGGTCACTAGATTTATTACCTACAAATTCAATGTCTTAATATAATTATTCTGTTCGTACACCATAAAAATGTCCTTCTTATATGGTCTCATTCTTAATGAGATAATACTCTGATAAAATCTCAGCAGTATGCCAGTTAAGGCCATTAAAGCTATAGAAATAGAATCTACCTAATAAATGCTGCAAATTTAACAGGTATTTTAGATGAATATCAGTAGCTTAGTTATCACCTAAACCAAAAAGACTCCTCAAACACACCAACTGCGTAGTTAGCAAAGACATTTGCTTTACAAAGTCAAATGTTGCCAACTTTGGAAAAGTTGAGCAAATCAACACGGTATTTGGAAGCATCCAAGCATCTAATGAAGTTAGAATACTGTGTAATGTAACTGTGTAACTGGGGGGAAGCTCCTGTAAACAAGTACAGAAGTAGTTTTCACTTCAATTACAAAACATTCACCTTTTAAAAAAGCTTTAAAACTGACCCAGTCAACAACAGTGCCCTGGGAAATCTAGCAGTAGAAAGGATCTCTGTGAGCAAGAGAAGGTCATATATTGTGATCTCACCACAATAAAATGTACTCAGTGTCAGGAAAAATGAGCAAATTTGGGGAGATGATAATTATGACGCCTTCGAGCCATTTAATCTGAACCACTGCACTTTTTTGGACAGCATAGAGTAAAACAATTTTCTTTGCTGCTCAGAAAACACTTAAAATACGCTCCATTTTCTGCATTTTGTTGCTAAGCAGACTCTCCCATGTCCCCAGCTCAGTTTACTTGGTTTAAAGAGCGATAGCACCTGCTGCTTTCAGCAGGTGGAAGAAAACTTCAGTGCCACCTTACTAATCGGCTCCATTGATATTTTAACTTCAAACCCAGATGCTACAATTAAAAGCAAATTTGACACTGTGAAAGGAAAGCATCAGATGAAGGTAACAAGCCCGTAAAAGGCTCATATTCCACAGGTTGCCTTCGCAGAACAGGCAGCCTCCCACTACAGAATCTGATCTGAAAATGTATCCCAACAGTAACACCAGAAGGAAGGAGGCTTCTGTATCTTGCACACTTTGGGTTTCACATCAGGCACTTGAACTGCTGGACAGATGCCATTCTGAATGAAGTAAGTGAACACAGGGTTAGAATCATCTTTAACCTAGGTCTAATAATGAAGTATCAGCAGCAAAGTGGAGGCAGGGAGTGAGCAATCCATCTGTGCTGAGACTTGTTCATGGTTTCTAAAATGCCCAAGAAGACAGCAGCAGGAACTGTTCCATAGTGCCCATTTTCCTTGTGGGTTGTGTTGCCGATAGGTTTTTCTGTGTCGAACTAAGAAGGCATTGAAGTACCCTGTGCCTAATTCCCTGGATCCAACAGGTCCATGCTAGAACCAAACATTGCCACCAGCTGCTCCTCATAATGTGTGATGTTCCTCTTCATGATGTCCATGCACGGCCCAAGCAACCTCTCAAATGCTTGCACATCCATGACTGCAAAAGTGAAAACAATACCATTTGTAATGATTACGTGCATTACCTTGCTTATTGTCTTTGCTGCTCCAAACTAGAGTGTAATAAGCTTATTGTTTTTACTAAACGTATCATCTTTCTCTTGCAATACCTTGAAACAGACAGTAAAATAAGTGTACTCTTGTTGTTGTCTGTGTCCTTCCTCTTGACATCCTCAATTGGCAAAACAACACCTGACCTCAAGGATAAATACAGAAGGCAAATACAGACCACACTGGCAGTAAAGGATCATCTGAGTGTTGTGTGTGACAAACAAGCAGTAGACAAGAAGCTGATGCTACCTACCCCTTCAAAGAGCACAGGCCATACAAGCAGAAAAAACAGAATCTGCTGGAAGCAAGAAGATTCTCAAACTTCAACACTGAGATGTGCTCCAGGCCATGCTGTGAGCTTCTCCTGTCTGAACCACAAGTTACCAAAAGGCTGCTACCTCTGGAACAGCTGCTCACTCAGGTGTGGTCCACAAAACAAGCAAAGACCAGAAAAGGGGAGCTAGAAACACACGACATCTGCTTACCTAAACATTTGACCTCCCCAACGGCATAAGCAGAGGCTGCTCTGGGTTTGTTGGTAACAAGTGCGAGCTCTCCAAAATACTGCCCTCTGTGACACCGGGCAATCTCCACTTCTTGGTTAGCTTCTCTACTCGTCTTAGTCTGTCAAACAGTACAATTATTTGCATACACTTCTGTCTTTGTCCAACGCTACAATTAATCCCAGATATCTTACGGATGTGCAACAGCTCAATGGTTTAGGGCTTTTAAACTAGCAAGTCCCAAGTCATGCTCTGTACTGTAGAACACCTGAACAGCACGTTCAGTTAGAAGTTTGATAAGAAAAGTGTATGCCAGCCCACAAGTTTTGAAATTGGCAGGTATTTACTGTTACAGTTTTGGGAACTGCTATTAGCCTAACACAGCTTTTATCATGCACAACATATTGTTCCCTAAGGCTGCTCAGAGTGTACAGATCTGTTCAAATGTCAATCTCTAGTATGTCCCTAGAGAAAATACAGCCCAGGTTTTGTAAGTTGCATTTTTCTATAATCCTAGGAGAAAATTTTCATCTCAACCTTTAAGGCCAGGGACAGTGTATCAAGTCAGTTTGCAGAGGAGCAAATACAAGCAAAAGACTTCCCAAGTTTAGTAAAATGACTTCTGGCCACTTCAGAACAGGTATGGGCATTTACAGCCAGCAATACATGAGTAACAATGATAAATATCACAAAATAGTATCTTAAAATAAGCCAGGGTAGGCTTTTTTACATGACTTGTATTCATGGATCAAATCAGGGATTGACCTAAAGCATAACCACGCAATTCAAACTCACCTTGCTTTTAATCAGGATTTTTACTTCCCCAGATTCTACAATGTAAAAACAATCCGCTTTATCACCCTGTAAAGACAAAAAGGTACAACAAAAGATTTTTTAGTTTACTGTAAAAGTACATGTAAATGGTATGACGACCTCCAGAGGTCCCTGCAAACCTCAACCAGCCTATGATTCTGTGAGAGTTTCTAAAACATTTGTCACATCTCTCTAAACCACATCAGGTTGCAGACCCTCAACAGATCCTAGTTTACATCTGCTCCGGCGAGCGTCAGCAGGACTTCATATTTTGAAAGTTTTAGCTGTTGCAGAGAGAACTTTTCCCTTTCTATACCAACAGCTGGGGGCTTGGTATAGGGCTGGAAGTCAGAATGGAGAGCCAGCATGTGCCTCCCGCCAGGAATTGGAAGCAAAGTGACTAAAAGCTTAATGGAGACAGAGGCTGGATAAGGAACAAGGGCAAGGAGATCATGAATGTGATGGGAAGGATGGAGAGAGACGGTTACAACTTGAGTACGAAGCATGGGCTGCAAGAAGGTGATGAAAGACTTAACACGGAGCTATAGAATAAGTTAGGCCCTTAGGTAAACTTCCCAGGGATCATCATAAACCACCCAGCACAAAGCTTTTCATTCACTGTTGCCATCTCTCACAACATGAACCAATACACTCCGCACACTTCTGACAGAGTACTTACTTAGTTTTTTAAAAGAATGAAAACAAACTGAGTAGGAGACATCCTTGTGACACCAACAGGCACTAACAGTTTTGAAGTGCTTTAAAGCATACTACTCTTAACTGAAGAGGCAAATTCCAGAAATCTAACTGAAATGTAAAATTATCCACAGCAGAAAAGGGGTTCATGGTATCGACGCAACTGCTGTAAAGTAAGAGCTATCACATCTTTTCCAAGCATAACGTTTCATCACCTTTAGCACTGTATTACCATCACCCAAGACCTGTCCAGATTATTCATCCTCCTTTTAAAGGTAATTATATCCTTGTCTTTAATTTGGTTCTTAGAAAAGATTAAAACCAACTGCGCAATTGGATCACTGGTTACGTAGGTTCCCAGTTTTGAGACTGATTTATAAGCTTTGATTTTGCTGACAGTTCAGTTTTCTCAGGGTCTGAAACAACAAGATTTTCAACTTAAAAAATTGAGGGTATTTTTGGTGGGAAGTAATTTGGCAGTATTTGGTCATAGCCCACTAAGTTTTCCTGCATTCAGACTTATCTGACATTCGATGTAATTAATTATTCAAGACATTATCAAGGAGTTATATTCTACTTATAAAACACAACAACAACTGTGATCAAAAGCCTGCAATTTCAGGTAAGCCAAGGAGAAAATATATACCAACAAGCAAAGGCTGTCGATTGAAGCCAGACTATTCCAACACTGAAATAGTCTTTTTAAGAGCAGCAGGAAAAACAGTGGATTTAATAACCCTGATAATTTATTAGAATAGTTAACTGAATTAGGTCCAACTAGTGTAATATTCCAAATGACTTCATTTAGTTTCATTCCAGTCATGCTCCTGTTGTTTGGTTTTGTCATTTAGTCAGACCTAGGAATTAGAGATGCCTTTACTACATGCTTGTGACTCCTTGTTTCATCTGGTTGTAGGTGCCAATGAAAAGTCGAGCTGGGGGCTGTCATGGAAAATTGCACAGAAAGACATTTAACTTCAGCTTCTTAAGGCATATTCCTCTTGAAATCTTGCAAAGATCGTTTATAAAAAGAGATGAGAGAAGAAAAACCCAGAAGCTAAAGTAACAGAATAAATTTGTAGCAAAAGACACACTGGCTGTTCCCCAAACATCCAAGAAGTGATTAAATAAATCAGAAGTATTAAAAGAACATGCAATGCCAAGTTGGTCCAAGTAATAGGATTCTGTAAGTTCCCAAACAGGGAAAAAAGAGGCAGAGAAAGGAGAATGAGAAATTTAGATTTCAAGTACCTGAGAAATGATACGCTCCCCATCATGATACACTTTCTCCCCTATAACATCCACTATCTTCATTCGCTCTGATGCCTGGAACAGAGAGGAAAATTAGACAATCACCTACTGTAGTACACCTCTTGTAAACTTTGCAGCCCTGAAATGAAAGTCACTAGACACACAAACACACAGTATCTGGGTCCTGAAAAACAGAGCCCCCTACAACAACACCATCGTACTGCACCACAGGTTTCAAGACTATCGTAATCCATAGTGAAAGAAAATTGTCTAGTGTCCCATCCACGTGCTTCTCTTACCCCAAAGTTAGCCAATAACTGATTTGGCTGGTTTAGAGCAAAGAAACAAACACACACACACACACACACCCCCCCTACTTCCTCTAAGATTCTGTTGAAATTTGAAGAAAACACTAAGAAAAATATAATAAACTTCTAAAGAACAAACTTCAATGAGAAACACCAGCAACGCATTTTCAAAGTATTTTAATCGCTGTCAACTTGAATTTGCGGGGTGTTTTTTGTTTGCCAAAACTCATTCCTAGCATGAGAAGGGGATATGGAAAGGCTCCTGGCTCTAAATTATTAGCAGGCACTACAGCGGGATGCCCAGCAAGGTCCATCTGACAGGCAATGAAACATGCCTGAGTCTACAAGAACAGGGAGGGAGAAAGAACAGTTAAATTTATCTTCAATGTTTCCCACTGCTTATCTAGAACACCATGAAACAGTTTTATTGGTTCAGAGCAGTGTAAAAAAACACATTGAGAAAGGAAGAAAATCCGACAGTTAAAATGAATACCTCAACAGATGATTCAATTGTAATCCATTCCTTCCACAAATGCACCTCAATCTAGCCCAAGTTCGAGAAACTTAATTGTGATCCACACATGATTCAGCTGCAGTGTGTCATGCAAAAAGCCATCCAGTGCTAATGAGTTATTTTTCTATATCTTTACATACTTATGAGTCATTTCTGTGCTCAAAAAAGTCACATTGATGAAACTAGTTTAAGGCAGGCACCGAGGGAGAAGGCGTTGTGGAATTTACACAGCTACCAACAGAGGTGCAAAAGAGTATATATTAAAGGGTGCTATTCACACCTAATGATATTTTGCAATTTTGTAATCTCCTCTCCAAGGGATTAAAAGCTCTTCTCAGATCATAAAGATTAATGCTGAAAAATATTCTTATAATGAGATAACAAAGAAAAGATCAGTTATGCTGTAAGGCAAAGACAGACACATACTAATTTCAAAGCACTTCGGTATGGCTCCAAAACCCTCTGAAGAACAGCTCAGAATTTCTAATTTACACATTGTTCCTAATGCCACGCACCACACACATCAACATGACATCCGCCTGCTCATTTTGTTTGCAGGTAGAGCAGTGCTTCCTTTTAGCCTATTCTTAGCTTACCTCCTGAATATCAGTTAGGGTTAAAGCAAGACCTACTACTGCCACCATGTCTTTGTCTCAGATTTAAAATCTTTCATGGCTGATAAAAGCCAAATATCCCACTGATTGTATCGTTACTTCAATATCAGACCCTCAAAGGGAACCACAGCCCTAAGTTCCAATTTTCACTTTAATACCTGGCCTCTCTGACTTATTTACAGACGGTTTTTGTTTTGTGGTGTTTCGTGATTTTTTAAAAATCTTCACACAGACTTGAGATAAAAATCAGCAAGTCGCTGTGAGTAAAAGATATGAAAAAAACCAGTGTACAACTGCAACAATGCAAATTAATTTGTACAGCAAACGTGATACCAAAGCAGCTCTTAAAATTTAGATCTAAGCAAAAATGACACGGATTTCCGATACAGCACAAATACTGTGAAGCTAACGCTAATGCAAGAATTTGATGCAAATGTCTGAGAGGCTTTACCTCCAAGGATTTGAGAAGGGGCACAGACTCAATAAATAATTCATATGTCTTCCTCTTCTTTGCATTGTTTTTCAATATAATTCTTCTGAATGTCACCCGATCCTGCAAGAAACAGCACAGAGAAATATGTTATTCCTCTTGACTAAAATGCTCCCTGTTTAAAGAACTGACAAACCCAGACCAGGATTTGCAACAAACATTGAGTTTGAGATTCAAACTGTTAAAATGATGCCATATCCATCACAATGGTGATCTTAACAGCTCTTGTGAGAGTACTTGCTGCAGTAACAAATTGAAAAACAGGGAGCTGTAAGAGCTGGTCCTCCTCAGATAAGCATTTAAGAATTCCATTTTTATTCTATCTTGTACTGGTTTGCAGGGTTGAGCTTTGGGGTTTTGCTTGGCTGTTTGTTGCTTTATCTTTTGTGCTTCCACATACAATGAAGAAGTTACGCTCTTCTTGCAGAAGCCACAGGAAACTGGCATTTCCAACACTTTTTTTCAAGGCAACTGCAGGATTAAGTCTGAATTGGATTCTTCTGTACTTGAGTCACAGATTTCAAAAGTAAGTTGGAGGTTTATACTGGTCTCAAATAGATCAGGAACAGAATATCAAACAGCAACGGGCTCAATTCACTCCTCCGCCTCCCAGAATCCGAGGCAGCTTTTTGCATCGACTGCTTCCTAACCGCCAGCTGTCCGCATGTACCATACGCACCTTCCTGATGGAAAAAGTGTTTGGTTTGGTTTTGAAGCGCAAATATTGAGCAAGATTCCCACCCACCCCCTGCCATCCCTCCTGCTCTGGCACGTTCCCCAGGCAGCAGCCGGTGCTGTGCGGGCTCCGCAGCCGCTGGGCGGCACTGCCTGCCCGAGGGAACGGAACGGGAGCTCCCGGTAACGCGGCCCCGGTGGCGGTACCTGCACTGGCAGACATCTTCAAGAGGTTACTGCCAGGGGCCTGAACGAAACGCCTTTTATTTCCATGGGGAAAAGGTCAGGCTCAACTACTGCAAACACCACTGAGAAGGGCCACGAGAGCTGAAACTAAAGGGCAGGTCCAGGCTAAGCAGATGGGCACTTGCCCACCAGGATTTGAGTTTGTTTTTGCATTATCATAATGCCTGCGGTCCCTGTTAGAGTCAGCACTGATTTATGAACAGAGTGAGAGTTGCAGAGTTTACCTTACGCAACATGAAGCTGCAAGTGTAAAAATCAAAAACAAACATCCGAGGAAAGTTTGGTTAGGAAAATGGTAAAAACAAAACAACAACCACCCAAAACCAAACCACAACCACCAAAAAACCCCACCACACTTTTAAGTTTATCTATTAAAAAACAGTAGAAACATCCAAAGTCCTGAGAGCCATTCCTCTGGATTGCATTTTCTGAAAACATCTCTCTGATACAGGTGACACTAGTGGAATATAAAACTCGGAAGGAGGTGAAAGATGAAGGGAAGAATAGTATTACTGTTTTCCAAAGGAGAACAGGAGATGATAAAGAATGAGGGATTGTTTTATTTTTACTTTTTAAAGAAATTCTTCAGTGGTAGAAGTCTCTTCAAATGTACATGTTTGGAGAAGCAGAAAGGTGCAGAAACTGTCAGAAGAATCGCAAAAGCATAAAAAAATCATAAGTCATCTGTTTGAGAGTATCAGTGAGGAAGGAGAAGCAGCAGTATTCGGACAAAAAATGCAGAGCAGTGAAGGAATTGTGCATGATGGTGAGATTTTCCCCAAACGTGTTCAATAGCAAAGGTTGAGGACATTTCTCTGCTCCAGAAGAGACCCACGTGTGATCACTGCTTTTGTGGGCCTAAGTCTGCAGTGCAGCAGTAGTAATCCACAACTCCTAAATGGCAGATAGCCCATAAGCTTTAGCAATTTCTTCTGCAGACTAATAAAAATATGTTTAAATCACATCAGGCACAAAATAGTGCTATAAAACATAGCAATGACAGAATAACTGGAAGAAATAACTAAAGTTTTACGCAGAAAAATGCAGCCTTAGTTAATGAAATATCCACAGGACAGATAAATGGCAAGGTCCCCCTTCATCTACACCTTGTTAATTAAGTGAATGTAATCATAGAGAAAAAAATTAACCCAGTTTTTGCAGTTATTTCAAAGGCAAATGGGAACAAAGAATCATCTTCTCATTTTCTTCCTTTTATGAATGAGCTCAGTTTGTAGGCAGCTGCTTTATTCTGTCTTGTTCAAGAAATCGGATTCTGACATTACTCCCTGGTTGATTTTACCAAAATCTCTTCTTTCAGCTCACAAAGGGAAGTCAGATCTCTCAGTAAGTGCTGAGACTGCACAAACACACGGTGTGTAGCAGCTTATCAGTCCCATAATCAAGGTCACAACACATGGTGAACCCCCAGCGATAGTTGCCGAGGAGCCTGTGCACACAGAGCATACAACACTTCTGGCTTCAAAGGCGTCGATCGCACAATCCACTTATTATGTGAGCCCTCACAGATGAGTAAGAGAGCACTGGGAAAATAACCGTATCCAAATAGTACAGAGAAAAGAACTAAAAAAGGAAACTAATGTCTGCGGCTTCACATTCAACACCACTGGGCTAAAGAAAAAGCAACGCTGTCATTTAGCTTGGTATCTCATAGGTCACGCTGACCTGAGAACCTCTTCCAGGGTAACACAAAGGGACCAGAAACATCATGACAGTTTATTTTGAAGGTAAATAAAGCTCTGGGCAGTTTTCCTGGCTCTTCAAATTACTGACATCCTCAAGAAGAAATTTAACACCTTCCCATTCCCATTAAAGCAGACAAAATGGTAGGAAGGTGAATTGAAAATAAAGAATGTCATTTAGATACTGTTTCCCCCTTCCACAAAATATGTGTATTAATGCCTCCATTGTCCTCTGCAGAACGAAAACAAAACCAGGTGGGTTTTTTTTTTCCCTAACAAAAGCCACGATTACAGCAAATGCAAAATAATAAAGGGACAGATAAAACTAGTTACATAGTTTTTACAGACAAGTTGTTCTAGAAAGGTGGCCAAAAAAATTTGCACAATGGATCTCTTATGCCAGCAGGTGAGAGAACAGATCATGATAAAATAGCTATTTAGCACAATGAGTCATACCAAGAGAAGCATTGGACAAGGTGAGTTAGTCTTTAAAATATTATAGAGGTGAGAACAATTTCCTTTCCTTACCAGTCCCCAAAGGGCTCCTTCTGTCACAGCAACAATGGTGGCAGCTCTAGGAGTGTTGTACATCAACGCCAGCTCCCCAAAACTGCCGTGATTGTCATAGCGGCCCACACAGCGCGACTGGTTGTCTTTTGCTACAATAATATCATACAGGCCCCTGGAAAACAATGGAATATATGCTTTTTGTTAGACAACATTTCGGTACAAATCATAAAAATGGCGATTTGCTGTTATACAAATAGTGCTCTTATTGTTGGGTGAGATGGAACGTGCTTTATTGAAGATGCGAGTAGAAGTCCAGCGAGCCAAAGCTACAGACACAAATGTAGATCAAAATGCACAACAGCAACTGCACATGAAGAAACAGGCTGTGCACTGAAACGTAGCCCTTTTAAAAGTTAAACAAGTGTCTGCAACATCCTCAGGACTGTCTTATGCTTGAGGCTTTAAAAAAATAATTTTAAAATACACCTTGACTAGGCTTGATTAATTCTCAGCTATGGCACCAGAGATCATTCAGGTACTAGTCAGTGGCCTAAGAGACTTTACAAAACATGTCACACCCTGGAGAAAAGCAGGTAAGGAACACCTTCCTGGCTTAAAGCAGCTGAACATACACCCGATGACATATAGTTTTCCCCAGAAGTTTAGATCCTTGTCAGAAGGAACAGTATTATCTCCCAGAACATCATTAGCACACAATACAAAGAAGAATCAACAGCAATGGCAGTAGAAACTAGGAACCACTGCTCTGCATAAATCTCATCTTCGCAGAGCTGGTGGTTCTGGTTCCCCTGAGCTCTGACCTGCACCTCACTCTTATCCGCGACAGCCTGATCTCCCCAGTGAGCATGGCAAGAGAAGGAACCTGTCCTGTCCAGCCAAAGACACAGGACTGGGCTGAGGCAGAGCGGCTGAGCGAGATTAACAAGTGTAGAAATGGTAGCACTGGTTTGAAAAATGTAGCACTGGTTTAAAATGGGGTGGTATCACAGAGGACAGGGGAACAAGTATAGGGCCAGAATATACTTGGGGTAACCTTATGTTCTGTAATTCCACTAATCAGAAAGGGGAATGTCCTTAAAATGAACAAGGATCACTTAAAATGAACAATTTCTAACCTAGAAATTCTTAAGCAAATTCCATAAACAGAGGAGAAACAACAATTCAAAAGGCAACACACTGTCTTGAAGACTTGCTTTTAGAACATTTAATACAATATTAATGGTGCCATTATTTCAATTATAAGGAAGATTACAGTGCATCACAAAACATATTTTGCTAAGATTGTGTTCCAACGTTTATAATTCATCACTAATATTCTGTTTAATACTACAGGCTTTACAGGAAGAAATAAATCTGTGTCCTTAACTCTTCTACAAATTCCGTGATTAAAGGTAACATTAGTCAGAATTTTTTCCAAAAGGGTAAAAGATACTCAAAATGTGCATGCACACACATACCTATTATATGCCTGTTGCACAGATATATGATCTACAAAATTATCATGTGAATTTGCTTGATGCAAGAAATTGCAAAATGGCACCTTAAACTCCACAAATACAAGTCGCATGACCAAGAGAAGCAAAGTAACCACAAGTCTCTCTAAAGCCAGTGATCAAAGCTAATTGGACAAAGTCCAAGTTGTTCCATGGTAGCCACTACCATGGATTTTTATTTCCTGTACTCTCCTGCCGCAAAATATTCTACTAGCCCTTCCCTTGCCATATGGTTTCTATTGCTGCTTTTCCCCCTCCTTTCTACAGAAAAAACACATCCTGGTCTAGATACAACACGTAGTACGGCTGGTTTTAAGCTATGCACATGCGGATGGGCACAAAACCTAAACTGGACAAATCCCAGGCAAGCTCATGCTGCAGCTCTTCCCTCAGACAAAGTGGTAGCTGAGTTTCTATGCAGTCACACAGAATGCCTTCAAACCCAGCAGTTTGAAATGTCTGCCTCTGTCAAAACCAACTGCCTCTGGGCACATGAGGCAGAAGTCAATGGAGGCCTAAAGGGGAAAATGGAAAGATCAAACAAAGAGGCAATAACTGCAAAAAGGAAGTTTCCTTCAGAAACTGTGCTGCAGTAAGCATTCCCTGCCAGGACAAAGAAACTGAAAAGAAACATGCACTACATTTTGAAGACACAGCTGCTTACCGCTCAATGACATAGAAGTTGTCTCCGTCATCCCCTTGGTCAATCACATGTTCCTGAGGTTTCACCTTCCTCTCAAACATGGCATCAAGTACCTGAGACAGCTGCTCCTAGAAAATGAACAGGATGAAAAAAAAGAAAAAAAAAAGAAAACACACCTTAGCATTACTGCTGGACAAGGGTGAGTCAATTTTATTTTGTCTGAAGAGTGAAGTGCAACATGCACTGCATTATTTTTACTGTATGCAAAGATAAGTAATATTGATATTAAATGTTGATTTCCACTAGTATCTCATTTGTCTCCAGTTTATTAATATAAGTTCAATAATGCAGACAAACACAGATATTTTCATTACAGAAGAGCTATCATCTCAAATTTATGTCCAAATGGCTCAACCCATGCACACCATTTCAACGCCAAAGCACAGGTGTGCGGCAAGCTCCCACTTGGGATAATCCAACACAGCTTCACTGCAATGGATACATATTGATTTATGTCAACAGCACATATATTTAATTATGTGTATGTATGTCTAGAAACTGCACCTCAGTTTACTAGTAACTTATTTGTACTGTCATCACCTAAGAGCCCCATTTATGATCAGGACTGTACTGAACAAGACTCCATACAGAGTTATTTCCTTAGACAGTCTCTGGCTTGGAGAACCTGGAATTCCGGCACAAGATGAGATCGAACCAGCACAGATGGGGAGCACACACAGCAAACGGGATAACGCTGGTCTGCACAGCAGACCCAAGCTAGGTTTGTCTGATGGGCCGTGACTAAACTGGTTTTGCAGGCAGCACAGCCAGAAAGCCAGGAGAGATGATGCCGCAGTAACACTTGGCCTCCATGATGAGCTCCTTTACCATCTTTGTTATTCCGAAGTCCATTAACCATAGACTTTCACTGCATTTTCAGTGACCAGATGTTCAAAGTTGAAGACACAGATCCCAGCTGAGGTTCTAAAAATACACGGCATGAATACACCAGCTAGTCTTTATACTGCTAGATACACTTGAAATATTTACTGCACCCCTTAAGATGGGAATAATCATTGCAGCATCTGTAGGCACCACTATATTGAAAATATTGCCTATCTTTTCACTGGAATCCTATTTTCTTGTCTTTAAAAACTCTCCTGATATTTAAACTAAAAATCATTGTATGAAAGCCATTTATTTTAACCATGTATTTCACAGCATGCATTGAAGTAACAGTTTTCAGAAAACAAGAAATGCAGATTTTAAAAAGCTTTTTAAAAATTCTGTAACTCAATAACGCTTTGTTTGGAGGATAAACGGGCAAAAAACTGATCATTTTAAGTAAATAAAACACTGAGCTCTTCTGTCAATGAAAGGATAAACTTTGTCAGATTCCTGAACTGTAAAAACCCTCTTGGTTTAAATATGGTTACTGAGCATGTTCAGGGGCCTTGCTGGTAAAGATAAGAGCCATTGCTCTTATCCAGTAGAAAATCCAGTTTTAACTAGGATTCTAGAAACCTAGGGGGAAAAAAACGAGGTGCAATGGTACACAATAGCAAATATTGAAGGATGAGCAAAATAATTTAAAAAAAAAAAATGCAGAGAGAGGGATTTGACCATCCTGGTAACTGACAATTTGACGTGTTTGTTTATATTGTTCATTGATTGTTAATCTCAAAACACATGTCCTAGTCCAGCCTACATATAATTAATAATTCATGAACTACCACAGTGCAAATAAGCGTCCGGACAGTTATTATCTGTACCTACAAAGCACCAACTCCACTTAAGATTTCCTTAAAATGGTATTACCTGATCGAGGTTTTTGAAAAGCAGGATATCTTTACACGCTTCCTGCAGCCTGCAGCGCTGTTCGTCAGTTTTGGGGTGAACTACCTTTAAAATAAAGTAAAACAAAACTGCCATGACAACAAAGAAACGTGATTACAGACTGAACCGTCAGAGTGCAAAAGCAGAACACAATTTAAGAGTGTCAAAGTATACAGCTCTTTTTTGTTGTTTGCATAAAGAGTGTTTACATATAAACATACGATGCAAGACAGAATGAAAGAGACATAAGAAATACATTAGGGTGACAATTAACACATACAAAATAAGAGTCAAGAAAGACAAGGATGCCTTTTCCTTCCCCTTCCTTTCTAATGCAGCCACAGATACAGTCAAGGCTTGAACATTTCTAACGGAGGAAAAAGTCGAGTTTTCTAAACTCTGGGTATATCAGTCCTATTAGATTTACTGTTGACATACAGGTAGCTTATGAGATTTATGATACATATGTATTTCAGCCCATCTAATAACAGATGCTATCTAAGAAGTGTATTTTTTTCAACAAAGTTACTTAAATCAAATTCTGCTGTTTGAGAGATTTTTTGTTCTTTATGATTATAAACATTTCATCAGCTTAAAGGAACCAACACTCACTCTGTCATAAAAATGTTTAAGTGCTTGTTGGGGGATAATTATGAAAACATACCTAAAAAATATTAATTACCCCACATTCACCAAACAACAGCTACATTAGCAGGCACTTCTAAAACCTCATTGTCCAAAGTTGAGCAGATCTCAGATCCTTCTTTTAAAAGAAAATTGAATATTGCATCAGCAGCCAGTAAAATTAAGAATTTTGATGGAATAAATGTATCCAGGTTTACAAACATTTGGATGATCAGACACATTCAGAGCCTTTTTTTCTTTTTAATAGTATCTTATTTATGAAGTATCTTCTTTTGAAAGAGAAATTAAATTAGACTTAATTTTTCATTGCAGAAATGTAAGCACCCTTGAAATGGCATCTGGAAATGGAACACCAGAAATTTAGAGAGAAAACACTGACCCTCACCAGCCAGGCTACAGGATTTGCTCACATAGAAGCATCTCTAAAGAAAAATAATCACAGTATTTGGACTTGCATTTCCTAGAAATTCCCACTTTTCAAGAACAATAGAACAACAGGTGGCTACAGTCTCAAAATATTTGAACAAATTATTTCTCCTACCCAGGCAGAACACTTTGACAAGAAAGGCAGTAAAAAGCATCTGAGGAATTTTAAGCAACCATGAAGAAACAGCTGTGGTAAAGCTTAACTAATTATTCACAACAGCATGGATGCTCTAGGAATCACCTCAACAAGCCTTTAAGATAATTGAGGATGGAAAAATATCCAAAATTTTAAAGATGGTAGACTTAAGTGCAACTCTCAAGTCCTTTGAAGTGAACTTATGTTAAAGCTGTAGTGACTAAAAAAGTGCGTGAGACAAAGCAGCCCTAAATTTCAGAGCAATGTCACTTTGTCAATGTCAGCGTATCACAGCCTCTCAGAATGAACGCGCACGTGGGAAGGAAAAGGTGACGTACAGACATCTCTGCCTGTCACACTGCAGAGGAGCCTGATGCAATTCACTCGTCCTTACCCTTTGTTCCGTGTCTTCCTCCTCTTCATCGGGGTTGAAAGCCTCGGCACAAACTTGGAAGACAAAGAGAGAGGAAATTACTAAAAAGAAGCAATCACATGAGAACATCAAACAGATCAAGTTTAAATTCCTTTCTTCGATATGTTATTTTCCTACAGGAAAAACAAAATCACTTTTGTTTTTATGTTGTTACAGTGTCAGAAGCTTAAATCTTATCTATTCTCTGAGCAGGCACAGCATGGCTGTTCTCAAACCCTCATGTACAAAGTCTGTAACTCCCAACAGAAAATAACCTTGCCTAGCGAGTACTCCAAAGCACACACACAGATTACCTTTGATTTCTTATCAAAGCATAACAATCTCCATTCAGATTTACAAACACCTTCTCTAAAACGCAGTGGAAAAATACTGCAGCTCATTGCTTTGTTCTTTGCAGTGCAATGTATGTAGCAAAACACGCCAAATAAAAAAAGTACAAGGAGACATGCGGCACTCACTCCACCTCAAGTCAGATTTGCAAGTGAGTGTCTATATTTGGGGGTTTCTTCAATATAGAGAAATCACATTTACACAGAAATTAACCTGGGAAATGAACAATCAGCTTGACCACAGTATACTATATGCCAAACATGTTTACTTCCCTCCTCCATATGCTCCTGTATCTTAATACACTGGAATCAAATTAATGTCACGTTGAAAAATAAAAACAACTTTAAAAAACTACAGAAAGGATTGTTGTTTTTTTAAGTGTGAGAACATCTGTGGAAAACATACACTGTAGTGATAGGAACAAGGCTCTGCCAGACGTGTCATTATAAGCACAGGATCAATTGTACGAGAGGCAGCGATAATGGTGAGCTTCTAAAATTTCGTTACCCAGATTTACAACATTAAACACAGACACCTTGGGCTGCCAAAAGCCTACATCTCTAGCTCAGATTTTCTAATAAATTTGTAGACATTTGCAGTTCTTACATGTCAGAGAGACCCCCACATTCCAACTAGCTGTACAGAGAAAGTGGGAGTCAGTCCCGTTTTCCTCTAGTTCTGCTCCCATTTTAATAAGGGTGGTCTTCTTCCTGAGGGTATACGCGACTTGTAAAATTTTACAAGGCAACACAGACAAGCGTTTTTCTTTGTACTTTATCCAGCAACCTGACAATACTGAAGACTTGGCAGAACGCCCGGCAGCTCACTGCAATGACATCTAACCACTGAATGGACTTGGAAAGGATAAATAAAAATAAGCAGATTTAAAAAAAAATAAATCTAGAAGGCCTAGCATTCAGCAACTTGCAAATAATCTGAAAATGTATACAGGACTATTGACCTTGTCATCATGCTTTCAAAACTGCTATAAAAATGCACAAGTCCAGCATAATTTGCTAGGAGAGACTTGTATATTTTTTTCTGCCTAAAATGTACTGCACACGTCTTTCCTAGCAAATTAGATTTTAATTCATTTTTTTCCTGAAGAGGTTGAAGAGACTGGAATACAACACAAGCATTCCACTTAACAAACCACAATAAAAACCCAACCTAGTAATCATTATGCATTAAAAAAGTAGTTATTGCTCATACAATAAACCCAGTGTCGCACTGCCTCTCCTGCTTTGCACCATTCAACAATATAGAAATGGTACATTAACAGTGTTCCTACAACAAACACACGCTTTTTGTTTAACAGAGCGGTCCGCCCACGCTCAGGGCAGATCCTTCCCTAAGGATAAACAGCATTCTTCCCCAGCTAAAGAAGCAGCCCAGCCCACCACAGCCCAACCATGTCTGTATTGTGGGAAGGCAGATGCCTAAAAAGCTGCAGAACTGGGGCTGATAGGCAAAGATCCACTTAATATGCAATACAAAGGAACTAACACAGACAATATGATCAGCATTTCGGGGTGAAAACTTTCCTCCCCCTTCCATTTTACAGTAAGGATCAAAGTCTGCTTTTGCAGACTGCAAAGTCTGTAAAAGCTTTGCATCTTCTAATAAGGAACATTTTCGTAGAAGAAAGGCTCCTGGGTTTATACAGTATGGGTGAAACTGGAGATTATAAGTATCTTTATTATTTACAACCAGTAACTAGAGTTCGATTCTTTACTACACACTATAGTACGTACTAGAAATGCACTTACGTACATTTCTGACAGTACCTGGCACACAAGCACATTCAAGTTCTGTATCTATGAATTCAAAGATCACCATATTTCATTACATCATTCTACCATTTAAATTCTCAATATTAAGCTGCAAATTATATTTTGTTCCCACCTCAACTGCAGGGAAGCTATTGCTAAGAATATGCTTCGGAACTGAGGAAATTCTCTTCCAAGACTCCCTTGGGAAAAGAAGTTTAATTACCACAGGTAAGACGATAGTACTAGAGCAAAACTTTACCTTAAAACATGCAGCAAAACAACACAGTTCTCTGCAACTTCAGTATCAAAAGGTTTGGGTTGGGATTTGTACATATAAGTCTCCCCTATTTCATCCAACCCAGTAAGGGCAAAACCAGCTTCATAAAGACCAGTAAGGACACAGACCAGGACTGGGGGCCCTTCCTTACACATGGAAATCACCGCTGGAGTGCCCATGAATGGGCACCACAGAAATCAAACAAAAATGTGGCAAAAGTGCTACTTCTTCCCATGCTGTCAAGTCCAAAGCCTTCCCATTGGACTTTTTGTTCTTCACCCTCCTGCTGGGAGTTCTTTTTTCATGTAGAAGGGTAGGACAGACATTTTGGACTTTGACTGACAGCTCTGATTGACAGGACTTTATTTACTTTCAGGCAAGAGCTGTAACCCTTAATGTAACATATCTATCGTGGGATGGTTAGAAAAAGGGGAGAGAGACTAAAATGATTAATTCTGACCTCAAGCTTAAATTAATACTGTGATATGCCGGAAAGCTCTTCAGCCTACTCATAACAACCAACAGCATTTTCCAAATATATTTAAACGTGACTAATGCAAAGAAAAGGCGAACATTACGTCAACACCGTCCTGTGGTTTACGTCACAATACATCCAATTTTTAATTGGTAAATTATTTTTAATTGGTAAATTACTTGTGGAAGTCTGTACTGGTGAATATATGACATACGTCAGTCTTACCTTCAATAGGTTTCATGTTATCTGTGCTTAACCAGTGCTGCTTCTCTATTCTTCAGAATGAAAAACACCTCCTGGAACTACCCTAAACTTTGCAACCCCCTGTCAGAAATCTGTGGCAGTGAACTTGACTCTGAAGGTTCGTCATTCACAGGCTGCAGTACAGCCAGTCCCAGCGAAAAACCACTTGGATCCTTCATCTTGATGGAGTGAAAATACATTTGCCCAACTATTTTATACACGACTGAATTAAAATATTGACTATTTGAGCATCTCAATAAAACAGGTACTCCAAGGCAAGCTAATTCTCACAAGATTATCCTGAAGAAATGTGTTGGCAGCGTATTTTCAGACTCACTGGAACAGCAGGTGGAAGGGATCTCTCTCAAGTTCTTACAGCCCAACCTACCCCTGAAAGGGAAGATATTTGTCGTGCTATTGGGGCTGACCAGGAAACCTCCCCGGGTGAAGATCACACATCTTTCTGGCTAACCTGCTGCACTGCCCTCCTGGGAGAAGGTTTTCTTAATGTGCAACTGAAAGCTCACAAACACCTTGATATAATTTGAATTGACTTCTGAAATCACACCTTTCCTACGTGAGATTTTCAGCACAGCTCTGCCCTTGAGCAAATGCTAAGCGTGAATGCATCAGTGAAAGTTATGTACGAGTGTGACACACTCCCCAATTATTTATGTCCAATATTACAGCTATTATCAGCATATATCATGCAGACCAAGCTTCCTTCCAAATCTGCCCACATACTTCAAATAGCTTCGGAACATAAAAAAACAGTTTTAAGAAGCTTTAAGATAAAAAGAAATTCAGGCTTTTATCCTACCATCTTTGCTTAGTCTTTCTTAGCTGCTGCAGCTTCTACAGCTAGTTTAGCTTTCTCCTCATACAGCACCTTCTTTGGCTTTCAAGAACATGCACATCTGTTAACACTTCTGAAGGCTCAGAAATGATACAACTCGATCGCTGCTTTCTTATGCAGGTGACAGCATCTGAAAGCAATAAAGATCTTTCTAGCTGCAGCAACGACATACGCAGTGGATGGGTGAGGGGGAAGCAAGGGGTGGGGAGAGAATGAGAAGTAACAAGGAAAGTTTGCCAGTACAACTTTGTTATCTTCCTTTATGCAAGTTCTAATCGCTGCCAAGATAATATTGTTCTGCAAAATATGTGTTTTGTCAAGATCAAAGTCCTTGCACTCTATGCAAATTTGCATAATAGTTCAACATTTAGCTC
The DNA here is from genome assembly GCA_013399365.1 of Pampusana beccarii. Taxonomy (NCBI): domain Eukaryota; kingdom Metazoa; phylum Chordata; class Aves; order Columbiformes; family Columbidae; genus Pampusana; species Pampusana beccarii. The sequence continues at coordinate 1,244,123 of VWYH01007848.1, forward strand.
CCGTAAGCAAACAAAGCCTTTGTGAGAAAGGCAGAGCATCCCGCTAGTTAGGAGATCGCTGCTACTTGGTTTTTTTTTCAGAATAGTAGCCAAGAGGCTGGAGCCTGAAGCCCTTCAGACACACAAAAGAGAAGGAAAATTTTTCATATCAGACATGAAAACTCTACATTTTGTGTAAGGTGAAAGCATTTTTAATACTTCTGTTGTTATTGGAAGAAGTAGCAAATAGACACTTTGTCATATTCTCTTTGCAATTTTGGATAGCACCGTCTGTACTTTGGAGTGAAAACCTATTTACTCATCTTTTCGAGCCTGCATCACCTCCAACCGATCCTCAGAGACCCAGTAGTGGTACACACAGAACAACTTTTCCCATTATTTATTCAGATCACAGAATCACAGAATGCCAGGGATTGGAAGGGATCTCAAAAGATCATCTAGCCCAATCGTCCTGCCGGAGCAGGAACACCCAGATGAGACTAAAGATCAGTAATGAGGCAAGATCAGTGATCTTGCACTATGTTTTAGGCACCGTTCTTCGCTTTTGAGTTCGCCAAAGCTTCAAACGTTCTTTGCAAGTCTGTCTCTCAAGGGACGGATGTGCAGCCTCTTCTGGGAGCACGACGCCAGCTGGAAAGGTGACCACTTCCAGTGGCTTGTCATTCCCTCTTTGACAGCTGAGTTGCTAAAGCAGGCACTTCCAAAATGATGCAGTCAAGATGAACCTAGGAAGCTTAAACTGAGCTTATACACAGGTCTTTGCTGGCACAGCTCAATGTGATTTTCTGTACTTGGGAAGCAACTCCAAGTTTCCTCTCACTTCTGTTGCTGGATAGCTCTGAACTTTTTGGTTTAGAAATGGCACTTGGTTTCCTGAGTTAAAGATCTCACCATGTCAAAGCAGATGACAGATTCATATCTCAACCCATCAAGTGGGAAACAGAACCCGTACCCATTCGCACTACCTGAACAATTTGCACATTTATGACAGAATGAAAAGCAACACTGAAACCTGAAAAACGGTGAAGCCATCTGCAGGAAAATCAGCTGTTTCAGCCTTCAATTCACTAATGAGAACTGACTGAAATCAAGTGTAAATTTTTAGTTAAAATGAATGTCATTGCATCAGCCCAAACCTCAGATCTCAGGTCTTAGAAGACTGGTTTTTTTCTTTTACATTATGTGCCACATGAAAATCCCCAGATGCAGGAGTACCCACAGCAGCATCGCTTCATCACTTCATTCTTAATTCTCAGAGGCATAACTGAGACATGACTTACAATGACTGGGACTTGAGCAAACCTCCCCCTCAAATCTTTGTCAGATACCAACGCAGAATATTCACGCACACAACCACTTGCATGGCCGTATATGTCAAATCAAATGTAAGATTTTTTTCAGTTGAGAAATATTTAGAAATAATGAATGTAAGTGGCAAAGGAAAAGAATGGATTTTCAGTTCTGGAAACAGCTTCAAATTTCATTGAAAGTTATAAGAAGATGAAAATAAACTCGGCTCAGAGCCGCCCAGGGCACAACTCTGGACAGCGGGTTCTGCCCAGGGAGTTGGGGCACGGCAGCCGTTCAAGAGAACTGCAAGATCCCAGCCCTTGCTGTCCTCGCCTTTAGGAACCTTTGCTAACCGTTCCCTCCGTATGATTCTGTACTTCCCAGTACTATTATCATCTAAATCTCCAGCTCGTTTTCTTCCCAATAAATCAAGACAGAAATGCAACAGTTCCAGCGAAAACGGCTTGTGATAAAATTAACGCCAGTGTCACACACTCCTCCTCCATGCTACATTTCAGTCATGAGTTCAGAACAGACTGTGGAATCAATTAGAAATGCCATCTTTATGATATTTTTTTTCTTTGAAGGAAATCCAGCTCCACATCCACAGACAACTTTTCTCCCAGATGCGTAAGTACAGGCAATATAATAAACCCTTTAAAATTACGACAATTAGTTGACAACTGTTTCCACGAGTACATTTGGTTTACATATTCTGAATGCATTTTTCAAATATTTTTACTAGATCTGTATAGATTAACAAAAATATTGTTCCAAGTGTGTATTTAAAAGGCTTTAGCTTCAGATATAGACTAAAACAAGTTAGACAATTCATTACAGCAGAACAGCCAGTAAAATGATACAGCCACAAATTAAATTCTTTTCCCCCTACAGGAAGATTTGGCAAAGTATTTAAAATTACATTTCCCTAGGGACAAATGAGAACTTTCATGATGAAAGACCTAGAATAACAAACAGAAAGTAAATAATCACATTCTCTTTTAGATTTAGATCTTTATGGACATATAATGAAAGCATTACAATGCAGACAATGCTGCTTCAGCTAGATTTTTGAAGACAAACATAAAGCACTTTTAACTTACAACACAATGCCTTCCTACTAGAGAACCTGCTCCTGGGATCTAGTATGGAAAGGTATTTCCTGTCAAAGAGGCAAACTGAGGAGGGGGGCATCCTACTGAACCGCAAGAAAACTTCAGAAGACAATCCTCAGCCTATATGTCTTCATTTAAATCCTCCTACTCATGTGCAATTAAAACAAAAAACTTGTGCCAATGTGGGCCAGGAGACAGAATTCTCTTAGGCTCTTCTCCTACTGCTTTGGTATAACCAGATTAACATGACATTTGATTCTTTTTTAATTGTTTTGTTTAATTAAACCAACAGCTGTTTATCACTGGATTTACTTTATGTCGTTGCCTGTTGAATTATATAGGGACACAACTTTTACTTAATACCTTTTTGTGTGAGTTATGCAAAGTGCTTCAGCTTGTCATTCCACTTTACGCGCTCACACGTGGCTAAAGCATCACACCCTCCCACCTCACCGAGCCAGGTGCAGGAGAATAATTGTAATAAAGTTATGAGGCTACTTCATTTCGTAGAATAAAACACTGGCAAAAATAACTGTATAAAATGCCCCCAGATAATCTAAATACACATTTTACAAACACTCTCCTGTACAGCTGGAGAAGCCAAGGGACAAGACAACCTGATTTCACCAAACTCAGCTGCTAACGAAGCCACAAGGAGGGCTCCTGCCCTTGTGGTTTCCGTGTCTATCTGTCCCAGCAGAGCCCAGTGTCCCATCAGACACTCGTGTGCTCTGCACCTTCGTAACAGGTGAGTCTGCATGAGAAATTAAAAAAACCAACAAAAAGCCTTCCATCATGGTAGGGGACTAATTAAAAATAAGACAGCTTTCCAAGTGTCAGTATCAAAGGTGCTCACAGCTCTGACACGGTAACAACCAAACCCAAAATATTGACCCTTAGATACTAAACAGCAATTTAAAATTTGCTGCTTCTGTTTCCAACTCCCTTTACTACATTTAAACAAAAATCTTAAAAGGGCAGCGGGGTATTTTAGAGCTATACATCATTATTCTATGTGGTGCAGCCTGAGAAATTCAAATGAAGCAAGCTTTATTCTTGCAAGTTAAGAAATCAGAAGACTGCAATGGATAAACAGGCTGCTGACCTTGTTCAAGCCTTGTAAGAGAGCCTTACCGATGAGATAGTCAGCCATAAAAAAGGTCTCCTGGAAAACATGATGCTACTACTATTTCAGAGCACCCAGCTTCACAATTGTAGAAGTCAGCCTTCTGCTTTCATGATCTTCTGTTATAGCCCATCACATAAATCTTACCACACTTCTAACTGCTTACATAACCCAGGCAGATAAAACCAGAAATTAAGCACCAAAAAAATGTTTACACGCCAGATAAACACAGTGATACTGTATCGCAGTTAAAAACAGCATGGAGAACGTTCATTTTACATTCAGTTTACATCAAAACACTCCAAGTCCCAGAATATACATCTTCAAAAAAAACGGCATGTATCTCACAGGGAAAGTTGCAAACAGTAGATAGCAAATATAATCTGAAGAATATAATCTACCTCAGGAATAAAACAGAAAAAAGTGTTTTTCCAGTCTAGAAATAAGAAATTACCTTTCAGTTTCCAGACCAAGGTGGTTTTTGTCCCCTCCCAATTCTGATATGTGAATTGCTAAACTTGCAATTAGGCACATAATTTTTTAAAAGAACCCCACCATCTTGGGGAAAAGTGCACTGAAGCACCTGTATGTTAGGGCGAAGCAGATATTCAGCAATGAAAATTACCCATGTCTTTCTACATCTATTGTGACAGAGAATTGAGGGATGTCAGAGTGTTAGACGGCATTTCTGAAATTAATGGTGCAGCAACTTAGATACGATTTTTACAGATTTCTAGAGAATGTCCAAATAGCTTCAAAATGCACGTTACCCCTAACGGAACAAGTATTCTCCATCTACCTGGCAGTGAACGCTATAAAGCTGGTGCAGTTTTGACACAGGACTGTGTGCAGAGCAATAATGTGGAAGCCTCGGATCCCTGTGCTTTGAAACGACTGCATCCTGTCCTGGCACATCAGCAACACAAGGAACATGGGAACCTGCTGTCCCGTCCCTGCATGAAAAACCCACCAGGTACCCCCATTTCTGAGCAGCTCGGATGTCCCGGTGATTGCCAGTAATGGGCAAGGTAGAACTGTTGGGTTTGGTGCCGCTCATCTTCAGGATGAGTCAACTCTCGACTTCAGTGGCTCACTGAACAAATTGATTTCATTTACAGAAAGACTCAGTTGAAGCAGTGCGGCAAAAGACGAATGTTAAGCAGAGCGTCATCAGTTAGAATTTGTGTGCTTTATTTATAACCACTTAGTTCTGTGTTTTTCTGTTACAGAAGATTAACAGGTTTAAGAAGATTACTTTCCTTCCTATCTCAAATAATAGAGACATAGGAAAAATGTACATTGACATACTGATCCGCATCACATAACTGCTTCAGGCCGCCAAGTACCCATGTAGAAGCCACCTCCCAAAGCCAAGTCTTGATTTAAGTCTCTCTTTAAATGAGAGCACTATAAAAGTGCTCACAGCAGTTCCTGAGACTGCTTTAAACCCATTGTATCCCCTGCAGCTCGTTTTTTAGCAGGTTGACTAAAGCTTTACATTATTTGGAGTACACACCGTCTCATCAAAGTGTTCAGGTGTTAAAAATGACTGAGTGAAGTTTCTGAAAACACATGGGATGTCCTTTCCCATTTCAATCAGGTATGTTTAAACTATTCTGTCCTACACGGACTATTCAATCCATTTCACATTTAATCTGAAGTCACAGCAACCTAAACTTGTCGAGAGTGTATTAACCAGTGAAAAAAGCATAACATCTATGACTTAGTCTAAAATTTTGTATTAAAAAAGGGTAAAGTGCTGCCGTATTTATCCACAGGAAAAATGCAAAGCACAACTAACTCCCGAGCTCACTCCACATCTATATATCACAGCACCGAAGTTTAAAACCACCTTTTAAGCCTATATTGTGACATGCATTTTGAGGTTTTCTCCAGTGCGTTTGCTTTCAGGTTCTCGTGCACAACAAAACACGTGGGAATATTTTAACTTGGGCTTCAATTCACACATTAAAAAAAAACCTGGGTTCAAAACAAAAGGAAAAAAACCCAGCAATTCTCATTCCATCTCACCTCAAAAAAAAGAAAATTAAATTCTAACCCATCAAAAAGTGAGAGAATGTAATTTTATTTTTAAAAAATCAGCCAAAGGCTGATATTTTCAGAAGTATTTATGTATCTAAAGATACGGAGTAGCATCTATGTAGGCTTTTTAAAGACCTTTAATGTAAAAGAATTAACAAAAGTTAATCACCTGCGTCTTTTGCCATCTGAATAGTTCCGAAAAACTGGTCCTCACTGCATTAATTGCTTAATAAACGTGTATACCTATATCTTATTCCCTCAACTAATAAGGACTAATTTGAGTTAAAATATTTGACTTCAGATGAACATCTTTTAATCATTAGGTAACATAAGCATTAACAATTATTTAGAAAGAATACATTCAAAAAAGAGGAAAACTGAATGAATTCTATTCCATTGTAGCACTTATATTCACTTATATTTGCACTGAGTAGATTGGATCAGATTTTGTCTGACCATGTACTGCACTGACTTAAGTTTTAAATAAGGATTCTCACTGAGTGTTGTATTTCTCTTTATGTCATTAAAAAAACCCCTACCAATTACAAGCAGAATTATTCACAACTGTGAAATCCAAGTAATAGTGAAGTCACGACTGTTAACTTCCAAAAATAAGCTTTTCATTATTCACTGAATGCCAATTACATGCCAAGAATTTTTAAGTCAGTCCCAATATTGCAAACAAAAAAACAAGCTTTTTTTTCTGTTTAACGAATAATGGTTCAGGCACTTTCCTACAGGAGAGCACCCACACAATTTATCACCATCATCTGTCATCCCACACACTTGGCTTTTGCTCATATCAACATTTTTCAAAATGAATTATTTTCACTCAAGTTATGATATCAGTTTTGCAATCATTAGGAACAGCAAAAAATTACAGAAGCAGCAGGTTGCTGAAATAGGAAAGCTGTTTGTGCCATTAGTAAAAATGTGATTTTTCTTTAAGTCAAAAGTCTCTTACAATTTATCATCTGCCTGAAAACCTTTCAGCAGAAGTTATTACACCATCAGTTTTGAAAGATGGTGAATAATCAATACAGAAATTCGTTAAATAGCTGCAAGAGAAGAAATCAGATCATAATTTCCAAGTCACCCTCTGATAATCAGATACTCTTGTAAGTAGAAAGCAAAGAGAATGGCACAGAGAAAGTCACTTAGTCTTCCTCCCTTGATGATTTGATGAGATTTTATCGCTGAATTAGTAGATAGTATCCTGCAAGAGAAAATACTCAAAACAGCCTTTCCACAACAAGTGTTGCTTCTTGCTTCATTGATACTGTTTACATGTCCAAATTTAACAGGATCCCAAAACTGTATTCTTTACCAAATACTAACATGCTGCATGGCAATAATTAATATAAAAGCTTTCTTAGAAAATTATTTTTAAATGTCATTTTAAAAGGCTAAAGCTACTAAAAAGATTCTACTATGCCAGGTCACTCGGATAAACAGGATTAATTGGAGAAAATAGATGAAAACGTTCCCTTATGTGTATATGGTATGGGTGTCATATCCCGTCAGATCTTTTCTATCTGGTAAAGAAGTCAGCAAGTCTGCTGGAGAGTGGGTGTTCTGTGGAATGAATCAAAGGTGTCTAGAAATGGCAATAGAGAAACCTAGGAGAAAACTTTACTTTTCTAAAACTAAAAGAGGAAAAACTATGCCCAAGCGAGACTGTAGTAGGTGTCACACTCTTCATTCCAAAACCACAATTAACTTTCATTCATATACTGCCAGCAGCACAATTCCCCTCAATGATAGGTATCAGTTGTTACAGTGGGACAAATATCAATGCTCTCTTCCCTCTAGTTTTGAAATAGCTTTGATAATATTACTTGCGAAAGGAGGTATCACGGATCTGTCCCACCTCCCCGTACCCTGTAGTCATTAACCAAGGGCTGAGATACTCCCCGGTATTCTCTGCAGTCTCTTTCACTATAGAAAAGGAAATTACTAACAAAATAAAGTTTGTCAGGAGCCCCTGTGCTTGGAGAAAAACCAAGAAACGTCACCAGGCAAGTATGAATTTCACCACAGTCCAACTCTTGGGAGGAAGGAATCCGTACGGTTTTCAGGCCATCCAACCCAGGCGGGCAGGCCGGGTCGGTCAGCACGCCGTGTAACATGAGTTCCCCACGCTGGCAGGAGGCTCAGACCGCTCATTCGCTTAAAGCAGCAGCGAGAGAACTGTTCTGCTGGGTGATCAGCACTGAAACTGCCCTGGGCGCCACATAATACGTAATTGGCATCTTACAGCTCAGAGATTTAAAAATTAGTGGATTGGTGGTTGTGTTGTTTGGGTTTGTTTGTTTGTTTTGGTTGGTTGGTTGTGGTTTGCTTTTTAATTTCTACATAGGGATAGTTTATGATTTTGGAAACAGAAGACCATGTTAATCAAATCAGTCACCAGCTGATACACAAATTAGAACTGACACAATACTTGGGGTTTGTGCACATGCCATGGAACCTCAACATGTTACACGTCCAAACATGCTATACATCAGTAAACTATTAATTAGACACATTTCTAGGGGAACATCAAGCTCTAATTTCTCTTTCTCCCTCCTGGCATTTCCTGGAAAAGACTATTTCTCTTCACAAGAACACTGCTTCACCGCTCTGTGCTTCTATAAATAACTCCGGGAACAGGATTAGATAAGTCCCCCTCTTCCAGGATGACCCTCCTGCATGGCCCATGGAGCTTCTCACCGTCCCACCCCCGGAGCAGCTTTGCCGGCTGAATCCAACCCACACACAAAGCCACGTTCTCCGGTCAAGGAGCAAACGGGATTCCCTGCAGAGCCTTCGTGGCTGTTGAACCCCCAGAAGAGTTTAATGCCAAGCAAGTCAACCCTGTCCCTCGGGGAATAAATACATCAGCGGAGGAGACGAATAAGTAGGAAATGCTGCAGAAATGGGGAGCGTGAGTGCGCAGAGCGGATCCCTGCGTTCTCAGTTCTACAGGGTGAGAAAGAAGTATCGTGTGAGGATGTGCTGCTGTCACTTGGGGGAACGAAAGCGGTATCGCCACTTTGGGTCAGGGATTTGAATTTTATTTCTGCGTTTCTCATTCTTCTTTTGGACAAAAATAATATAAACAAGATGTGTTTTAATGTCCAAGATTACCATTTGTCAAGCAGTTTTCTTAAATCCTGATTCTTGAAGTATTTTTCTGAGGTACTGCATAAGCTAGAAGTAAACTGATTTGCTCAAAGGTTTCAAAAAGCACAAAAAGAAGCTTCCTGACCAATTCTTGCTGTGTGTCAGAAAACTCATCTTCAAAGTCTTAAAGAATGACAGCTAAATATTTACAATTATTAAAGCAATAATTGCCAGTACAGTCAAGAGTCCCGGGTTTAGATGTTTCATGACTAAAAATAAACACCTAAATGAAAATCTAGTAATCATTGCAACAGATTTTTTTCTATGGGTTTATGTATCTTTACAATTTGCATTAGTGCTCCACAGGAATCATGATCATCCTCTTATCTTTAGGCAGCTAATCACAAATGACCAAGACTAAATACTCCAAATTGAATATTGAAGACACTAATAAAGCAGTTTAAAAGAGATTTTGTAAGTGCCATATGTAAGAGAGGGTCATAAACAATTATTATTCTCCAAGAACTTATATCTAGTTGAATCATATCAGAACTATTATTAGCCTGTCCTAAACTGTGTGTATAATGTAGACAATTACTTTATCTTTTCCTTTAATTAGAACTATTTTTTCTCACTTTCATTCTTGATCTACTGAACAATGAGAGCAGTGTCAACTCCCTAGACAGACAAATGCTTAAAAGAAAAATTCTTGCTTGAATTGTCTTTCATTCAATATGTCCAATGTTAGTTTATAACTACTCCTTCTATTTTTCATTCTTCTGGAATACTGTCAATCTACAATTTTGTGCATAAAACCCTTGATACCAGCAAACAATTTAGTTTTGTTCTTTATGCCCCTTAGAGATGTACACTGCACTGGAAACAGGACAATAGCCAGTAAGACGGACAAGGTTCAACACGGAGCAGCAGAAAGTTCCTCTGCATAGAAGACCCGAAAAGAATACACTAAATGTAATCACACACACACACAAAAAGGTGTGTTAGCTTTTCTTCTCTGTGGTTTGTTCTGCTTCACTTAAAAACAGACGCATTTAGACACTACACTGAGTAACCTATAATGCACCGTTGGTTTATTTTATAAAGAAACAAGAAATTCTGTGAAAATTGCAGCATGAAAAGTTTCTTAAAACCTAACATATCTAACAAGGAAATCAAATCAAATTCAGAGCACCAAAACCAAAAAAATCAGTCATTCATTCTACGCAAGGGCTTATAATGTGGTTGCCAGTCTTGTTCCTATTTGGGTAACTTCTTGATGGACACAGCAGTGGGAAAAAAAAATACAACCCACAACATCCCCCACCCTAAACTGTTTCTGCACTTCTGCCAAGAAAAGGAAAATGAGGTCTCCTTGTATATGCACGGACACTGTGTACATCTCTTTCATATTTTAACAAATCCCACACTGATCATGACCTGTACATTATATCTATACACAAAGTGGAGGAAAAAAATGGGTTTTTTTAATTGTGAAAAGTATTTAACACACAGTAGTAATAATACATTCTATTAATGTTTCTCTCCATGAGAATTCTAACATGTCCTGTAAACTCGGAATTATTGCAGCTCTCCTTGGAGCAGCAGTGTCATTAAGCATCTAAACAGTCCACCTTAATCTAATTGCGTAAGTTAGCAATTCAATTTTACATTTGCTCTTTAGTTGTTCACGTTAACCTTTAGACCCCTTCAATGAAGGAACCTGCTTTTTATCTAAGAGTAGCTCAGTACTATGAGAGCACCAATATTATATTTCAGCATTGAAGACTCAAAGGATTACAACCACCTTCTGATTAAGGCTCAACCTTTTAAATTCAGGAATAAGCCAGCCTTTATTTAAATTTAAATCTGAGACGTATTAATTTCTCATTCGTAAGAATTTTCTCCACCAGCAGGTTTCAGGAAAGATTAGCAGAGAAACTAAAATGTGTTGGGAGTTTCCAGATTAAGATACTGTGCAATGTATGACTTCCAATATTTACTACCAAAGTATCAAACACCATCATTCAAGACACAGCTTTTTATTGCCTGAATTTCTCATGTAATAATATACGAAAACTACCAGCACTGTCAATTTTTAAGAGTTATGAAGTTCTCATTATACTCACAATTACGTATTATGTAGTGGCATAAATACACAGTCATACCCTTAATCATACCCAAGCACAGCAGTAAAGCAACTGGACTGCATGGGTATAACGACATTTTGCAGATAAAATTAACCAAGTATTTATGTCACGTATATTTATCTACTATATATACATTATCAACAATGTCCCACTGTAACTATCATACCAAAGAACATGTCAGATAATATACACAAGTCACAAAATTAGTAGACTTGAACTGAAAACTAGAGAGAAAACACTGAACCCACTGGCATTTTTACAAAGCAATTTTTCAAATCGGAACCATAACAACTTTCTAGACCAGCTAAATGTTACAATTAAATATTTGAAGAAAAAAAAAATAACTTATCGAAAGCAATGCGCATTGCACCTCAGATGAAAAAAAAAATACAATACCTTCTCACCTATACATAGCATTTTGTTCACATGATACTGTTCAAAACCAACTTTAAAAATAATTTCTTTGGAATGACAGCTACTCAATAAAGCATTTAATAATGGTTAATATAGAAAACAAACAAACAAGTATAATCTGCATCTCCAGAACATGTGAATAGCCACAAATCCAACAACTTTAAATCAGTTGCACAAGCAAGGGGCTAAAACACCACAAAGAAGAGACATCCCTTGCCCCCTCATATTTCTGTATTCTAACCAGAGATAAAATTCTCAGCAAACTGGAAGATTAGGAGATGTGCTTCAGCAGAAAGAAGCTGCCACTGTTTCAATTCACTGCAAAACAAGCTTTTGCCATAATTATTATGTTGCAAAGTTCTGGGAAGTTTTTCTGGGCAGAATCATCACCAGTGCTGAAGTTGCTCCAACAGCCTGTGACAAGGCACAAAACTGTTGTCTGAACTGCTCTCTCTGTGCCGCCTATCAGTTTCTAAAGTGAATTAAGAAACTATTCTCATTATTTCAAATTAAAATACTGCAAGAAGTATGAGAAATAAGGCAGTGATTAAAAGTATGGTCATTTTACATGTAATTCCTTTAGCCAGATACATTTCAGTACTTTTTCAGAAACATTACATTCTTAAAAGGAAATCATACCTGATACTCTCCTGTTGTACCGGTTAATGGCTGGAGCTGCAAAAGAAACAAATCAAAATTACAAATGCTGTTTATCATGACAAATTAAAGTCATCATCTTGAATAATTGAGATACATTTTTACCACACAAATCCCATACAAGTTAAAGAAAAGCTTCAATATAAACCTTTCATCCACTTACTTGCCAGCCAGTTAAGTGTCTGTTCAAAGTTAAAATTTGATTTTCCAGAAGGCCTTTACATGCTAAGATGGAGTGTAAGCAGTTTTGGGGTTTTGTACCCAGTTCTGAAAAAACATACTTCTCCAGAGATCACCCAATCTTAACCCATCATCAATCCCCAGCCCACTTCACCTAGTGTTATTACAAAATATTTCAAAGCACTTTAAGTTATCTATACCTACTTAACACGGATCAAGAGCTGATGGAATTTATTAGCTACACCATTCCATACTCCTACAGCACACACGCAGGTAACCGCTCAGGCAGTGCTCCCGGATTAACTCCAGTCACCCATCCCTTACCACAGGTAACAACCAAAGTAACTTTATTCCGAATGCTTCGAGCTTTCCCATTCCTCTTCCCTTCAACTGACAGTTGCATTTTTCCTGATACAACCAGTGACCTTCCTATGCCATTCTTTAAACATTTAAGGATTAGATGAGCCTACAACATCAAAGCATGTGTATCGCAGAGACAGACTTATTAAGCACATGCTACCAAAATCCTAATGACCCCAACGTTTCTTAGAAGTGAGAAACTTTTGAGTATCTCAGCACCACTGTAACATGAAGGACAACGCTTGCTTTCAAATATATGAGAACTCGGCTGCTTTTGAGCATTTACAACCACTCTATATTAAAATGCAAAACTGAGAATAATACCAGAAAAACAAGATCAAAATTATTACTGTGTATTCTTTTGTAATGATAGAGGACATCCAAAGGAAGAAAGGGGGGGGGGGGGGCGACGGAACAGAATCTAACTAAGTAGTTTTCGGCCAAATATATCAACAAGGAGATAATGCTCAGTTTAACAAAAAGCTAAGGATTAAAAGAGAGATTATTTCAAATTTTACAATTTAGATCAAGACCTAAACGTCTATAACATGCCATAATTCCTATAAAAATAACATTGGCGCAGTGTTTCATACATCAAGCTTGAAAAGGTTCAAAACACTGAATGATAAACCTGAGAATTCAAGAAACTGAAAGTGTTCATACATTTTGCCCCGTTCCTAACTCTTCCACGTGGGCCTGCTCGGGGCCAGAGGTGACAATACAGCTCTGGACACTCATCTGCCCTGCAACAGCACATTCATTCTCATCTCTAGCTTACTGAGTTAGTTTAACTGAGTAGCTACTCAAAGTTGGGAAGCAAATTCGGATCCTAAGAAACTGGAAAACTCACTACTTGTTTAGAGACACAAATGCGACACAAATGCCTACCAATTCTAAGATACCGAAGAACAAGAGGACTGTGCAGAAATGGGCTTCGCTAGAGGTAAATCTTCAAGGAGGAGACAGAGGAATAAAACAAAAAAAAAGGGAACTTCATTCAAATAAAGGGCAAATCCATAGGAGTCCCTAGGGGGGTCTCTCAAAAACAGGGGCAGACGCGGCCCCGTTTATTTATCCCAATCCCCGCTGCAGGTGATCCCTCCTCCTTTCCCCACTGTTTGAGGCACTTGGAGGGTACGAACCTTCCAAATTTCACCCAGGAACATCACCAACATTCCCAGTTAACCGATGGGTTAAACCTGTAAATCTGTTGCACTCCATTTTATAAAGACACAGGATTGCTGTGCCCATCAGGGTCAAAACCAATTAGCTCAGTTCCCACTACAAAGTGATTTATTACAATAGAAATACTAAATTCAAAGTGGAATTTGAGAAGTTTGCAATAAAAGCACCTCATCTAGGTCACGACAGTTTCAATTACATTACTAACTAGTTTCATAGACAGATTTGGACACTTTTAATCAACACCATTAGAAAGTAAATACATTATTTCAGGGGCTGTCTTGCACATGCAGATTTTCTTCTCCACCTTGTGACTACTACACCCATTTCATAGTCATGTTTAAGAATAACATTTTTAACATCTTTGAACGGCATGAATAGCCTACAGAAAGCTCTGACATACTTTGGGTACCACAGAAAAAAAATCCATGTTTCAAAGACTACGGTTCCTTTTAGAATCTTGAATATTTTATCCTATCGCAGGCTTCAGTGTCATCAAAACAGTATCAAGTTTTCCACAGTGTTAAACACGAGAAAAAAAACTTAACCTTTTAAGGACAGTTAAAGAGAGCCCTATTATTCTGCCTCCACAAAGCTTTTAAGATTAAAATGATAGTTTGCTTTCCTTACACCAGTGAGAGTTTTAAGATGTATAAAATTTCACGTTTACTTTTATATGTTGTCAGAAGATTATTTTTATTCTAAAGAGATAAAATCTGACATTTTCTACTACAGAAAATTAGCATTTTCTTTTGTTCTGGGTCACCAATGACAAGCTCTCTTTGTTTAGGACTATTTTCAGTATTGCACAGACAGTACAGCCCCTGCTATGGCATCCTTGTGTTCTGCCATTAGAAGAACAAGGAGAGAAGCCTGGAATCAAGGACGACCGAGAGAACAACTCGTGAAGGTCCCACACACACCTAGATTAGACCGTGGACACATGCCAAAAAATTAGACGGGGCGGAAGACAATAATACATTTACGGTTAGCCCAGCCTGTTTCCCAGACTGAACACTAACGGGTGTCCAATTTAAAGCTATAGCAATAGATACACTGATATTAACCTCTTACAGCAGTGCAGCCGTGAGCACATCTCTGCCTAGGCCGCGACAAGAACCCAGTGAACCCAGCACACCAACCCAGTACCGCTCAGGGCAGCTGGTTTCCTCAACAATAAAAAGAAATTGCTGCTTTGAAACAGGAAGACTTTTTTTTTTTCTTTTTTTTTTGTACAATTAGAATTTCCCTCCTGCACGCCAACAAGCCACGTCTCAGGTCAGTTATATGCTAATTGCAGAAATTATAGTGAGATTAAAAGATTTCGCTGCCAGACAATTGTATTGCAAACTCTCCATTGTGTCAAAACCTCAGGTGCGGCAATATTCAAGTTCAAAATGTCTCATACTTAGGGCACACTCCCTGCTTTTACTTGGCTCATGGAGCCAAGACTCAGTAATTGGGTAAACAGCAAAAACTGAGGTGCATTAAACCATTGTACCAGAGACCAAACCGGCCCAGTTTCCTCCCTGGCAGCCAAAGGCGAGTGACTCGGGCAGTGGGGAGGCCCATCCATCCTGCATCCCACAGCCTGGCCAGGACCGACTCAGGACAATGATCCGACTCCCTTGTTCAAGAAAAATCAGAAATATCTGCTGAACACGTGTGTATTTTCCATATTGGCCTGAGGCACAGCCTGAGTTCAACACTAGATAGGAACACTTAACAAGGGCTGTTTCAGAATGAAAAATTTACAGGTTTCTGGCTGTAGGATTATTTTTTTTTTCTACAACTGCATTTTCTTGAACCAGTCAGTTCTCTAGTTTAATTCAAATGCTTATTAAACAAGTTCAACTTTATGTCAGTATCACATCACTCATCATTCCCCTGTTCCCACACTGGAAGAAAAAAAATAGTGAGAATTCATTCATCCATATATACACACACACACATATATATATGAATGCCACACACATATTATAAATAGTCAAAGAAGGAACAATGCTATAAAGGTACCCAGCTTCTCAATTTCAAAAACATTTTATACTGCCTTCAATCAGCTACCCCTGCAAAAAATTAGTTACGTATATATTTGCTAACAAAAGACTGCACAACCTTTCTTCCTCAAAGGTATATAATTCCATTTATTTAACAAAAAATTTGAATCATTTGTATAAATAAATCAATACTATACCTTTTGTTAAATTGACAAATATACCTGATAGCAAACAGCACTACTGCCATGCAGTCATCCTAACACTTATTAGTGGCTCCATTCCATTTGGTTGTCTCACTTGAAAAATCAGAGATATGAATTTCAGAAACAGAGACTGGTATGTGATAATGCTGGGAACCACTGACCTCAAATACAGATATTTTAATTTTTTTCAATATTTTCCAAAATTGAAGAAACAGGAAATTATCCAATATTTTTCTGTTTGCTTTGGCATTGAGATCTTCTCTGAAATATCTGATGCTGGATTTTGGCTCACCATGTTTAACTTACAAGAGTTCTGACTATTATCATAGGCAAGTGTTAAAACTCAGCCCTATAGGTAATAAAGTATATAAGAGAAAAAGGACACAGATATTACCTTTTTTTACCCCTGCCTTCAAAACCAAACCAACAACTGAAGTATTTAAGCCTAGCAAGTGACAGTAGAATCATTCTCCAACTTTACTAACCAGATCTAAAAGAATGCTTTTCCTACAGTGCATGGGATCCCTTCCTTGTCAGAGTAATAAAAGTGACTGGTAAAAAGCACCAGCAAGTTTTTTAAAAGTTACACTACTACCACAATAGTAGAAGCTATTTCTCTATACTGCTCATCAGCATTGTACAGTAACAGAAGACACTAGAGCTTGAAATGAACAGAAAAATTACAATAATTCTCCCAGCTACCGCAATCCTCTTCTTACACATAGTAAGAACATTAAATCCTTAACGAAAGGACAAATAAGACTCAAAAGATCAGTTCAGGGTCACAGGAAAAAAAAATCAGGGACAAACAAAGAACTGGCATTCCAGGCATGAGCTGAGAGTACTAGATGTTACCCCTCTGTACTGGATACCCTGAAAACTTCATTTCTCTTCCTCCACAAGCACTTTGCTTTTTACGAGGACTTGTGAACACTTCCCAATTACAACTCGAGGGCAAAAAAAATCCCACATGCTGATTCTTTGTGATACTGAATACAATTTATAGCAGCAGACTAAGTTAAACTATCGTGCACACAAAAATTTAATATAGATGTAACACTCTCATCAACTTAACAATCTTTTTAAGGTTTCCTGATGAAAGACAGAGCAAAGTTTACATACGATAGGTTGCATAAATTAAGTAGTATAGTATTTGGAGTTCATAGAACATAGGCATAAAATAACAGCTTAAAAAAAAAAAACAATCCACAACAGAAATGAGTGGTTTCCAGGGTACATTCCCATCGAATCATGGAACAAGATCACCCTATGTGAACAGAGACAAAAAGAGAAACAGAATGTAAACTGTTCTTATTTAACAAGTCAATTAAGATTATCCAAACAACATGTGAGCTGACACTATATTAAAGCTGAAATACCAGAAGCAGAGTGGAGTATAAATTTGAGGCGTGACTGTCTCCATGGCACATTATATCAAGTTACGATAAGGAAGTGCTAGACTACAGCTGTCAAACTGTTTTTCTACACACCAAGATGTTAATGGACTTACATGAGTACGAACCATTGGAACTGTGAGAAAATGCAAAGATTTAAGTATCAACCTTTTAGGATTTCTAGTAACTAAAAAGTAATGCTATAGCAGAAACAAGATTTCCATCATCAGATATGCAATCACGCTTTTAATACATGCAAATCTGAACTTGTTTTTCAACAAGTAAGTAAAATAATGGGGCTCCCTGTGACTATTACTAATGCAATAGTTGTGCATCCATTATTTCCTTCAGGATGTCCCTGCCGGTCAGTGGCAAATTCCACTAACCCCTTCCAGATCTCTGCTTGACAAGGTGGGAAGTGTGAGTGGGGCTACAAACTATTCCACTTTTTTCAGAGGCAGTTCTGGAACCCAACGGTCCACACGACAACGTTTCTTTCAGAAAAGCAAAACAGGCAGAAATGGAAGTTTTACAGGTGCCATTGTTTTTTTCCTTCTATTCTCACCCCCCCTAGAAGAGGATGGAAACTCAGAACCTGGTTAGAGACAGGCAGGAGAGATTCTGATGGTGTCAGCTGAAGCACGCCAGATATTTGGAGGAAGACAAAAGGTCAGGGAACACTAGGGAGGAAGAGAGTTCTTTCAGAGGACAAACAGAGGGAGCACGGAACGTTAGAAAAAGAAGGCAGGAAAATGGAAACCGTGGTCCAGGATTGTCTGTGTACACACACACACACTTTATCTTTCTGTAAGAGACTTTTACATCCATCAAGTTGGAAACCAATAACAAAAAATACATGAATATTAAACACTGTGTTCCTCTCTGCTAAAGTAATAGAGGCATAGATATCTTTTCATTCCCAGGATTTAAAAAGAGATCTCATCAGTAGCAAGAGATAATAAAACATAAAACCAAAGTAGTAACACATCCCGGTCTCCATTTTAATTGATTTTTTAATTTGGACTTTAAAATTACTGACATGAAAAGGGAAAACACTGTCAGGAGGCCCTGAGTTTTTTAGAACCCCTCTGACAGAAAGAATAACTACTTCTGAAGGAAAAGATTGAGTCAACAAGCAAGGCATCTATGGCAGTTTAAAAAAAAAAGATGTTTTACAAAGTTATTAAAGCTGTTGTGCTATTTTGGTTGGCTCTTTTCTTAGAGAAGAAAAATTCATATGCCTTCTGGAATGGACAGGCTTTAAATAGCTGATAAATTCAAGAACATTGTAAATCTTTATTTGAGTCTCTGAAAGAAATTTAGAGGAACCTCTGGTTGTAACATCTTAGTCAAGAACTGCCAGTAAGAGTTTTGTTTGTTTTGAATTAAAGGCATTTTTTAGCAAAAACATATCACTGTTTCAATATTCTCATTCCATGACTGAATTTGAACAGTCGTGCATGGTACTATTTCGATTATGTTTCTCAGCAGATATTAATTCAACACAAAAAAGGACCACGATTGTTGTGCAGTGCACCCTGCTCTCAGAATTCAGGAGTTAATTCAGCCTGACTGAAGCCCAATTACAGGGAGAACGAATACCCATCAAGCAGCACCCCGTATTATCTGACATTGCAATGGCACGACCCACGCAGCCCTCTCTTATTTCTTGCTGACATGTTTCAGATATCTAGCCAAACACAGCACTCTTTTTTTTTTTTGCCTCGATTTTTTATGAGCGTAATCTATATTATGAAGATCAAAGAGATCGCAATAAGGCATGCGCTTGCTTTGCAGACATGAAATTAGACAAATTCCCAGCGCTAAGATACGATCTCAGTGGAAAGGGTATATTTCACAGTGATTAAAGATATAACTGAATGCTGATACTACAACAGAGATTGAAATGAAAGACTGGAGAATTTTTTCAAGGAAAGACAAAATTATACATTGCACAGAAAATGAAGGATGCTGCAAAGAACGAGGAGAGTTAAGAAGCAACTGGCAAATCTTCAAAGTATTGTCAGAAGGGGCAAGATGCTGGAGGGTACAGCAAAGCAAGACACAATAAGTGAAAAAGGGAAATCTGCTTGGGCTTTAGGAGCAAGCTTAAAGAGAAAGGCATTTCAGAGATAGGGAAGCAAAGAAGCCACGTTAGTAATATCACAAAAGTTTTAAAACCCAGAACGACGTTAGGCTTACAGACCCAACATCAAGTAGATGATAAAAAGATCCTGAACATATTTGGAAATGACTTTCAGAGGTATTCTCTGACAATGAAAAAGCCAGGAAGGGACAAAGACTCCAGAGTACCAGAAACATCATATCAAGGCAAAATAACTAAAAATTTCCTTAAAATAAATGCTTCATAGAGGAAAATATAGTTGCATCTTACCTAGGGAAGCACGAGGCATTTCCTAATGAGTGAGAAACGTGGGCACCTGAGCCACATGTCCAGGCACGGTGGCGAAGGCAGCACAGCCTCTGCCTGCCCAAGTCTCTTGACTCTTCCCTCCTATCTCACCCATCCTGCTTTCAAACTTCACCTCTTTATTCACCAAACTCCCATCCCACCAGAAATCATAGATATATTAGGAGGGAGGACTCATACTTCAGGTATTTAAGATATTTGAAATGTAACAAAGACAAGTTTTATCTGAAATATTTTTGGTTGAAACTTCAGAAATGCGGTCTAAAGCAACGTTTGACCAGTACAGAAAAAAAAGTAATATGGATGAAGTGGAAAATGCTATCACTGGCACTGGCTTGAGTGTTTACAGAGCTTTAGGTATAAGTCATTGTAAAATTAAGTATAAAAAGGGTAGGAGGCAAGCACGCCACAGCCATGGTAATAGCACTAGCGAGTTAAACACTGTACTGGATTTACGCATTTTGTACCTCCTGTCATTTCCTTCCCTATAACCTCTTCCCTCTGTACACAACCGCTCACTCCCTTCTCACACAGCCGCATTCTGCCTGGGAGGGCAAGACAACTGCAGCAGAAAAGAGGAAAGTTCCAACTCCCACTCACATAGAAATCCTCTGCTTTCTGTTTCAATACAACACTTACCCTGTTACTCCCAAGACTGATCATATTCCCGCTACCAAGGCTTTACTCCACATCCCAAGGACTGCCACAGAAGCACAGTAAATACTTAAGCAATTAATCCACACACTTTGCCAGCTGGATTGCTGCTGTTTGCTGACAGCTTCCTTTGGGTTTGCAAGAGGCCACGCTGCAGTGCACCACTGATGTCCTTGTTGCTCTCTTCATTTCCCAGTGTTACACCACCCCTCCTATCCAGGGTGAACTTTTCCTAACAGACCTCCCATAACACCTTCAAATCCCAACCAGATACATACGCCTATACATATTTTACACAGCCTTTGTCAATGAACAACTCCTCAGATGACTCACAGACATGCTGCATTTCAACTATTATCTATTGCCTCATATCTGTCCTTTAGAAAAAGACATATTTTAAGGCACAGCAAATGTTGCATGCACTCCTAATACTTCTCTAGGTACATCTGGCATTTAACACCACTTCAATAAGACATAACGCTGTATTTTTACTTGGATGCATAACGAAGAGTTTATTTCCTCCTACATATAAAGAAAGATGGTGACAATACACATATATTCTTGTGGTTGAGTAATGAAAAACAAAGAAAAAAAGAATTATTTTGACTGCCTCTCAGCTTCCACCAGAAACCCAACCTTAATTATACATTCACTGCATTGTATTTTAAAGATATTCCATCTGCTCTGTCTGTAGTACACATTAATATTCACAAGACATCTGCAGTGTGCAGACCAAGCTTTTAATTGGAATCATGTCACAGCTACCATCACACAACACTGAATGTAAATGTTGGCTATCTGCACTTGGCAGCTGCTTGGCAGGCTTATTGTAAAGTCCTGCTGAGACTGATAGTGTCTTTAAATAATGTGGTATCAGGACATAAAAGGTATCTCGAAAAATCAAATATTTACTATCATGAAACAGTTCTACAATGCCATCCATACCTAATACAGTTTACTAGCACCTTAAACTACTTACAAGCAAAATGGTTTATATTCAGTCATAATTTTCAAAGAGAGACAACAAATTGATAAAACTGAACGCTCACATCTTTCATTAAGATACATATTTAGGCAATTCTAACCAGTAAACAAAACAGGAGAAAGAAAACTGAACTTCAGTTCACTAAGTAGTGAAGATCAAAGCATTCGTAAAATCTAAAACGTGACCATTGCTAAGCATGTAAGAGTACCCAAATAAAAGAATTCAATTAACTGATGTGCTCAGTGATTTAAGATACTTTCCTACTATGTCAGACTGATTATTCTTGGATGAACAATAGTTACCTATTTTTAAGATAAAAATGACACTAAGTTAATAGCATCATCATTTGCTTCAAATCCTTACAAAATGATGGTAATATAAAATTACATTTTCCCAATCATCTATGTGTTTTCAGCTTGTACCCATCTGTAAGTTTCTGACAAATGGGGCAGTCATCAGCAACCTGTATGAAGAAAAGTATATATGTGTGTATATATATACATACATATATATATATATATCTACACATACACAAACTAAAGTTCTCTCTCCAATACAAGCAACTGGCTGTTACACCTTCAAACTGATGTAATACATTTTTCAAGTTATTTAAATCTTAACAGAGTTCCTACGTCCCTTTTACCTAAGAACAACACTTGCTTTTCACGAAATACATGTTTTCTTCCACTATCTTTGCTATAGTATTGTAACAAACACTTCTTCACAAATCTAACGAAACTTCAAGACAATAGCTCATTAAGATATAGATATGTTGCCACAAAAATAATTACACAAGTAGAGGCAACATAAGAACAGAAAATCATGGTGATTCAACTCTTCTAACTCTAGTGCCCTTCTTTTGATAGACTAATGGGCTTAACGGATACAGCTTAGCTCCCGCACAGCTTCCAGCAGAAATAAGTGAATTGCACAGAAGGGGAAGACACAATTGTTTGTGCTCAGGGCATAATACATGGTCAGTCTCCAGCCTCTGCTTGCACATCCACCATCATTTCAGAACACATAATGCAAGGGCAACAAAGGGGAAAAAGAAAATCAGAGGACAGAGCACGGTTTCAGTGCCAAACCTGAGCACACAACCAGAGGATTGATGGCCCGATTGTAGCAGCACTTCCAATCTGTTACAGTGCAAAAGAAAACAGGGTCGGTCTTAGATTTTCAGTGATATACAGGTGGTCTGCTCAAGTTCGCACTAGAACAGAAAGAACTAACACAGGCAGTTACGGATAAGATGCAGTATAAGCAGCTTTTCCTTTTGCCTCTTAGCTATTTACAGTCTCAGCTAAAACAGATTGGAGTCCCTCTCACAGTCAGGTACTGTGTGTCATGTGGCAGGTGCTAAGAAACAACTGTAACTGCACTGGTTCTACAAAAGAGAGCAATTCCGAAGCAAAATACAGACAAGATTTGAAGCTCAGCAGAGAAAACCAGCCACACTGAAAGGGCAGAGTGTTTTATATGCCCAGCATAGATGTTCCACAGCTATACCTGTCAGGTCAGCCTCAGCTCAGGGTTGTATAATTACACGTACATAGGTAGGATTTAAGAATAGCATCCATCCTATAGCTAAAACAGGAGGCACATAAAAGCCCAGAGCTCTTCGGCTGGGTCGCTTCTAATTTCATTACCAATTCCTGTCATTACTGATTTGGATGATGAAACATAGCATGTTTTTACATCAGACAAAGCTGGAATGGCTTATGCTGTCATCTGATTTGATCTGTATGAAAGAACAAGAGAAATTTCAATTAGACCAGCAGCAAGCGTCACTTCAAGCTGATTCAGAGCCTAATTTCACATATCCACATTTAAATCGGGGCACAAGCACACTTGTGTGTGCCAGGCAAGACACGCTGGTTTCGTGGCTTCACCAGGAGCAGCATCACCAGCAGGTCGAAGGAGCTGGTCCTTCCCTTCCACTACTGCATTGCCAGTACATTTATACTCATTGATAATTCACAAGTGAATCTTGTTCTCTTCAGATATAACTTGATAAGGTTCTTGTAGTAAACCAAGTATACATAAAACTGAGTAGATTATAAATATGTATGTTTCAACAACTTTTCTAAATTTTATCAGGGAAATCTTCAGCTTGTGATACACAACAAAATTATGAGTAAAAATAACTTCCGTACCACATCTCAAATTAATGTATTTTATAGTTTTTAGTCCATCAAATTTATGCTTCTAACAATATTAAGTCAATATTCAGCAAACCCTACTTAAAACATATAGCTGTAAAAAGAGTAATCTCCATGTAAAAGAGTATTTTGACAGACAACCCCCCCACACACATACACTTCCAGTAATTGCATCCTGTGCGCTTTCGCAGGAAGAAGATTTTGGGCAAAGAGGAAGGCTGAAGACAGACAGATTTGTCGTGTTTCCTAAGAAGGGATAATAGTAAAAAAACCTGTGTGTTCTCCCCAGGCCAGGGAAAATCCTCTTTTATGTTCATGAATGTTTGAAGTCCCTGCAAAAGGGCACAAGTTAGCATTCATCCTAATATAAATATGCCAGTAACAACAGAAGAAATGCCCTGACCCAAGTGAGCTGCAGCAGGTGGCAAGTCCTATATGGTTCAGCTTCAGCATGAACTGATTTTCAGTAGCAGAACTTCTAGCATAAAGCTCCCCACAGTCACTGTTACACCACCACTTCAAAACAAATGCTACACAAAGCAAATCTTTTAGCTATGAAAAGTTAACAGTGTCTACACGTGAAAGCTATGAAAAGCTAAAAAAAAACCAACACACATCAGCAAAACCAATATATACATCAAACAAAGTGATATTGCTTCGTAGTGCTATAAAAAGAAAAAAAAAACAAGACAAGACATAACACTTAATAATTCAATGTCTTCAGCAGCAAGGAATTAAAATTACTTCACAGGGCTCTAAGAGATGCTCATACAGACCACAAGAGAAACTGAAGCCCAGTTTATGGCTGTTTAGCATCTCACGATCAGAACTAAAATCATTATACAAATTATATCCAGTGATACTTAATTTCTATATTCTTGAGAAACTGGAGTATTTAAAGCAACAATACCACCCTGAATAATACCAAGTTTTAGCATTTTAGAACAAGAATACTTGTGGAATCATGCCCCCGATCCTTCCCCAAAGATGTCAGAGACAGAAGACTGAATGTTAATCTGTTTTAATGAGCCATCTTCCGTAACTTAGCCCTGAGAAAGCTTTGAGTGTTACAAATACTTATGATTTTTAATCAGAAACATTTATAACATTTAATGTTAAAAAAACTGTTTCAGAACAACTACTTTCCCAAAAAAAAAAGGCAACTCCATCATCTTTTAATTTTCATTCCAGGGCTGTCCATGAGACACTTTTCATAGAGAGGTATTCCTCATATCCATGACAACCCGAGACGGACCAGTTCCTTACACTACAGCACGTCCTTAAGGAAGCAAATCTTCCTGAATGATCAGGATTAGCACAAGTGTTGCCACAGAAATTGCAGTCTTTACTGGAGTCTCTACAGGGGAAAACAAAACAAAACAAAAACACGACACGCACAACCCACAAATATTTGTATTTTTCTTTTCTTAAAATGTCTTCTATGGAATATAGTTTTCTCAGTAGGAAGCAAAAAACAATATGTTAGCCCAAGGGAGGAAGAACCAAAATGGAAATGAAGGGCCATTGTGACATCCTGCTTTCTAACCGTCTGTCAATATACAATCACCAAGAACAAGGAACTTGGCACTACAGCTTATTCAAAAATACACAGGAAAACTACAAAGTAGTTTCTCCACCCTCGTCTAAAAAACACACAGTTCGCTCCCCACACAAACTCCGTGCATGTTTTTCAAACGCTCTGCAACAAGAGAGGCAGCACTCGAAGCTTTGCAACCCTTCACTGCACACCACTCCAACTCAGAGAAATACAGAAACAGTTGTAGATGGAAGAACATATTTTTACCAAAACCAGCACTCCATCTCCAACTCGCAATCCTCATCCTTCACACAACAGTTTAGAGAGAGATTTTGTGGCAGTTTGCTCAGTTTTGCAGGTAAGGCCTGTGATCATGGACCATCTTGGTTTGGACTTTGCCAACAGCCAAAAAGGAGCGCGGGGTTCCAGACGTCTGTAAGATGACCTCAGAACCAAACCTGACATCATGCCAGCTGGAAACGGAGTTCCTGCAGGCTGGTGATCGTTTCTGAGGAGAAGCAAACCTGTTCTTCAAGCCACCCTCAGAAAGTTAACAGAAAATAGAGGGAGGGAACAGAGTGGCTTAATTTTTTTTTTTTTTAGAAAAATAAAAACCAGGTTTGTTTGTTGTTGCTTTAAAACGATCAGAAAAGCAATGCTACAGAAGGAATCCCTGCAGTCCCTCCCACATGCCTTGAAGGCAGGCTGTTCCTAGACATGTCCTCACCTCTAAAGGGAATTTCCAAGTCTATACTCCAAGCAAAATTGCCACTACTCATCATTTGCAATTTCTACATCAAAAAGAAACGCCCCAGGATGGAAAGGGCTAATAGTATAACTGCTACTAATACAATGTTTGGCTTTATTATACGATTTATTGTATATTTATGAAACAGAGGCCAAATCCTAGTAGTATAATAAGTGTAAAACAGGCTTGTTTTTTAAATCTCATCTCTCTTCTAAGTATCCTACTCATTAAAGCACACAGAGAACAATGACATGAAAACCACAATTTTCACCACCTCACAGACAAAACACAAATGACCATAAAGCAGCTACTTATTCCGTGTATCACACCTCTAGAGTTTCCACCTGATAACCCCTCTTTGAGATCCATACTTTTAAAACAAAAGGATCCTTTTGCACGCAGGATCTCATAAGCACACGCCCTTTAGCAGAATTAGTATCTTGGTGCAAGAGACTTTGATACATCAGTGTTCCATCCACACTCAGATTGCTCAAATTCACCACTAGTTATAACACTTTTCTAACTAACATTATCATTTATGCTTTATCTTGTCTGTTTCATATTACAGTGATGCACAAAAATACTGAAAATGCAGAGTGCAGAAGAGTGCACATCATTTGCTGTGGAACTGATGGTATTTCAGGAAAAAAATGAAACCTACATGAACCAAAGAATCCTGATGTGTCAAAAAAACCCCAATAAACAATCATTACATACCAACCAAGGCAGGTATGGAACACAAAGATGCAAGCGCAGTAGCATACCTGAATGAATCTAAAGGACTGTTACAGAGGCAAGAATAACATCCCTGTGAAAGAGGAACCAGTACATTTGTTAGAATTATATTTGTCGTTGTCTCCCTCTTCTTTCACAAAAAAATATGAATGATCATTCACAAAGTTGAAAACGTTACTAAAGCCAGCAAGAAATATTCATAGCTCATCTTGGCTCCAGTTCCAGTCTTCATTTGAATAATGAGCAACTGCTCTTTGTTAAACATTAATGCTTTTTAATGACTGACTGGTGAATAATTTGAAGCCAGTTTGTTCTCTGTTGTCTCCTCCTCTTCCCCGAGATCTCCATTGTTCTATTTTAGGTAAGAGGATACAACTAAACTCCAGTATTAGCAAAAGGGGAACATGGCACTCAGCAACACTGGCAGAATTGTCTTTGCACTTTAATATTATTTTATTAAATGAAAAAAATAGCACAGTTAAAAAGAAGCTGGTATTCAGTACAATAACTACTATTGCAATACACTCATTTCCTTTAGCTTAATTTTAGAACCAGCTAGAATAATCCAATTTTAGAAGTTTCATAGTATTTTTCTTACAATAAACTTCTTCAACATGGAAGCACAAGCATTTAAGAATTCAGCAATTATTTACAAAGGCTACTTATCCACTTCCTTTATAGTGATGCTCTCTTCATAGGCTAGTACGTAAGAGTAATGCAGTTTCTACTCACCCAAAGTAACTGAAAGATACTAAAAAAGCAGAAACTGAGTCTAGAATTTCGTTTAGCTATATGGTTCTATACAGTATCAAAAGCTCTTTCAGGAAATATCAAACTTAACAGTTAAGCAAAAATGCAGCAGACCACAAATACGAATTTAAAAGAAATTTAAAATTAAAAAGTACTGCTTGCTTCCTCACGTTTTAGAATTTATGGATCACTTAAGGAAAGTAGAACAATTATGTCAAGCCACTAATAGTAAACCAGATTACGAGGATATTTTTCTTGAGAGAGTCTAAGGACTGTCTAGTAGATGCTATAGCAGTAATAACAGTGCCAATGTCTGGATGTTACAAATAACCCTGTGAGTGCACTATGTCAAAATTGCAAGAAACTCATATTTTAAAATTAACATAGAAATTCCTCCTTCCTGATGTAGATCAACAGACATTTAGCAACATCCAGTGATATCTGCAAATTTCAGCCAAGTCATCTACAATTCTGCTTCTCAGCCAGCAACTGTTATCCCTTCACTTCATACGTTCTGTTCTGTTACTATCTCAGGTAAGAGCGGCATATTACACCTGTATTTTAATTAAATTGTCGTTTATACTGAAGATTACTGATGAAACCTTCCTTCAGGTTCCACTGGTACAAATGTTGACTTCCTTAGAACTATGTCACTTAGTAAAAAAAGTCCTACTCTAACCTTTTAATAGAGTAAATACAATCTTAAGAACAAATGCTGAAAAGCAAGTCCTTTGTGATAAGCAATTACAGCAGCAAAAAGACCTCCAGAAAAAAGCTTTAGATATTTTGTCCAAGTAACTAAAGAGAAGTCACATCAGTCTTCCTTAGTACTTAGTTTATCTGCAAAGTTCCCTTGTGTGAACAAGATAAATATAGGGAGTGAAGTTCCATTAGTACTAACAGCAGTTACTCTATTTAATCCTTCAGATTTAAGTTAGTGAGAACTCTCTGCAAAAGCAAAGATGTGCAAGTACAGCAGCTGCACAACGGCAGTCTTTCACTCGGTATTTCTTATGCTAAACACGTTCAAGACACTATGCTGCCAAGACCTATCAAAATTAGAAAATTAAGTGTAGACATATACTCCTCTTAAAACATGGATGTGTCACTAATGCTTCGCTTTATAATTTATTTCATGTTATTGATGGAGATAAAAGAAAAATAAAACTCTAAAGCTTCTTCTGCACTTTCAGGTTGCTAGGCTTGCTCACATATACACCATTTTAAAACACATTCTAAAGAAATAATAGATATTTCTTCCTTTGTACACTAAACTCAAATGCTTAATACAGTTAAATCATAATCTAAAGCTTCTTCATCCATCTCCCTAAAAATCTAGCGACTACTTAAGTAGAGCACAAAACACCTTTGTTATAATTACTATTAAGCAATTAAGCCACATGAGTCAGTAAAACAATTAAAAAAAGGGGGCAATAGTAATTATCAGATTATGAAAGTGCCCACTATACTACCTAGATTTTAAATGCAGTAACCATTCTTTGGACTGAATTTGCATCATACAATGCGATAATACTGCAAAAAGACGTTCTGCAAAGAGAAGCTCTTTTAATGTTAAGGACAAATAAAACATTAAGGAGAGAGCTACTGTGCTTTATTCCCAGTAAATTAACAATTATGGAGGAAGTATGTAGGTGAAAGTACCACTACGAAGTTAAAAGTACTTTCATTTTAAAGGTGACAGAAACAACTGCAATAAGCCATCAATCTGAATTATATCTGAAAACTTGAACAGCGTTCTGCAGAAGGACCACTATTCTCCTTATGCTATCCTTCAAAAGTCTTAAAATCATCTGACATCTGCCTTTCAATAAATTTCCTTGAATTATTTCAGGAAAACAGCAAGGAGTTATGCCTGACCTGTGAACTGATGTAGGCAGAGCATTAATGCTTTGTGATTGATGTAACATGGTAATTCCTGAGGAATTGCACAGGACATATCAGCAAAGTACAGAATAAGAAAGCATAAGCTTAAGAAGAGAAGTAATCTGAAACAGGTTTAATTTAATATTAAGCACTTCTGTTAACAACTAAAAAGAGAAATATTTCAAGGATGGATTGAGCTCTTACTGTGTACCACGTCCAAGATCTTATGATGTAAAAGTCCATTTCCCTACTCCCTCCTACCTGCATCCCTTCTGCTCAGATATCGTATTGCTGTTTCAAAAATGACATTTCACAAATCCTTGAATTTTAGTTGAGAAGCTCAGTGCAGAACTGAACAGGATCTTTTCACCTCTTCATCCAGACTCTTATGCACCATTTTCCTTCATAACAATAGAGCATACTGAGGAGGATTATTTCAAAAGCAATATCATGAGAAGTGCTTTCTTTTGCTCAGGGAGCAGCTGAAAAGCACATAATCTTTGCTTCAGTGTCAAGGAGAAACCCTGGGAAGGAAAAATTCTATTTGCACTAAAATACTTGCCATTAGTTAAAACATCTGAGTTGCTCAAGTTAGTATATAATCCCATAACCATTTTAGTTCCACTGTTAGTTATGTTTAGTATCTCCAAGCTTGAAGCAGAGGAACCACCCTATTAACTGATCACCATTACAAACAAGGATATACAAAATGGAAAGCTAACGGTGCAGCACCTTGCACCTTTGTGCAATGGCCTCGACTGACAGGAGGAAAGCTGCCGGCATTCCTTCAGATGTGCTGCTCACAACAGGTTTTGGTTTCCAAAAGCCATGACTCAGTCTCAAACAGTGGACGGACCATTTCTGTGGCTTTAATTTCGCAGCCTTAACACATCCATTCAGAGCTTCCTTGTTAAAATTACAAGTGTTGCGGTCAAGGACGCATTTTGAGAAGACAATCATCCTTGGTTATGTCCTCAGCCTCATTTTTTATATTGTCACTTTGCATCTTTTCCTGCCTCTATCAACTTGTTGATTTCGCAGTTATACTAATCAAATAAAGGCTCTGAGGAAAGCTTCATATGTATATGTTCTCTGCCACAGCCCACTGGATAAATGTTTTCTGGAGGTTTTCCCCTCACTACGATCATTTTATTTCTACACATTCCTTACACTCCACTCTCTGCTGAACAGCCACATCCTGATGTCCTTTGATCAGTTTATAAAATCAATTAAAATGACGGATGAAACTCCAGGGGTTCAGAGAATAAACATAAATCTGGAAGTAATTTCTTAAATGTCACAAGGAAACAGAAGGTTTTTTTGGAGTTCTGTTAGTTTCAGTGACTTTTACCACATTGGTAAGTGCCATTATGGCAGACAATGAACCACTGGTGTCACTATGGCTACATGAAGACATTGGCCACGTGGTTTACGCCAAAGGCCAAGAACTCATCCTGATTTTAAGTTATTTCTCACTTCTATTGCCATATGTACTCAAGGCATACCAAAAAACCAGAAAACTTATCCAAAGTGTCTTCTAAGTCCTAGCATGTAGATGCAGATAAGTGAGATGCACAAATTTACTGATGTGCCAGAAGTAGAAACATGAAGACAAGCACATTATTTTTGCAGACATCTTTCACGCTCACGTAATTATTTTAACTATCTTTAAATTTTTCTTAACCTAGTACTTTACAAAAACAATTGCTCAGTTTCGTCTTTATATTTAAATAAACAGCTATGGAAACATTTTTCAAACATCCATTTGACCTGTCTTTGCAACTCAGAGCTAAAAAATTGTTAACCTATGAAAACACAATGAAATTAACTGAAGTCTTTCCTAAATTGCCCAAGATTAAAAAATGCCATGTTAATAAACAGTACTAGGGCCTGACCAACGAGATTATCTGAGACTCTCTCATTTTGTGTGTTTTCTCTATCTTTAAGTGTCATTTAAATGCTAAGCAGTCAACAAGTACACAGGATCTGGTCTTCCAGAACAAGGCAGATGTATTGTCCTACTTATAATACCCACAAAAGACAAAGATATCAGAACCTCTGACTGAACATTTTATCATTAATAAAGCTGTCTATGACAACAGTTATAAATCTAAAAAACACACAGCCACGGCTGGCTGCCACCCACATCATAAGACTCCTTTCCCTGACCCTGCAGAGAGACCCTCACCTGCTGTTGCACAGAACATCACACTCTCCCTCTGCAGGTCTCTAAAACTGTAAGGAGGGAATAGTTGAAGTTTTCAGCTAGGCAGCAAGACAAGCATTACTGACAGGGCCACTTGCCTAAGGGCTCTGACTACAACAAGTGACACTGACTGGCCTCGTTAAATTAATTTTCTCTCTGACTAAGATAGAAAGATGATGAGTAGAAACTTGAAGCAGAGGAACCACCCTTCTGCTTTGGACAGCATCACCTCATAAAGCTGTATCTGCAATGTTGTTTGCCACCATCAAGTTTTTAGATTTTTATCTGAAAACATTTAACTTCAGAGGATCCTTTCAGCTGCAGTTGCCAACATTCACTAGGAAAACTACACTTCCCTGGAGAAGGTCTTTCAAACCCTAGAAGAAGATAAATTGATCAAGAAATAGAAAAGTTGCTTTCAGTTACATTAAAAGCTCTGGTGGAGTGGGTTTTTTGTGATTTTGATTTTTTTTTAAAGGAAAATGTTATACACAAAGACATTGAACGTTTAAAAAAATTACATCCAGCTATTTACTGCATTTTTTCCAATCTAGAACTTCATTTTAAAATAATACATTTTACAAGAAATTATAACTTCTTTTATACTTAAAGGTGTTTGAAAATATGGCTGACCTGAATTGCAGGACAAGAGAAATCACTTGTAATTACTATCATAGATCTGTGCTCACACTTGCACATCCCCTTAACTTCAGCCCAGTCACTACCAGTATCCACCTCTTTACCCTTCACCTTCCATCTTTTCTTCTTCATGCCCTAAACAGAACCTGTCTCTCATTAGAAAAAAAAAAGCCAAAACAACATTCAAATCTAGGTAGTAATTGCAAACCGCTTTTTAATTCGTTCTGACAGTGCATTTTATTCTTGTCTTCTCACATATTTCATGTCCTGTTCAGGTTGTGTATTTTCAAGAGCTGAAGCTGTGTTTTACTTTGTGAAGTTCCGAGCCTAAAAGGGCTGAAAAAATAGCTGGTCTTTCTATTCTTCTTCAATAAATACAAATATTTGTTCCATGCTTTAATTTCTTCTTACTTCTTTAAAAATGTTAACCACAGCACAGATTTAAGAACACTCTGCATCCACAAGGTGACACACAGTAATTGGTCTAAAAGAGGATCCTCTATCAATAAAAGTCAGAAACCTTTACTCACGTTATAGGTCAAGGACACAAGACCTCCAACTGAGGGCACTGAAAGTTTATGGAAAGCATGCTTTTTCTCACCTTGCCCTCTCCCCTTAAGTTACCTTCTAATAATGAGAGAGTATTCAGTGATTTCAGGTCCAAAATTCCGGGTGTGCTAAGAAGTCCCATTCACAAACATTTTAAATAACTTTTGGCATTGATGTTCAATTACAGTCCAAATTATAAACACTACGTATTGCACAACACACAAGGTATATTTTGACAGAATAAAGATGGAAGTATCACAAGCGGTGTTTCATTGTCCAGATCAGGTAAGCTATAGCATAAGCAGGAATATATAGGTGGGTTTGAATTTTCGTTTGTTCGCAACATATTAAAAAGTTATTACAGTGCCTTATAATAACCACTTTAAACACACAACGGTGGCAATAAACAACCCCTTTGTCAATGAAAAAAAACACTTGCCCGCAATGATTTGAAGGCAGAAGTGTAAAGATAAGCACAGAAGAGGTTGCACAATAACACATGATCTTCGCTATCACATGCCTGGCAGCCTGCTCAATTCACTGATAACCCCGGCCGTTACACGGCAGCCCTGTGCAGCTGCTTTCTGACACCCCACCGGGGAACGAGCCTCCTGGAGTCCACGGGCCTGGCGGCAGGGCAAGCAAGGGCTCCGGCGAGAGGCCAGTTCTGCAGCGCCCCGGAGGGAGGGACCTCGGCAGCACCCGCGCTGCGAGAGGACGCGGCCGGAGCCTCTTCCCCCATTCAATCCATCCCGCCCGGCAGCCCCGAGCAGCAGCGGCCGGGACAGCGGCACCGAGGACGGGGTGGCGGAGGCTCCCGACCGGCCTTCCGGGCTGCTCCCCACGCCGGGGCAGGACCCCGCGGCTCCCGGCCCCTCCTCGCCGCCACGGGCAGCCCCGCACAGCCCCTCGCCGCCGCCCCTCGCCGCCGGTACTCACGCTCGAAGTCGGAGTCGGAGTCCTCGTCGCCGCGGTCGGGCTCCTCTTCGCCGTTGGACTCCGTCTGCATGGGCTCCCCGTCGAAGCTCACCACCCTGCGGCCGCCGCCGGCCGCCTCCTGCTCGCGGGCATCCCGCCGGCGGGTGAAGTAGTCGGCGGCGAAGCCCAGCAGGTCGGGCGGCCGCTGCCGCAGCACCTCCACCGTGAAGCTCTGCAGCAGTTCGGTGAGGCCCGGCGGGATCTCGATGTTCATGGTGCCGGACACCGAGGAGACCGCCGCCTCTCCCCCCCTCCGCGGCCGGCTGTGGCGGTGGCGGGCTCGGGGCCTCTGTCCGCGGGCGCTGACTGACTCCCGCCGCTCCGGTCACACGAGCCTCGCCGGAGGAGCGGAGGGGGAAGCCGGGGACGGGAGCGGCTCCGCGTGCGCAGGCGCGGGAGCGGGCGCGGGTCCAACGGCCGCGCACGCGCCGAGCGGGGAGGCGCGTGCGTCACGGGGAGGTGCGCGCGCGCGTCACTGCGAGGCGCGAGCGGAGGAGCCGGGCACGAGGGTGGCGGCGGCGCGCGGGGACACCAGGTGACCCCTTCCCCGGTGTCCCGCGGTGTCCCCCAGTGTCCCGCGGTGTCCGGCAGGACCGCGAGGCCTCGGCAGGAGCGGGGATCCCGGGAGCGGCTCGGCGGAGCATCCGCTCGCGAGGGCGTTTTCAGCGCGTAGGAAACCGGAGCAGGGTCCGCGCGTCTGCCCGGGCGGAACGGGCTGGAATCGTCCAGCCCCGGTCACGGCGGTTCGGAACGGGCTCGTGCGCCGTTTGCAAACCTTCGGACCAGAGCCGGCGGTGTTGGTGTGGGGAGGGGCAAGAGTCAACTATGGACGGTCGTGCAGAGCTTTGTCCCTCATCACCCGGCGCCTGGGCTGTCAGCAGCGGCTCTGCACAGCGCGGAGCGGCCTGTCACATCTGCTTTTTAAATTCCTTATTTTTATTTCCCCTTCAGATAGTGACCTCGTGTGCTGATTTCTTCCTCTCTTTCCTGTGAGCGTGTTTCACAGCTCCCACAGGAGTGGGAGAAGGGGGTTTTCTTTGATCCTGATCAGATCTCATCTAAATTGCGATCTAATTCTTGGTCGCAATTAGATTTAGGCCCTCTGACCCCTCTGTTTTCTTGTCAGAGTTAAGTCATTAAATAAATATTCTTTAATGACCACAAGAGAAGAAGCATGCAGGTCTTCACACCTTTTGGTAAAACCCGTGTAAAGCCATAATGTCACCTGTGATATAACGTCGTCTGTGAAATGGTGGCAATGGTGTTGATCTGCTAAGCCCATACTCAACACCCAAGAGCGTCAAAGAGGAAGAATTTCAGGAAAGTGAAGCATCTGATTAATTGCTTTTATGTGCAAGCTTTGGAGATACCCATTTGTATGTGGTTAAATGTGCTTTATTCAGATTTTTGCTTGTATTCTTTGTACAAAACCTGTTATCTGTTTGTGTGTACGAGAGAGGTTTGGCAGATGCCCAGGAGCTGGCGACTGGCTGCGTGGCGTGGAGCCATCAGCCCTCGAGGTTTGACGTTGCTGGAAAACAAGTCTTGGAAGAAAACAGGCCTGTGCAAACATGGGTCGGGGAGAATCGGGATGTTGGCTCAGTGACGCCACTGCATGTTGTCAGTGTAAATGTTTTTATTTAATTCTTCTTTTGTTCCGACAATAAAAAGGCAGAAATCAACTTGTACTCAAAATACAAAATTTCACTTAGAAGCCCAGAGTTGGCTGAGGGAATTTATTGTGTGTTTTGGTTTTGTTTGCTCATGTGCCACAGGGTCCCATTGTTTGTCCAGATTGTTCTCACCGCACTCCCGAGCAAAAATAGTCTGTTCATCAGCATAGGGCACAACTGCGGGTCCCACAGCACCCCATCCAGCGCTTTTACTGACTGTGTTCTCAGTGAGGAGTCCAGCTGGAAATCTTGTGCCACTTACTACAGCACCCAATCTCCCTGGTAAAAGATGTTATTTGTAATATGGCTCCCATATTTTTATGTGGGATAAGATTGTGACTTGTATTCATACAAAATCAACTAATTAAAAACAAGCACAGGAGGTAGATTTGCTGCATCTTGTAAGTTTCTCTGTAGACTTCGTTTTTCCAGCAGGCACAACAATTACTGTATCATCTCTTTTCTGCAAAGATGATACTGCTTTTTCATTTATCACTCCTACCGTATTACCTTTCTGATAATAAACTGTCTCAAACAATACAAAAGCACATTTCACTGCTCAATGTACATGCTTTACTGATAGAACTGGTACAAGGTAATTATTTTGGTCAACAGGAAAACCATATTTGGTTAGTTCCCCCCCAAATTAAGTAAGATTTCTGATCAGATCTTTCCTCTGCCAGTTGGTTCCTGAAAGTACTACTGTTGGTGAAGAGGTAAAAATGAAATTTTTAAAATGCTGTAAGAAAAATGTAAACCCCCAAATTAAAAAGCATTGGCAGGTAGGGTCAGAGGAAGAAAGTCTAATTGCAAGGGAACATGCTTCTTTTTTTTTTCCCACTCTCTTGCACAACAGCCAGCCACCTGACAACTGCCTGCTTTTGGCATTAGTCAGCTCTTGTATTAGCTTTTAACGTTTGTTGATAGTTTTCTCTCATTTGTGCCTGTGGATATAAATCTGGTTATTTGGATGAAAAAAATGTGTTGCCAGTAAATATTGTTAAGTCTCTAAAGAGCTACAGTGTGTTAGCATTCTGGTATTTATATGTCCACATGTAACTAATCAGCTTCAGAGGAAAGTAAACAGCAGAAGTGTGTTTAGCCTCTTTCTGAAGGTCAATGGACGAAATAAAAAGCATCCAAGGTCACATGAAGCACATTTTCAAGCTGGATTACACCACAGTTTATTCCATGGCTTTAGGTACCTTTGCATTTTGTGAGCATCAGAGCTGATATGCATCAGATTTGTCTGTGGTCAAGTTAATTGTAATACTGCCTGCCGTGCATACCTATAGCTCATTGAGTGCTTTCTTTCGCCCTAAATTTGCATCACTTTTAAAATTATTACTATAGTAAGCATCCACAGTAAAAGAATGGAAGAAAGGAAATTAGGAAATGCACTTGCGGCCTTAATGTGATCCCTTTTATAATGTTTTTAATTCATGGACCATGACCAATGCAATTTCTTTCTGCTGGCTTTGTGGCGTGTTCAGCACCCAGTATGGAATTAGACTTGTGTAACTGATGAAGCTGGTCCTCGCGGTATTCCTATCAAAATGTTTTTCAGAATAATATTTTTCCCTAAAACTTTCTTAGTATCTGAAAGCTATTCCCATATTTATCATGTGTCTGTGCTCCCAAATGTTGAGGGCTCTTTACTCTGCCCGTCCTGCCCAGTGCTGTGTGAACTGGATGCACCTTTAGTAAAACTATGAGGGAGCTTCAGTGCTTGTCCTACTAGCAGGACCAGCGAAGTTGCAGGCGAAAGAGCCAAATAGTCTGTGTAGTCTTGCATTGGGGAAAAATAATCACATTAAACCTCCAGACTGCCTCTTTAAAAAGTAAAATAAATCTGTTTGTAACAAGTAATACTTCACTTCTCATAAACCTGTCAGCACCAGCCAGACCTCAGACACTATATAAACATACGTACATCTTGGATTAATTACACTTGCCTGCGAATCCACTGCAAGTAATTCAGTACGAGAAAACACTAAATATTCCGGTGGTTGGCGTTAGAAAACACTATCTCTTGTTTAAGGAAAGTTAGATTAATTACCGCGGGTATGGCTCTTGCGTGCTGTGGCGGGTGTCACCGCAGCGAGCTCTCTCAAGCCGGGCATGTCCCAGCGCCATCCTCCCTCCCTGCCCTGCCGAGGTGTGGAGTTCAGCCGTGTGGGATGCTTTTGGCACAAAAAATGCTGAACTGAGGAGGAGTAGGTTCGGCAGTGGCTTTGAAATTCAGTGGTTGCTTTAGTTTTGAATTATTTGTCAGTTCTTGCCATTTTCCTGTGTTTCCTGCCTGGTAACTACTTCACTGCAGATTTTTAAAGCCACTCCATCCAACATCATGGAGCTGCAGAGTTGAGGACAAACAGAACCGTTCGATAATCTCATGCAAAATGTTGTAAACCTCAGGACATCGTATTTTCCGCATCCCCGTGTGTGCAGCAGCCAGTGACCAGGGTTTGTCCCTGTTTCAGGCAGGGCAGGAGGAGATTCTGCTCGGGGAGGGGACATGAACCTGGCCACGGTCTGCAGCCTGGTCCCCGTGTAGTCCTGTGGCATCTCCACTTGTCCTGTTAGGGATGTCAGAGGGTGTTTCTTTCCATTTCCCACTCGAGGACTGCTCTTCACGACTCTCTTATCTTGTTTAGAATGCGCAAGTGCAATGAGCTTCCACGGTGTCTCACAGCAGCAAGTTCCAGAAGTTAAACACCTGCTAGATAAAGCGCCATTTCTCTTTCCTCGGTTTTGAAACACTCTTCCCAGATTTACCAAATGTTCCCTGCTCCTGGTTTGGTGAATGGTGGTTCTGCATGTGTTTTATTTGCTACTTTGTTGTATCATAAACCTTGATCTTATCTTGCTTCAGCCTTCTCCAAATTAATGTCTCAGGGTCTTAGCAGTCTCTCCTCTGAAGGCAGCTGCTTCGTCCCCAGCGTCACGTGAAATGCTCTTTTCTGTATTTTCTCAACTTTGCTGTGCCTTCCATGAGCACTGTGTGCAGGTCTGGTCTGCACATCCCAAAATGTGGGCTCACCGCGGTTTTACACAGCAGAAAAACGATACTGATTTGTTCTCTAACAGATTTATTTGGGGTTTCTTTTGGCTGCCACATGATAATGAACTGAAGGTATCCAGTCTTCATGTTAAGACATAAAAAGATTTAAAATTTCCCTCTTCCCTTGGTCTGTTCTCCAGTGGTTGATCACCCCCATTGTAAAAAGCGTTTGATGAGTATTGTATTTGAAATTTTCTGTTTCGGGTTCAAACTTTGGGTTTTTTTTTTGTTTTTTCTGCCTGCTGCTTTCTTCTGTCACTGTAAATGTCACTTTGTGCATAATGTACAGAAAATGTTTGAGCTTTCATTTTAGCAGAGGAAGTAATTCTAACAAAAGACAGAGAAATCCTGGGCTTAGCTACCAGGATGCAGAGATCCTTCAAAGCAGTGCACAGGAAAAAGCTGCTTCTCCTGCCTCTGTTTGATTTTCTTCTTAGGAAAGTGCTTAACTTCAGAAACCAAAGCTTTGGTACTCTAATGAGCCAGCTTGCTTGTGGCAGTAAGCACGATTCAGTATATATTTTTCTTGTTGAATTCGGAGTGAGAAGCTTGAGTACTACTTATTTCAAGAAATGATACAGAACTGTTTATTGCTAATACAAAGACAGGAGGAAAAAATCAGCCTTTTGAATAGATGTACATAAATACTGGTGTCAGCTGAAATGTGTTACTTTGCCACTACCTTCAGTCCATCAAACATTATTTGGATAATTCTTGGGAAGATACTTTGCAGTATTCATGGATAAATCTCGAAGTCTTAAGCTAGGAGAAACATCTGTGTAGATGTCCAGATTTTTGTTGGCATAATTTAGTTTATGAACACATATAACACTGATTCTGTTGGCAGCAATTACAAGTTTTCAGGCAGTAGAAAACATCTGTTTTAAAATGCTTGATTTGGTAAAATATGTGTCCTAGCCATTACCTACATGTAAAAATAAATATCTCTGAATATCAGTTGTGTTGTACTTATGACATAAAATGTCACATGTATGAATCTAGATAAAAGCAGTCTCTGCGACATAAGATGTGGGATGGCTACGTCATTTAAACTACTCTGAGCAACACTATGTGGCAGGTGTAAATTTATGGGTTCCACGTCAGAGAAGCCATAAGCACTTGGACTCTGATGTGTAAGTGGGGGATATTCAAATAAGAACTTAGCTAATCGTTTGGTTCCCTTGAATACAAAGTGAAAACCATACCCAGTTTGACTGGTCTGATTTTCTGTCCCCAACACTGAAAATATCCCATGAAGAACTTCTCTGGTGAGGCTGGATGAATTCTGGGCAGATGGGACTGGTGGGAATAGACCTTTGTGCAAGTCCCGTGGCAGCAGATGGTCCTGACCCTGCCGGAATGGCAATGTTGGGGTTACACTTCACAGGCATCACTAACAAATAAAGGCTAAAGGTTTTTATATTGTTTTATTTTGGGAGAAGACAGCAAATTAACCTGCCTGTACATTGTTCAAAGACTGAATCTGAATTATCAATTCCTTTCTACCTTTTCCAGCAGACCCTATTAAAAAGAAGTTTGTTGGAGTTAATGGGTGAAGCTCTGAAATCCGTTTCTTCCTTGAGCCTTTGCTTGTAAATCTGGGATTGTGTTTTCCTGCATGCACACACTTGTCTCTTCCCTCCCTATCTTCTCACGATTCTACCTGATGCAGTTCAGATTATCATTTCTGTACCGTGGTCCCGACCCGCCACTGCCTGTCCCATAGAGCCTTTCAGACGTGAATCGCTCTGCCGCCGTTGCTCCTATTTCCCCATCTTCCGTTGTCACCTTTGTCCACCAAATGTTATTAACAATTGTTCTGCCATGCAGTCACCTCGGTATTTTCCCATTGATCACATATCTTCACCAGCTTCTTGTGAAGTAACCGTTGCCATTCCCAAAGCTTCATCCCCGAGGTTTACCCCGAATGTGTCCCATGCCCCATCTTGCCCATCTCCCCCATGGGGCACTTGGAACCTCCTCCCAGATGGAGCCCGCGTCCCTCCCTCCTCCTGCAGCACCCGATCCCTTGCCAAGCCGGGACTCACGGAACCTTCGCTCTTTGGCCTCGTTTTATGGTGACTGCAAGAAGCCATTAACACATTTCACTGTTCCCGGTGTTTATGTCCCTGCCCCTTGGTGCCCACAGATCCACCCCATGCACAGAACGCGGGGCAGTCCTGCATTGGACTGCATCCAGTGCAATGGATGCATTTTATCAGTCCTTCCAGCTCGGCGCAGTGTGTTGACTAATTCCCAGTACTAGAATTGCAGTATTAAATGTAAATTACAACAGTAATAAATGAGCTTTATGCATCAAATCCACAACATTTTATATTTTACTCTGAAAACCTTTTTATGAGCTCTATTATAGCTGTTAGTGCTTGTTTTAATTAAACTTACAGCACAGCATGCATCTCAGTTAACCACTTTGCAGTTTTCAGAGAAAATCAGTAAGCAGTTCCAATTGCATTTTTCTGCCGTTCTTCACATGCTATACATTATAAAAATGTTCATAGGAAATTATATCTCTCAGGAGAGGATAATGGGGACATGAAACTTCTTACTTCTAGGCTGTTTGTTCCAACCTAGTTTAAGTTCCTAAGTTTTATAGAAGTATTTGGTGTTTGACTACAGCTTGGGTGTCTACATTAAAGGAAACAGGTGGTCCCCCAGGCCTGAGGGTTATAAGGCCACTTCACCATGATCCCTCATTGTCAGTCTGTGCAAAAAGCTGATTGGTTTGTAGGGCTGAAAAACCCTTGCTACCTTCAGCTGAATCTTAAATCATTACTGTATCAGAAACTAATCGGATGGGTGTTCCGTGTACAGTGCCTCTACCGAGGTTTTTTTGTGACTTTAATTCCCAAGGCTATCAGCCCAAAAGAGTTGTATTAAAGAAGGAAAAAAAAAAAAAAAGAAAGAAGAAAGTAAAAGAAGAATCTGGTTTCAGAGAATGCAGTGGCACAGCTTTTTGTTGCAGCTGGTTTGAAGTGTCTCTCCATTGACATCTAGTGTCCGTGCAGAAAGATCTTTAGATTCCTCATAGCCATCCTGGCGATATTTATCTCTGGGTGTTTAAAGATTTTTTTTCCATCTGTAGTTATTAAGACCTCTCATTGATAAAACCAGGTCAGCCAGCAGGTGAGACTGGTGGTGAAAACACAGGAATCTCCCTGCACATCATGTTTTGTGATATCAGTGACATGCATAGAAGTCGATGTTCTGAATGGCTCCAGAAACCCTTTCAATGCCTTGCAGTTAAAAATTATTATCCTTAATTATCCTGTGGATACCTGCAAAATACTGTCAATCTCTGTCTCTTTCCTCAGAGCATACAAGCAATTGTGAACCAATAAATATTCAAGACAGATTTTGTAAAGTATTGTACCTCTGTAGTCAGGCATTATTCTAATTTTCAAGTAAAAGAGAGT
The DNA here is from genome assembly GCA_013399365.1 of Pampusana beccarii. Classification (NCBI taxonomy): domain Eukaryota; kingdom Metazoa; phylum Chordata; class Aves; order Columbiformes; family Columbidae; genus Pampusana; species Pampusana beccarii. Next base: position 1,285,765 of record VWYH01007848.1, read on the forward strand.
CTCTTTCAATGATAGAAACCTCTTCATTACACTCAATTATATCACTAAAATCTATTTAATAAAGAGCTATTCTTACAATGATGACGAGTTATTTTCATATTGATTTATTTATATTGTAGAAATTCCAAGGTTTTACAAAAGAATTTCCTATTTTGCTTTTGCAGAATTTTGCATGGTGGCAGTGAGCAATTAATCATGTTGTTCCTGTACCCTTTGCTCTGTGAACAGCCCCAACTTCTCAGTCCTTCCTCCTGGTCCCTCAGTACAGCCTGAAGTGCTTGTGTTGGAGTCGTGCACTGAGGAGCTGTGCCCTCCCATGCGTGGTCCTCAGCTGGGGTAGAAAATTCTTTCCCTATTCTGAAAACTCCCCATAGATTGGTATTTTGAGCATTTCCATTGTTAGAATCTGTTTTCAAAGGCAATTATTTTGAATAAATTATGTTATGAAAGCTTAACAAGATTTATTGCCCTAATATTTGTGTGTTACAGCTTCAGGAGAAGAGGAGGACGGGTCCGGGGATGCACACTGGGCATGGCTCCTGTCCAGGGCTGACTCTGCGGCTCCGAGGGACTCACGGATTCCACCATTTCTTGGCAGTGCTTTTCTGATCCATCCCTTTCCACAGTATCTCATAAGCTCTAGAAGAGCTCTCTCTTGGTTTGATGATACCTGACACAGCGGGGTCCTGTCCTTGCTGGCTAGTGGAATCTACTAGTGTGCAAATGATAAATCTTTGCCTTGGAGCAATAGGAAACTTCCACTGGAAAAGAGCCTTGAACGTGTTCTGTGAAGGTCGGAGGAGGGTGATATGATATTTCCCACACTTTCTAGAAAAGAAGCTGTCATCAGTTTCTGTGGACAGTCAATTATTTTTCCTCTTTCTCCTTTCACTGTTCTGTTATTGAAAAATAGCCGTTACATTAGCCCAACTGTCAGAGAATCTGTATTGAAAGGACCTGCTGAATCCATACATCCAGAATAGGAGCAAAAGCATCATTAAGATGTATCCTGCTTAGATTATTCATGATTTAACTATAAAGCAAAACATGTGATCATGAGCAATAAAGCAATGTGACATAAATAATTTCATTCAGAGCAGCGCGTTAGTGCCAGCACTCGCAAAGCTGCAGCAGCAGCAGCCGAAGCCTTTAATATGAAACTGCTTTACAGTGGGAATTACAAATATACATTTGTATCTGTCCTAGCCATGAACCTTTGGCGACCCCAACTTTTCATGCCCAGTAGGACTCGGTGCTTCCAGCAACCCCCAACTCTCCCTCCATGGTGTCAATGGAAGGAGGCAGCGGCTGCAGCCAAGAGCATCGCGTTGCTATGGCAACACATCCCACTTCCCTGGGGACCCCGTTGCCTCGGCGACGTCGGGCGAGCAGGGACCAGTGCATCAAATGGTCTCAAAGCAGCTGCCCCCCAAAAAGCAAGGCAGCCCTGGCCTTCAGGACATGAACGTATGGAGACAGATGACCAGATGGGTGTAGGACCATGCACTCATCGCCTGGGTCTGGATTAGGAGAGGGTGACCATGTGCCTGATTCTTTGCAGGCGCTGAGACAAGGTTATGACAAAAGGAGCTTACCAGTTAGTGTGTTAAAATAAGACAGCAGGAAAGACAATGTCAGCAGGAGAGGATAAGCTGAAGGGAGCAGGTGGTGAGGCCACTGCTCTTGGTTTGTGTAATCAGGACCTACAAACATACTGAACATCAGAAATAATTGTCTCTTGTTCTGCAACGCATCTAGAAATGGAGGTAATCTTGCACGTTCATTTTAGGATAGTCCAGTGCTACATTACACTGTGTCACACACAGTACACTGCGTCATGTAGGCAGAGGATTAAAGATCAATTTACAAAGGCAAGTGCCGGTGTTAATCCTGTGAGGCACAGACGCTCCCACCTGTGTGCCTGCGGGTGCCCCAGCCAATGGACCCAACCTGGGGCAACACGCTGACAAGTTTTTAACAGCCTGTAGACGCCTTATCACAACCGTGTTCGTGGAGATCTGCACCAAAAGCATTCTGTGGATGTCACTAGAGCCGTCTGTTGCTGCTAAGATGAGGGGGTTCAAAGTTTGGTGTGTGGACATCAGTTCTCCACAGAACGTGACAAGCAGTTTGAGAAAGAGGAAGATAGAAAAGGACAGAAGAATTTACGCAAGACAGGTAATTTCCTTGTCATTTGTCCATTCTTGTTGTAGGAATCTTTTCTCCCTTTACGCTGTGGGATTGGGAAGCCTCTTGCTTATCCTTTTAATAAATAGCATCTCTTGAATACAAGCCTCTGTGTCCTGTTTTTGTGTCATAGTAGTGTTTGGTTTGGTTTGGTTTTTTTAAGCCTTACACTGATTCTTGCAGAAGAGCAGAGGCTGCTTCAGGGGGTCTAGTGTTACTTTTCACCTCTGGAGACATTACGATATGCTGCAGAGCTATGCCTCAATGATGTTAACATATCTGGTTTTAACTAAACATTGCCTGTACTTACCATTACAGCTCTACTACTTGATTTATTCCTGTGTTTCTGATATTGGCCTTACCCTCTCTGAGCCATTCTTTGTGCATTTTCAGCAGTCTTTCTTCTCACAATCAAAACTACGGTTAATTGCGTTTACAAAGGAATCCTGAACTGTGAGAAATGTTTCTCAGTGTGCGGTTTTGCATCATTTAGCCTTGAAAGGACACTGCTTTCCCTGACCTCTTGCTGGTTTTTCTCAATGACTCTGATAATTGCATCAGTAGCCTTCTAAGTCACATTTTCCTTTCACATCTAGGAAAGATCCAACCTTTCCTTATCCTCTCCCAGCTGAATCACATATACAGTCCCTCCTTTATTCTGTGTCTCAACTGCACCAGCTCTCTTTCCTTCCCATTGGAGGGGTTCATCTGTCATATTTCACCTAATATTTAAATTCAAACTGCCTTGGGGAAGGCCTTTTGTTTGCTCCAGCACACCGAGAAACCAAAAAACGACAGCCAGGATTGCATCCCAAACCCACACACGTTGGATTCTGATGTCACCTCAAAGCCGTTTTGTCCCCACATTGATGCTCCACGTTATCTGCAGTTGTGCAGGGGGGTTCCCTTTCGTACACACAGCAGTGGTGTCAGTTCCCTGAGGATTAATTTGCAGTCAGCAAGAAACTAGAGGCATCAGGCAGAAAAAAACCTGTTTCTTCTCTTTCCTCACACCACTTGAAAGGTGGCTGCTTTTTCTGAGTCACAGCTAACACAAACTTGCTGAAAAAGATTCAGCCTAGATTTATACTACGGCTTACAGGAATATAAAGGGCCATTTAGTGTTTGAAGTATTATTCTGACTTACTAATCAAGCCCCTTGTCTGGCTGAACTCAGTCAAGTCCTTCTTCAGGTTTTGTGGAGTTCATTTCTCTTGTCATCCTGAGCAATCTTTGATGTGCAGCACACAGGTTTGCGGATGAAATGGGAAGATTGCTGGCAGCATTTGGCTCTGTGTGTTTGCAGGAGGATCTCGGTGCAGGGGATGCGCACTGCAGTTCTTCCTTTGTTCATATTTAATCATACGAGAAAGAAGAATGTAATTATGGCCTGTCTCCCTCAATCTCCTCCCTACCTCACAGTATTTGAACTCTTTGAGTTAAAGGCAAGTGGGAACGTAGCGTTTTCTGGCAGCGGAGTGCATCCCCGAGCAGATCAGAAGTGTTTCCATGTGACGATGGTTTCCTGCTGAGCCTTCTCCCGTGTGGAGGAACGTGCCCATTACAGCATCGCAAGTACCAAAACCTGATCCAAACTGGAAGCACAGTGTTTCCTCTGGGTTGCTTTGTGCGTTTGACAGCCCTGTCAGACCGTGCTTGCTTCGCCTTTTCCCTCAATAGCTGGGAACACCCTTATGTAGTTACTAGTTTTGAGGATACAGCATCAAAACGGGGCTTGGCTCAGAAATAGACTTTTTTTCCCTTCTATTTAGCAATTTTGGGTGTTTATTTTCTCCTTAGTCTCGTATAGCAAGCATTTACACCCAAAACCTATCAAGTGCTTTACACCTCAGCACAAGGTTACAGAAGATTTGCTGCCAAAGAATCCTGAAAATTGAAAACGCCTTATTGAAAAGGGTGTTTCAAGCTTGCAGTTCTAGTTGGCCTCAGGCTGAAATGAAACTCTAACAGCAAAATTAAGAAAGCACTGGAAGGTGCAGAGAAGGATGAGTCGACCCACCCGACTCCTGGGACGAGGGCTCAGGTTGGTGGCACAAGAGGCAGTTTGAGATGCTGGTGGCAAGGGATGATGTTCAACAAAACCAAGGAAAAACCCCCAGAGCCTGAGCAGCGTGGCAGTGCCAGAGAGCTCCAGAGAAAACAGCTGATGGGAGGCTACTTGATCGATGGAATTGCCCAAAATGAGGAAGGAGGGAAAAGGCTGTAATATGTAAAAGTTTTAATTGCGAAGTTGTTTAATCTGAGCTGTCCCAGGAGCTGACAGGCTGTTACTGCTGCTTCCTAGACTATGTACCAGGCACAGAGACTGACGGGGAAATTTTCCACTTAGTGGCAGGGATATTAAATTATAAAAAAAGATAAGGGTTTATCTCAAAAGCAATGAGCTGCTATTTTCTCAAGACCTTGCTGCTGAACTTTAAAAGAAGTACCGTGAAAATCAAAGCAGTGCTCAAAAGGAAATAAATCTGTTACAGAAAGAATGCTGGTTTAAATCTTCTTTCAGTTTGAAAAATTGTTTTTACCTACAGAGAGGCTTTAAACAAGAGGAAAACGTATTCCAGTTGCTCAGGATCAAAATCTATGTCTTAGACACACAGAAGAATAGTCCAGAGAGAGAAGCCAATAATTAGCTACTGAAAAAAAGCCATGGCAGATGAGAAACTCAGTAGGGGTGGAAAGTGAAAGAGGAGAAAGGATGAAATAATGGAAAATGTTCTTGCAGTAGCGAAAGTGCAGCTAAAACAGAGGATTTGAATATGTGAGGAAAAAGCAAAAGGTTATAGGGGAGGATTTTTTGGGAGTTAGTGAGTATGAAGGTCACACAGTGACAGTTTAGAAGGAAAGCTGCACTCTCTATTAAACACGTGTCTTTATTAAACGTGTCTTCTCAGACTGAAGCTGAATAGAAGAACAAGAAGTGATGGTATCTCATATTAAAGGGCACAGTTGCTTGCCCAGTTATCACTATCACAGGGTTCAGCTTCTGCTCACAGTCAAAAGCAAATAGCTTAAAATGCACATTAAAATAGGCCAGTACTCTGGGAAAGGTCAAATTCTAGTTGGAATTTTGGCCAGTATATATTTTTACAGGAAAAGTCCCAATAAAGAAAGTAAAATAGAGAAGGCGGAAAGCACTCACTGTATTGGCAAATCAGGCTCCCAGGCTTCTGAGAAGAACTGCCCTCAGGGAAATAAGATCATATTTTACTTATGGCACATATATAATAACAGATTCCTCATTCATCTCTAAACTCATATTGAAACTGATTAGGCAAGAACTATTGGAACAGGAGGAAAATCATGACCAAACCTTAGGGGCGGTATTTGATCACCGGATGAAGTCCCAGAGAACACTGTTTTGGAAATGAATACTCTGGTCGCTAGAACAAGTTAGTGGAATTAAAGAAGACTGCTCTGTGCTTTCGGTAAATGGAAACCTCTTTATGTATTTACTTACTTATTTTTGAAGAGAAGTCACTTAAGCAATATTTAGGGCAAAGAAAGTCTCGGGAAAAAAATGGAGTAATCAAAAATAAGTAGAACATTAAATAATACATTTTAAATATCAGAAATTTTTAAAAATATATTTAGAATTAATTTAATTGCATAGCATATGACAGAAAAGCCTGCCACCTTATGAAAATGAAAATCAAGTGGTAAGGACCATTGATTTTAATATATAGTAATTCAGGAGCACCAGTGTTTTCAGTAAGATACATGTTGTAGCAAACTGTGTACTACTCGTGTTGTTTACTTATTTAAAAAGAAAGCCTTTATGCAGAAAAAACCCCGAACTTACATGTAACAATTTATCAACTATTACATTAATTAAATGTATAAAGAATAGCAAAATAAGACATCCCAGAGGAAAAAAGGAAAAAAACCAAAAACACCTAGCAAGAGCACAAGAGATTACACCTTCCCAGCTGGATTCTACCAAGCATTTAACATTTTTTGGGAGGCGCTTGGGTTTGTATCCTGTGTGCAACAACCTTGCATGCGAAAATGAGTCTTTTTTCCCCAAAATACGTAACGCCCTTGTTCTCTTGTAGCCCTTTACAGTGTCTTAGAAAGTGCTGGGTTCTGCCAGAGTCAGATATCGCTGCTGAGTCCCAAGGTGTTCACATCCCTGTCTGCACAAGCTGTGATCCATTAACCAGGTTTAAACAAACAGAGCTCAGACCGGCTTTGCAGAGCCTGGGCAGATGCCAGGTGCTCCCCGTGAACGACTCGCAGCTGCTCACGGTGCCACATCCCGTCGCTGAGAGAGGTTTCCGTTGTCACTTGGCACAGAAAAGGCTCTGAAGGGATGAGGCAGAACCCGTGGGCAGAGTCACCTCCAGCTGAACCTTCTTCCTCATCCTCCCCATCATTAAATGATGCACCCAGAGCTGGGGCAAAGCTGTCTTGGGGCTGGGGGTCACCAGGGGATGACTCTTTGACCAGATGTTCTGTGGATATGGGAGTTTCTGAACCTCAGAGTTACTCTTGATGTCCAGTTGAAAGTGCCTGTCTCATAATGAAGTTGGATTTCCCATTTTCATCACCACGGTCACCCAGGTGAGGGTGGCACTGCTGTTCCCCTCACATTCCCCTCACATCTCAGGGTGCCTCATCCATGATGCCCCTGGCAGAAGCAAAAGACACCTCCAGGCACCTCCCCAGCCCAGGAGACATTGAACTTTGTCATCTCAATGCAATTTTTGCTGAAGGGACTCAGGGTGGATCAGGGACAGCTCAGCTTCCGCAGCCTGAAGGCGCTGGGGCAGTGGGCAAGGACAGAGACCAGGAGGGCTACCCAGGGCTCTTCATCCACACCCTGTCCCCATCCCAGCGGTGGCAGATGCCAGCCCGTCCCCGAGGCTGCTGGCACCCTGCTCCCACCTCCTGCCCAGCGCAGCTTCAGGCTCCTTTCCAGGAGAAGCGGGTGCTGTTGGAGCCAGGGTTCAACCGCCCTGCAGAAGCTCACCATGCCGCGCGGCCAAGCACGCTTGCTGCTGCTGGGACACGGGTGGCCGGGCTGGGAGAACAGCGAGTTCCCTCCGCCGAGTGATCTCCTGCCATCAACTGCCAGCTCTGAACTTTGGCTCCGGCCAGGAGACCGTAAACGAAGCAGATAATTGCCTGGCAGTGATTGATGGGGAGTCAAGGGTGAGTGGGGAGGGAGGGGGAGGGATGGGCAGGAGGATTATGTTTCAGAGGGAAGTATTTTTTTAGGGTTTGTCCATGCTGGCGGTCGGGAGTTTTTCTGAATCACATGGGCATAACCCAAGTGGGAGGACTTGCTGTAATTTTACACCTTTTCAGCATTTCAGCTGGTTTTGCTGAAATCTGCATAGGGATTAAAGATGGGAAGGGACAGATAATTTATTTCCTTGCCTGCAGTCTACCAGGACAAATATTCAAGGCTAAATCACAGTTCAGAATTTTTCGATAGCATGACTGGAGAGAGGAAGGAGCAAGCACCTGCCAGCAATAAATAACTATTAGGAAACAGTATTAGGAAACAGTACCAAGAAGAAATGTTGCCGCTAGGATACGCTTTCGGCGTTGGGGGATGCATAACCAGGCAGCTCAAAATTTACTTTGGTATCCAGAGCTCATGTGCAGCTTCTCTCAGACCCAGAGCAGCAGCGATGCTGCTGGAGAAGCTCGAGCTCGGGTCTCTGATGAAGAAGGGAGCTCGGTTTGTTGCACAGATAAACATCACAGGCATCCACTCGGCCATGCTGAGGGTTTGCAACAGCATCGTGGACTTCAGCAAATCTACATTTAAACTGTGACCTGCAGAGGAAAGTGAGGTTTATCTATAGCCTGTTGCTGTAGCTTTGATACCCGTCTTTATAGCCAGTAAGCCTACGGAGAACCTATGCATTATAAACTGCCTAAACCAAACCGCCTGAGCTTAGACGGAACCATCCAAATTCACAGACACGTTAGTAGAAATCCTGTCCAATCTCTGCTTAAGGTTTACATTTTTGGCAGATTTGAGATACATTTGCAGAACTATTCTAATACATTGAGGTAGTGGAAAATCTCCTCAGTTTTATACACAAATCTCCCTGAATTAGAAATGGTTTTCTATTTCAAGCATCCAGCATCAGGCAGCCCGTTCCCTCTCCTTCACCGGGTGGCTTTTCAGGGCAGGGTCTACCAGCCAGAAGGAAAAAGCGCAGCGAAAGCCGGGGTCAGAGCCACGTCCATGGCTGCTGAGCCAGCAGTCAGCCTGGTTTTAGGAATGAGCACAGCCACGTGTGGTCAGATCCCCCGAAATGCATCTGGAGAGCAGGGGGGAGCAGGAACCCCAGCAATTCCAGCAGCCCCGACCTTCAGGGCTATTCCCAGGACCTTGCTGTCAGTATAGCAGTGCTGAGTGTACACGAAAACCCCTTGCACGCAATGGGCAGAGAAATGGAAGATTTGAAACGCAAGCACGGAATATTTCCGTATCATGGATTATTTCTGCAATACTTCCAGGCACCTTGAATCACCACTGGAAAAATCACCCACATCAAAGCAGGATGGGCCAAGAAGATGTACAGCAAAGAATCCTGTGGAACTCTATGATGGTTTTGACGTAGCAAAACCATATACTATTGTCACAAAGAGCATAAAGACAAATGTCATCGATATCCTGTGCTGGTACAGACACCCAGCTTACCAACTGCTGCTGCATCCCATTAACGTCTGTGCTGCTTTGATTCCCACAAGGAGCTGGACAATTAGAAAATAACATTTGAATGCAAATCTGGGCAAGAGTCCTCAGTATGCAGGAAACTGCACCTATGTTAAAATCCCTCTCTCATTCTGAGGCTGCACACACCAGGGAGCAAGGATTCAGCACATTTTGTGTGGCAGAATCTTGAGAGACATGAGTAGCTCTTTAAACATTTCCATGGTGCCTGGGTTTCAGTTTTTGAACAAACAAGCAGATGTGTCTGATCGGCCTTGCCAAAGCTGCTCTCCTCCCACCACTGTTTTTGGAAAGCAGCCTCTCATTCCTGAATCCCTTCTTCCATATTTTACTGATCTAAAAGCACCAAATGTAATCAAGCATATTAAATAGCCAGAAATTTACCAGGCGAAAAACAGAGCTCTGTAAAAACTTCAGATTAGGGAGAATATAATTTGGATAATTTAAATGGGAAAAAGGATCTGAAATGCTTTTGAAAAAAAGAAGTATGGAAACAGGTTGTTTGGCAGAAGGGAGATAGTTTACAGTTACCAGTAACAACTGAAGTATTAGAAAGCGTAGGGAATTTCTCAGTCTTTCGGGGCAGATGCTGCTTAAGGCCACAGAGAGGTGACCCTGAGCTGGTGGCACCGCCAAGGTAAGTGCTGGAGCGCCGAGCAAGAGGCCAGTACATGGACTAAGGGGCTTCTTGTTGCCCTCGTGGAAGAGCTGAGCTCTTAACCCCAGCAGCCGAACTCAGAGCATCACCACTGATTTATTTTCCAATAACTAAATGTTTTTTCCGCAAACTGCAGCACTCCAGCCTAATAGAACTGGGATGGGAGGGAGGACTCGGTGCAACATGCAGCTCATCACCAGGCCTGGAGGATCACGGTCTTCCTTGGCAGATGTGGAGAAGAGGCTCCTGCCTTCCAGCTGTCTGTCTGCCCTTGTCAGAGATGTAAAAATACTGCAGCCTGACTCAGAAAGTTGCAGCTGCCACGAGCGGCCGCAGAGCCCGGCCAGCAGCAGCTGCTGCGCTGGCTTCCTCGCCTCTGACCTTGTCTTGGACCTGCGGGTTTGTCCCTCTGGCTGACAGCCCCAGACAGCCATCTGCTGGGCAGCAGCACCAGAAACCAACCCAGAACAGCACTTCCAACCTGGAGGATTCTGCTTCGGTTCTTCTTGGGAGATCAGAAGCTCATCAGGATGCATATTTGGACAGAGAGGCTGGGATAGGCAGAGTTAAGCATCAGTGTCTGGAATTTTAAGAAAGAAGATGCATGTCTATCCCTCACAAGAAGTGTCAGTATTTCTTGAATGTATATTTAAAAGGGAAGGAAAAAAAGCAGCTTTATAACACCAATTAAAGTTGTTTTAAGGCATCAGAGCCCAAGCACAGAGATCAGAAAGGTGGCCAGAACAGTACAGGACAGCATTTGGTGGTTGGGAAGCAGAGAGCCATTAATGTCCTTTAATCAATCCTCTGAACCAGTATTAACTGCGTTCATGGTTTAGAATTTCATTCATCCATCACCACGGTGACTTGGAGAAGCAGGAGCAGCAGCAGGTGACCAAGCAGTGAGGAGTGGGCACAGTCCATGGTGGGTCAGGCAGCAGCAAGAACACAAAGGCAGCTCCAAGCAGCTGAGATTTGCACACACCAGGGGCTACTGTATTGGTTTCACACCCTCACCCTGTAATGCACAAAGGGTGGACTTTGGGGAAGGCAGATTCCTTTCTGGTCCTTCCAAATAATTGGGAAGGAAAGTGGGATTCTAGGCTTCTGCAGCACCTTTGGGTGGGAGGCATCCAGGGCTGACCCTGCCTTGGAAAGCCAAGGTGAAGATTATTTCCTAATGGCAGAGGCCAAGAGACGATGCCAGACCCAGGACAAACTCTCAGCCTCTTTTCCTGTGGGGCATCAGGTCAGATGCTTTCCCTGAGCTCTCCTCGATCTCTGTCCAGGCCCCTCCCTGGAAAATGCAACATGTTATTTAGTTTCCAGCTTTATAGTTAAAAAACTGCAGCCACAACACAGCACCTAAGAGGACTTGCATGACAAACGTGTGAAGTGCAGAACATTCATTTCCACAGCTCACATTGGACAGCCAAAACTCCAAAAGCTAAAAGACAAGGGGTTAACAACTAAAGACAGCACAGCACAACTTATTTCCCAATCATATCTCAGAATTAAGAATTGGAAAAGTTTTGCAAAACTAACCAGGCGTGACCATGCAAAAAGCAAATGAACCGAAGCACACACTCCAGCCAAGCAGCAACTAGCTTTATTGAGTTACAATACTGCATCAAAACCAAAAAGAAATTAAAGTTGCATTTTGCTTATTAGCATTAGTAATTTCTCAAAAGAAAATGTTATTATATTTAATAATATTAAGAGAAAACCAAGGAACAGGAGCAAGAATAAAGTTAGACAAGACTGTAGAGCCAGTGTCCCCTTCAAGTATCCCCCTTGTGTCAGGGGGACTGAGTTCTTGGAAGTCCTGTTGAATTTTGTCGGGTCAGAGACTGAATCCCAGGACATAACATTTGATGAATCAAACATATTGTGGGTTGCTACGAACCACGCTGTACTTTTGAAATCACATTTGAGATATCTTCAGTGAGACAGAAAGGGATTTCAGAGAAAAGTTGTGGTTAATCAAACACATTTCCTCAACGGCTGCCTCAGTAAAGCTCCCTAAAAACGTTAAGCATAATTCATTTTTCCTCCTAGTTCCTCAGAAAAGATCAGTGCGCAACAGGTACCTGTAATACCTTCCAGCCCACTGAAACATAGCTCTGGCCTCCCCTGTCCAGTTTGGTGTTCGCCACATTGCATGCGTGTAAGATTAAAACCACTGTCAACATAGAAATAGGCACAAGTGAAAAACTACAAGAGATGAGAACGCTATCCGACATCGCGTGTTGATACCGGTGCGTGCAGCTGCTAACTCGTGCCCTGAGAGTGAAGTACACGCTGCCAGGCAATTATTTTAAGGGAGTGCTTCAGCATTAATAGCTATGTGTTTCTTCAGTAAATAAAGAATTACATTTTAAGAAGTGTCCCCCTCTTCCATGAGGAAGTACTTAAGGCAGTGTACTAGTGACAGCAGTGTGTTAGCAGCGTGACTGCTGTGGAACATTGGCTCAGAAGACAGGTTTATCACCACTAACTCTCCTCATTACCTCTGCTTCAGAGCTACAGCTTACATTTCTGAACAGCACATAGCACCACCTGAAGAATGTGAAGAAGGCAAAAAGGTATTAGGGAAGCGGTCATTCCTGAAATTTCAAGTGATCATTCATTTATTCCTTTGAGGCAGACTTGCACTCTTTTCCTTCTTCTCTCTAATTTCCAAAGGCTTCCCAGTCTTCACAGACCTGGTGCAACCCAGTTAAGAAACTTCATAGCAACTTCGAAACCAAGAAAACATGCCTGGAAAAGAGAACAAATAAGGATTCTAAAAATCTATTCCAAACAAGGCTTTTGAAATGCAGCACTATAAACACCTGACATGGCTGATGTGGAAGGAAGAAGAGAACAAAAAAAGGTCTTAGACCAGAGGCAAGAATTCTACTATATCCTTCCACACAAAGACAGAATTTCTACTGTGTTAGGCTCATTATTTATTGAAGGGAAAGCCAGTCCAAACATATCCACACATTTCTGTCTTCTACTGGTGGATGTACAATCAGAAAAGAAATACTATCAGAATGAGTCAAAGGGCTTTTGTGAAAATCTTTAAGGAATGTCTACTTGGTGTTCCCCCAGATTTAGGTACATTTTTAGAACCTGGACACCAGCAGCCACAAGTACCTGCAGTGACAAGAATCACACTGAAATGGTACAACAGTAACCAGCCGGTCACATCCTCCACAGACTGCAAATATTCACTGAGTGGTCGGGTCCCCAAAACCCATCTGGAATCACAATTTACTTACTGCATTAGCGGGAAATGCCCTGATCATTACAGCTGTGAAGCCCTTATACAGAGATGCAACTCCTTCCTCTCTGATCAGTTCTCTCAGCACATCTCTAAAGCCATTTGGGTATTTCCCTGGAGGAGCTGAAAGGGATACAAAACACATGTGCTAAGATGTGTGGCAGTCACAAATGCTGAAGAATGTGGTGTATTTAACAGTCCAAGATTTTCAACAGGTTCATGTTGCTCTATCATCTGGGTGACATCAGAATCCATGCACTGCTGAAGCTGTTGTGAAAACATGTTTGAAAAAATTATCTAATTCAGTCAAACGCACTCAAACAAAAAGGACACCTCACTAAAAACTCAGTAAACAGAAGGTAGGTGCTCACCATCACCACAAAGAATTTATCTAATCAAGTCATCGAGGGGCGGGGAAGAAAGGAAAATAACTTTTGTCAGGGTTGGATGTCTGAGCTGTTACTTGTGCCACTGATCACAAGAGCTGCAATTAGGAGAAAGGAAGGTCAGATATAAAAATCGATGACGTTTATTCATAAGAAACATGAAAAGCACAGGCTGTTTTAATGTTGATGTTACACAGATTTGGTGAGGTGATTTTTAAAAAGTTGTTTTATTCAAAGAACAAGTTCTTCCTTCTCCTGGCACTTCTCTGGAAAGCGCTGCCTCCACCAGCCCTCTGAACATGTACTCCACAAACCAACTCAGTTAAACACAACCACCACTAAAGCATTTCATCTACACGGCAGCATTGGAGATTGGCTCAGTGGAACAAGGATGCAAAGCTGTAATGTATTTCACACTCTGTCCTTGGTATGATATAAAACAACCACAACAGTCATAATTCAGAGAAGAAGTTTCCTGCACTAGATTATCATGATCTGTGACTCAAGAAAAATGGTTACTGCCTGTCCTGTGGAGAGCTGAGTCCACAGACAGACAATACAAGGAGCCTTATCAAAAATATTCATTGACCAGAACTCCCGGACAAGACAAGGAAAAACCTGTCAAATTTTGCTGAAGCTCAAGGCTTGGGGACCTCCTCGCAATAACTAGGCCACAGATACTCAAGAGCAGATCTGCTAGTGTAAAAGAAATGCTCTCAGCAAGGTATGCCCAGTTTATATAAATTTCAGATAGCACAGGCTACAATTTATACAACTATGTCTGATGTGAAATAACAAAACCCCTCAAAGAAATACATTTGTAATAGAACAGTCATGACACGTGGTTCTATTAGTATGACCTCTATGCTCAGGTTTCAAACCAAGTATCTCAAATCAGAATCGTGATATTATAGCAGGGAGGCAGAGAGAGAAGTGCAGCCTGATTTGCCAAAAATTTGTGAGGAAACCGACTAAAAAGCTAGGAACACACTTGGGTTTTTCACATACTTGTCTCAAGCTGTGCTCAAGACACGCTATCTCCCAGATGCATCTTCCATCACTGCCCAGCCCTTTCCCCGCAGCACCACGCTGACCGCGGCCGTGACGAGCTGGGATGCAACTCACCGGTCTGGAAACGGGATTTCAGCACATCTGGTGGAATGGCAACCGCCCAGTTGAAGATCCCAGCCAGGCCACCAGCAAAGAGGATCCTGGGCGCACTGAGTTCACTCACACTGTGGTGAGGTGGAAAAAAAAGGAGAAAAAAAGAAAAGAAAAAGTAAAACCTCATCTGTATTGATTAAGGCGACAAGCAAAGAGGCAGCCTTGCTGACAGCCAGAAGACAGCACAACGCTGCAGACACAGATTGCAGTATCTGAGCAGGATTTCCAAGAATCAGAGCCTTGTGAATAAAATGTACTAACTCCAGCCTAATGGTTCAAAGCTTTTCATTCAGCAGCACACACACAAATGCTCTGGGGAGAAAAACAAACAAACAAAAACCTACAAAGCCCCCAGCTCTTCGTGCACACCCAGGAGTGAAAGTGAAGACACCTACTTTAAGTACTCCTTACTTGGCTAACAAGATCCAATGCTATAACCTGAGAGAAACAGAATACTATTTTGTCAGTTAACTCCAGACCAAAACAGGTCAACTCACCAGACCAGCAACCTTTTTTTAAAAAATTGTTTTGATGATACCACCCTAAATCTCTTCCTAACTGGGGAGGTAAACCAGCAGTGTCTGGGAAGTCTAGAAAATGATGACTGTGAGATTTCACTAACCTCTTTCCCTCAGGGGTCAGAATGTTCTTCAGCCATTCGTACGTCATGAAGTACATTCCACTGGCTGGGACGTCTGGTGGGTAAACAACAAAGACCGTGAGTAGTGGGAAGAGGCACAGCAGCCCCATGCCAGCTCAGCAACACCACTAAGTACATCCAGATTCCTTTTCTGATCCTCCTCTATAAGCAAAACAAAATCTTCTGCTGCTCTAGACAGAGAAGCCTGAACTTTCCCAGGAACAGCAGGTACAAAAGGCAGGAGCTGGGAAAATATCTGCTCTTGAGTGCTTCTGTCAGCAGCCCTTCAAATCAGGCTGGAACCTGCCTGCTGGCCATTAAGCTAATGATGAGACAGCTCTAAGCTTTCTTAATTGCTGCAAAACAAACCAGAGCAGCCCAGGAACTTCATGAGTTTTGCAAACTATTTGTTCTAATGATTCTATTTTGGTGCTGTTTTGGTTTGTTTTTATTTTTTTAGTTGATGGGGTTTTTTTTTTAAGCAACTCCTGCGGCCCATTCTTAGCTCGTGCCTGAACTAGAGAACCAGTCCCTGGCCAGGGACACTGCCAGAGTTACATTGCCAGAGTTACTTTGCCAGCTGTTACGCTACTGTGAGAAGCAGAGTATAGAACGAATTCCTAAACTGAGGTATCAAAACACAGATATTCCAGCTTACCCTTGGAAAACATTGCCCCAGTATGAGGAACAAGCTAATGCTTTTCAAAGAGAAAGTACCAAAACATGTAAAGGATGCAGTGTCTGGAACAATTTCTTTGTTGTTGTTGTTATTGCTGTTGTGAGAGGGGTCATAACATCCCAGTCCAAAATAACCCACACTCAAGTGGGTAGAAAGCATAATTGATGCAATCACAGGGTTTAAAACAGTCAGTATTATATGGCAGCATCCATGGTCACAATCCTTCTTCCAAGAAAAAAAAAAAAAAAAGCACCCACTTCAGTATTTCTCTTTTCTCTTTGTTCTCTCTGCTCCTCTCCTGAAGTTTCTCACTCCTCCTGGCTTCTCAGATCTTAATTACTTCCTACAACCCTCTGATCCTTGTCATCTAATCTCTTCCTTGCTCACTGAGAATCTCATGTTTATCTCTCAGTCCCTTTGAGACACTGGAGTAGCTCTGCAGACTGCAAACAAAGCAAAAAGGGCAGTACAGTATCTCCAAGTGGCTAAAGAGACAGCGAGATCTATGATACTATATCAGGCTTCTTATCTTAAAGCACCCCATGCAGCAGAAGCATCAGAACATCACCAGTTACCTCTCATGAGGGTGAGCACTGTCCCCTTGTATACACCACGAATCCCAGCCTCGCGGTACAGCTGTTTGGCACAGTCCAAGGAGCCACTGTATTTAGTTTCACCTGTAGCGGCCTGGATCTGAAGGATTAAAGTGATAGTTTCTGATTAGTGAAGGTCTCTGGCTGGCGAACAATCATTCAGCTGATAGTTACAAAGCCACAGGCACATTTCCACAGGAAAAAGAGCACGTTCTCATTCCACAGGCACTCCTGCCCATGAAACCTCAGCATCACCTCCTCAAGGCAGTGCTCTCCTGTTCAAGCTGAAGATATATTTACTGTTCCATGCAGTGGTTAGATTCTCCCTTATTTTTCCCCAGTGTAAGTTTGAAACAACTGAACTCAGTTTAGTAATTCTACAGCACACTGACAAAAAGTAGCCTTCAAATATTTTCGTGATATTCAAACAATTTGTATGTGTATAAAAGCTTTCACAGTAATGTCACATCTGTCAGAACTAATGTGACCACCCATCACCACACTAACAGAGTTCAGCACGGTCTGAACTACGCAAAGCTTCCCATCTCTGCTAAAGATGGTGTATCCATTTGTTCAGGTTTACGCTTTCCAACAATACTTTCAAAACCCTGCAGGAGGTGTGGAACTAAGTCCCCTAAACATTAGAAAACTATTTCACGTCTTTCGAAATGCATTCTTTAGTTATGCATTGGGAACCTGTCAAGGCAACAGAAAACCTTTGCACTAGAAAGAGTCTGATTATCTAGAAATTTGCATTTTTTAGAAACAGTTTCATTCTGAAAAAAATGGACTTTTCCATACTTTGATGTGGACTGAGGCATCCACTGATGCCTCATATAATGCCACACGGTATAAGGCTCGTGCTCTGTAAAATGAATAAGGCAATCACTGTTCTATGTTCTCCTACTGTCACAGTGAGTTTGTATAATGCTTCTTTGTGACACAGTTGCATTAAATGACAGTTGTCTCAGTCTTGTTAAAAAACAGAACAGTAAATACACTAACCAAAGTTCCTGGTGTGGAGAGACCAGACACCTAAAATTAAATTCCCATTGCCTTACCTGTAAAAGGCACTTGATTCTCTCTCCTGGAGCCATGATTGCTGTTGTGAACACTCCCGACAACATGCCAGCAGCAAACAGCTGAGGATATCTGCCCCAAGGAAACAGAAGAGACTCTGACACAACACAGCACATGGGAAATGAAGGCAAGAAAGACCCTGGTATCACCAGACCATGCTACTCCGCACAAGGCCGGCAGTGGAACTAGAAATGCATCCACTGCTTTTGATCAGTGCAGAAATGCCTCATCAATGCATAATTAGAGCTAAATATTTAAGATCTCTGGGATTCAAAGCCCTGGTTCCCACAGCAACCATACCTCAGCATTGCATTTGCTAATAATCCTTGTACTTGCATGTTTTGCTACACCATTTCCCACTGATTTTTACACTCAACAGTCTCTTCCTCCTCCAGTCTCCCACAGTCTTCTCAGTGACCCCAGTTTCCACATATATTCCTGCTTGTGCAGCCAGGAGCCTCCTTTCTGTCACCTGTCAGTCCCTCACTTCTTCAGCCTCTGCCATTGTCGAGTCTGTCTGACCAATCTGCCATCATCCCACACATTCTGCACCTGCTTTCATGTGGCAAAGTCTCCATGGCAGAAACAGACTGAGTTTCTTCATCACAAGCTTATTTTTATACCCAACATCCTGCTACTTTCTCTAGTAAGACAACCTAATATCTCAGTTTAATTAAATTCCACACCTCCCACTTCTCTCCACTTGCCCAAGAGATGGCATTCTATTCAGGTTTTCCAATTCTTACACCTTTCTTTACTCTCAAATTCCCATTAAATCTTCCAGACCATCCAGATCTCCCTCATCACTCCACATGCACCTCCTGCTCAAACTAAGCTTTGAGTTTTCTAACTCAAGTTTCTCCCACCTCCTTCCTTCCAAAATTTCCTTTAAAAATCAACATGGGGAATCACTGCCATCCTGCCTGCCTCTACACCCACAACCATGGTGCTCAGGGTCTGATCCTTTTTTTCAGGTCTCACATCCCAGTCACACTGTATCTCACACTGTGAAGTCTGCACCTGAGGTACAGCGCAGTTGGGCATGATGACAGTTCCACCATCTATTTGTTGACCTTTGTTCTTTCTCTCCTGCTGCACTACTTGGGAAGAGTTCTGCATAAAGACTCAAAAAAAAAAATCAACTGCCCTGCTTCTTAAAACTTTGACTCTATGTGTATGAAACACAAGGCACTGAGGTGACAAGGCTGCTGGAAACAACCCCACAACTCACTTTTTTCCCTTGTATTCTCCGCTCCTTATTGTTCCCCTGGCCTTACCCCTCAGTCTCGTCTGCACGAGGACACTACTGCGGCAGCGGCAAACCAGCACCTGGGCACGGCTCGCACAGAGGGAGCTCGCTCCGTGCCACGGCTCCGGGAGAAGCCGCAGCTCCCCACCCCACCACGCTTGACTCAACACAACGACCTCCTGCTTCCCAACACAGATCCTACGTACTCTGCAAATAACAGAGTAAAATGTTGCTAAGCTACAGTTCTGTTCCTGTAGAGCTATAAACCACAAGTCAGCAAAGAAGTTAAGGGAGTACTTTATGGGTTGGGGTCTTGTTTCGTGCATAAGTTGGTTAAGTTTTCTTACTCCCTGTCTCTTTTTCCAGAAGGTTAGACATGTTGGAGAGGAGAGCTGCTCATAAACACCTCCTTCCAGAAATTAATAATAAAACGTTTCCATGGCTATTATTATATCCTAACATAAGGACACAGCAAGAGTCACAACCAACAGGGAAAAGAGAATCGGGACGTGAATGTTGTCAAGCCTGCTTGACCATGAATTTATTTCTCCCGTAGTTTCTGTTAATAGTGAGACTGTTGACAGGCGATCATTGTATAACTCACACTCATCTAAAACAGAATGGTTGCTTAATGGCTCTTTCTTGCGTAGAAAGGGAAGTGCACAGCACCCACCCACATGCGGTCTGTTTTTAGCCTGTGCTATCAGTCCCACGCTTCCAGCAGCATGAAAACACAGGAGTGTTTTATTTTTTAGATCTATATTTATAACCCAGGAGAAGAGACAAATTTACACCACGACTCAGTGTGCGACAATACAGCAGGAGCCTTGGGGTGCCTCTCCCAATTGATTAACTCAGAGACTTACGTCAAAACGTCATCAGGCGTTCTCTGTTGGAGTCTTTTTCCCAAGCCAAATCCGAAGAAGCACACGGCAAACATGGGTGTCACTCCCACAATAGGAGCTGCCATTCCTCTGTATAAGCCTCGGACTCCCTGCAAGAAACATTATCACAAGAATTACTTGATTTTGCATAGACTTTGCATGCATTTCAACTCATTGAGAACCGAAAAGCTACAATACAGGACAGTATCAGACAGTCAAATTAATCAGAGGAATAACGGGGTCTGTCATTCGTTTGCAATTATACACGTTTAGCTGAGGCTCAAGGCCCTCCTGGAAAACACCAGCACCACTTACACCCTCCTGCTCCAATTCTGTTCATCCTGTACTTATGTCTCAGGTATGAGGAAGTTAAAACCCATCTGAATAATAGTCCTAATAGATTATGTTAAAAGTCGTCTCTCTCAGATATAGACAAAAACGCATGTGTGATTTATCAATAAGTTGTCAATTGCAGTATTGTAAAATCCTGACACTGGGCCTGAGAATACTGAATTGAATTCACTCTTCAGAAAAACGAAGAGCCAGGGACACTAACCTGAACTACTTCACTCACCACAAAAACTCAATTTGGAACAAGTTTAAGAGCATATTCTTTTTAGTTTCCTTCCTTAAGTCAACACTTTTCACTATACAACTTGATGTTCTTGATGTTTCCCTTCATCAGACAACATACATGAAAAAATTCCAGTATAGACCCCAGCAGCACCATTTATTTCATTTATCTTGCCTTTGAATTGAGCTTTTTAAAATTAAAATTAGAGTTATCTTTCTAGATAAAGGCTAGATGCACAAATTAACCATTTGCTGGTCCATCCATCCCGATCAGTGTATCCCAGTACGTGTCTGCACGCTTACAGGCACGACTGACTCTAACGAAACTGTATCTGGCTGACAAAGATCAGACACTCCTGCTCGATCTTCCCATGAGCAGCAGGAAACAAACGGCCTTGGCAGGGAGGTTTAATCGTTTTCCTTATAGAAATCGATGAGTATTGAGTAGGAGGAGAGAGGCAGCAGCTGCTTTGGAACTTCACATCACGAGGCTGTTGTTGCGGTTCAGCTCTGACGTCTGCGCTTCAGCAGGGGTGTGAAAAACCGTGAGGGATTCGGAGCCAGCAAAGTGTTTCAGTGCTTTGTGGGAGAGACCAAGGAAGGGAGATTTACCGCGGTTACGTAACTACCTGTTAATACCATCACGAAAGTAGATTTCAGATACGAGACAGATCTTTCATTTAACGGAGAGTTACCTAACGAGATCCAGCGGTTTGAAAATAGACTTCAGGCTCGTAAACAAACAGTCAGGCTTCAGGGTTGTTTTTTCCAAATGGTAAATGGCCGCTGGGAAAACTCATAAAGCAGAAAATGGGACTCTGTGTGACTTAAAGTCTTTAAACCAAGGCTGCGTGCCTTTCTAAATACAAAATAAACTGGAGTTCTACTACATCGCATGGGTGATTCAGGGGTGAGAACCACTGTCCACCTTCTGAAGACTGAACAAAACTACCATAACTGACCCTCTGTTCTCAAAAAAAAAAAAATTTAACACTCCTCTGCCTTCTCATAGATGGCATAACACATTACAGAAAGAAGCGAAAGTACTGCTTGTATCAACAAAAGTTATTCCCTGTTTTAGGATTTCCAGAGACAGCCCCAAATGTCAAAGCCAGCAAGATTCCACCGACCACAACAACAAAGCCAGCTAACAGCTGCCAACATCCACTCCAGTCTATAATGTCAGACACTAATACTGTGCTATTTTGAACCAAAATCATTTCTCAACAAAACAAAGAGACGGGCACCTGGAGCAGGTGGATTCTGACCATTCCCCAAGCTTTGTAACCTGCTTAAAAATTTTAATCAAGAATTGTGAAGTCTCTAGGGGGCAACATTCCCACGTTTCCACTCCGGTGACGTAGGGCAGTAACTGATATTTTTGGCGGGCGCCGCAGCTGAGGGGTGAACACAGTTACCTCTCCAACAAGAGTCTTTCGGAAGCAGTCGAAGGTCCCAGAATAGAGCGGAGGCTGCCCAGGCTGTGGCTTCGGCTGGGTTTGCAGTCTGACCTAGTAAGATGGGATAGGAAATCGTTATTTTATTAAATATAATAAAAATGTAATTTAAACAGATTGATTTAATATAATATTAAATAAATTAAGAATAAGTAATAAATAAAAATAATCAATAATGTAAATAATATTATAAATAATATACTCATATATAATATAATGTATGTTATTTTATTGTATATATTAATATATTATTTATTATTTGTATTATATGATTTATTGTATATAATAAGGTTATTAACAGTAATATAAATAATAAATATAATAATTATAATACATAAACAAGCAATTAATTAAATATACTAAGCCCTAAAGTTTGATTCAGAGGACACCTCTATACGACTATCACAGAGTTAAGTTTTGTGACCAGACTTTACGATATTGGTAGAGAGATTAACATCATTGTAGCCCTTGGCAGCCGAGACAGAATTTTAATACATTTAATAGTTAATATATTTCACTAACTAATTGCTGGGATGACGTCACCATGATAATCCCCCCTCGACACCTGCGGGGTGGCCCCGTGTCACCATTCAGCCCCTTGGCACCCTCCTTCCGGACCCGGATTTGCTCCCCCCACCCCGGTCACCTCCGGGACACTGTCCCTACTTTTTTGATTCGTTTTGTTTTGTTTTGTTGTTTTTCCTGATTTTTACGGTGAGCCGCCCGCTGTCGGGACCGAACACCGCCGCGCCGCCAGGGGGCGCCCCACCGCCCGGACGTTAAGCCCCGCCCCGCGCGGTGCACGCCGGGAGTTGGTGTCTTCTCCCGGCTCCCAGCGCGGTGCACGCCGGGACGTGTAGTCCTCCGCGACTCCCCCGCACCGCCCGGCACCGGCCGCCTCCCCGCCCCCGCCGCTCCCCGGTGTGCGCCGCCGTCTCACCTTGATGGTGTCCAGCGGGTGCCCCACGAACACCAGGCAGACACCCCCGAAACCACCAGCGAAGAAGTTCTTCACGGGGCTGATGGGCTGCGGCTGCTCCGCCATGGTGGCAGCGGCAGGTGGCGGGGGAAGAACGGAACCGGGGCGCCGTGTCCCCGCCGACCCAGCGCCTCCGCCCCGCGAACTTTACCCCAGTGCGGGGCACGCCGGGATACTGGGGGAGGTGAACGCGGGGCAGGCCGGGAGCGCGGCGGCCCCTGCCCGCGGGGGCGGCGGGTCCTTCCCCGGCCGCGGTGCCGATCGCCGGCGGCGGGCGCTGCCATTGCGCGCTGCCATCGGCCGAGGCCGCTGGGCTGCCGGCGTCTCCTGGGGGTGCTGAGCCACCACCTTGGGGCAGCCCCGGGCCACCCGCCAGCCCCCCCGCCCCGTCAGTGGTTCCGTTGTTTCCCCCCCCGAATCAGCGCAGTGGACCGGTCCGGCGGCGGCTCCGGCCCCGCCCGGCGGAAGTGACGCCAGGCGGAGGCCGGTGCTTCCGGTGCGCAGGCAGTGGCGGCCCGGCAGGAGGAGCTCGGGGCGCCGCTCCCCGTGTCCCCNCCGCTGCCGGCCGGGCCCGTGTTCCTGGCGGAGGGCCCGGGCGGGGCGAGCCCGGCGGAAGGGACGCGGGGCCACTTCTCTGTAACTTCACCTCAGTTTCGCGCCGAGCTCCGGTGGTCGCTCTGACCGCGGGAGAAGCCGCAGCCCGGGGGCTCTGGGACCGGCACTGGGCACCGGCTGTGCCAGGGCTCCCCCCGCAGCCCGGGCTGTTCCTCTACAGCTCACTGCCCTGCCCCGGTGTTCCCGGGCTTTCCCACTTCCTGTGTGCAGCTTTCTGCCTGTCTGGGACAAGCACAGGATTTAGTCTTGAATTACAAAAGCAATGGAGCTGAGGTAATTTAAACTGGGCATCTTTCTGCCCAAGCTCAGGATTACTGTGGAAGGAAGGTTCACGTAGGTATGTGTAAAATGACTTCCTAAAAGTGATGGTAGGTTAGAAAGGACAGGAACGAAATGGGTTAGATGAGTTGGGAAGGACAAGGTAGTCGTGATAGTCTGAACAAAGGCTGGGAGGTGGGAGGAGAGTGGGCAGGTTCCCGGGGGATGTGTGAGAAGGTGGCGAGGAGGTCCCTGCAGAGTCGTCTGTGGTGAAAAGCATGGGGGGTGGTGTTCTAGTTTCTCACACTTGGGATGAAAAAAATCCTATCGAAAAGCTCAGTGGAGAAAGAAATGGCAAGGAGCATGTTCTGTGTGTGTGAAGACGCAATTGGGGATGATCTACGGATTACAGGTTTGAGTGACATAGACAAAGATGCAATTAACATGGATAGAGATTGTGGAGTTGGGGTTGTAGATGGTCACAGACAGAGTGTCAGCCCGTTGGAAATTTACATGGATAAGTAATTCAGGAGGCAGACTTGAGTTAAACTTCATCTGCTTCAGAATTATCAATAAAGAGGTGAGAGAAGAAAAAGCCGTCTCAAATGGCTGTGAAATATCAACAGAAAAAATAGGAGTATCCTACAAAGAACTTGTTGGAGAAATCCCACAGAGACAGAGGGCAAGAAATCAGAAAATAATGATGTAGCAGGACGAGGTATGAGGTGAGATAATGTAATTTACTGTGTCTAACGGTGGTGAAGTCAGAGACAGACTGATGGTGGCATATTTGAAGGCATTTTGTTTCCAGAGACCTTGTTAAGAAGAATTGTGCTGCAAAACAGGAGTCAATGAGAGAGCATCCCTGTTGGAGCCGACGGGCAGTGAAGCGTGGGGGTGGGTGTGTTTATGAGCCCTGTGAGGAGGCTGGAGGAAGAGAGGGGATTAAATTCTGTTAGTGTTAGGGAAGACGAAGGAGTATCTTGGATGAAGGTGATAAAGAAGGACCTGATCTTCCCTTGGATAGGAAAGTGATCTAAATATGGCTTAAAATTTTATAATCTGATTTTTTTAGGATTATGGTAATTATTTAATCTAAATACTCTTTGGGTTTTTGACCCTCTTTTTTGAGCTTAACATCTTTATTGCCTTAAAAACTAGTCTTGTCGAGTATTAGCTGTGTCTTGGTTTGTATTTGAAGAGCTCATCATTGGGTCACAAGGGCATTAGGCTGAGTGTTAGGTGAAGCAAATTCTGTTCCTCATTTCCTAGAACCCTGCTTTGCTTTGTCCACAGAGCTTGTGCTTTAGTCTTCCTCTCTTCACGCATGTCTGTCTGATGCTCAGTTATGCTGGAAGTCAGCTCTTTCTGAACGTTGTGACAGGATTCACAAAAGTCATCCAGTCTGCAGACTTTTCTGCCTGATATATCCCATTTGCACGTGCAAACAGCTCCTCTGTTTGCTCAAATAAGTGTGTCAGCGGCACAGAGAAACAGCTCTGCACACTTCTGAGCTTCCTCCCCAGTGACTGGTGTGTAACTGCTGAGGGACCGGGTAGGCCCATTATTCTACTTAGACGTCTAAAAACATCTCATTGCTTGGGCAGGACTCGCTGTGGGTTGAGACAGCAAATGAACACAGCATTCTAGGTGGTTTTTTTCTGTCTCTGGAGTTTGGCATCTGAGTGAGTTTGAGAAGTTTCCTGACTGGTGAAACCTCCTCTGGCTTTGCGATGCTCCGAGGTTGGCTGAACAAGCTGTTGCACATGAGGCTGTTGATATCCCTGTAGCAACGCTGACAGTGCTTTTGGATTCTCAAATAAATTATTCCTTTAACATAAGATTTAACAGATAAAGATCCAATACTACTTTTATGTAAGAGGTCAGTGTCAATACAGATTAAGCCCAGAACTGAATCGTTAACTCTAAGCAGGGGAGAGGGAGGGACAATATAGGTTTGCTTTGTGTCTGTCAAATCAGATTTCACATCTGTCTCCTTCCAATATGGAGAGACAGTGCCTCTGCTCCACCAAAGTTCTTTGGGAAGCAGTGCTGTAAAATATTTGTGTGCTACTTATATTGTGGATAGCTAAGAAATAAAAAGGAAAATGAAAGAAAGGGAGACTAGAATTCAGGGGATAATATAATTAGCTCCCAGCTTTCATCCTCTCTCACTGGAGGTTTGTATCTGCTGAAATCACTGCAGCTGCTCAAATTAATTGTACGTCCCTGGTTATTCTGTGCTGCTTTCTCAGGTTATTTGAAACAGAAAACAAATGGATTGAGGAAGAATAATGGAAGTTTACGGTTGAGATTTCCTGTGCTCTAAAGTCAGGATTCTCAAAGCTTGATTATGGTTTCCCCAGCAGCTACAAATTGTGATACTGAGGGAAAATATTTGAGTAACAGAGCTAACAACATAGTAATGCAAAATGCAAACATGTAAGTAACCCAGTACAAGCTGCTTGTGGAAATATAGCTTTGATTTAATGTATGTATTTTAATATGTAAAATTTGGTTGCAGCATTGTTTGAAGTCTTTTCTGTTTAATATATTCTCTCTTGAAACTAAATTATTTGGTTAAATGGAAATTTGTGACTAAATATGTAGTGACCATAATTCAAAGTTGATACGTGTTCTGCTGCTGAAACTCTTAGAACTCAGACTCATGCTGATTTACTTATATAAGCAGGTGGTTCTTCCCCTAGACCAGGTTGCTTAAAGCCCTGTCCGACCTGGCCTTGAACAATTCCAGGGACGGGGCATCCACAGCTTCTCTGGACAGCCTGTTCCAATGCCTCACCACCCTCACGGGGAAGAATTTCGTCCTTATACGTAATCCAAATCCACCTTCTTTCAGTTTAAAGCCATTACCCCTTGTCCTATCACTACATGCCCTTATAAAAAGGTCCCTCTCCAGCTTTCTTGTAGGTCCCTTTAGGTACTGGATAAAGTAAAATGAGATAATTTCTTTTACTTCCCCCTGTTGGATGTAAGGCCCAAGCCACATCACATCTAGCAGAACCCGCTTAAAGGTTCTTTTGAGATGATATTGAAGATTGTTAACTTGGGTGTATGTGAAAGATCTGTTTGTCGTATTTTCCAAAGTCCCACTTAATGGCTGTGGTTCTGAAGCAATCTGGACTTGGACAGGGTTTCACAGGTTTCCTTTCTAGCTGCTGTGGTCATAGCTAAGGGGTTTGGGTTTTTTCCTGTTGGTGAAGCAGATATGATGCTTTTCTGCAGCACTTCAGGCTGTTGGTAAAATCTTAATGTCATAAATCTACTTGTATCTCTGAAAATATCTGTATTAAAGGTTATGGAAGTGCTTTCCAAATGTCAAATGTCATCCGGGGGCTAGGATGCAATGTAATAAGCCAATCTCCAAGGTTTTAGACCTCGCCTTGTAAGAGTAGACTTGGCTTTGCTGATGCAAGAGCCACAGTGGATCCAAACCAGGGAACTTGCACACCAGAATCTTCTTTATCTGGGCCGTTGGGTCAGTCTGTTCCTGGCTGTTTGATCGCCTGTATGATGTTGATGTGGCCTCTCTTACAATTTTTAGGCAACAGAAAAAAATTGTTTTTCCCCCCTTAGGAGACAGAGCTCAGATGAAATCAAAAGAACGATAAAGTTTGGAGGAGAAAAAGAAGCTGCAATTGGTTTCCTGCTCTGCAGTTTGACAGGGCATTAAGATGTCCGTGGACATGAACAGCCAGGGTTCTGACAGCAATGAAGAGGATTATGACCCTAATTGCGAGGAGGAGGAAGAGGATGAGGATCCGGGGGATATTGAGGATTATTATGATGGGGTAGCTAACGACGTGGAGCAGCAGGGAGCAGATGCCTTTGATCCAGAGGAATATCAGTTCACCTGCCTGACTTACAAGGAGTCGGAGAGCACTCTGAATGAACACATGGCCAGCTTGGCTGCCACGTTAAAGGTGAGGAAAGGTTTCTGCATTAACACAGGGGTAAAATAAGTCTGTGATTGAAAAGGCAGATGCTAAGCTTACAGTTTGAAATAAAACCTGTGGTGTTGCTGTTATGGGGGGTTGGAGGAAGACTATTGAAGGTCCCTGGTTCAGAACTGACTCAAATGTTTAAAATTGTTCCATACTGGTTCTGGGGCCTGAAAAATCTTCCTTACTGAATGTTGATTCTTACTATTATTTTGTTTTACAGAGCTGAGCTTCATGACTGTAATTCCTGAGTTATAACTCTTTGCATTAGCACAATAGAAAAAACACAGAAAAGAAAAGAAACAAACCAAATCATAAATGGTGTAGAGTGGTGCACCTGTGTTTGAGAAGATAACTGACAGATAGGAAGACATTCTAAAACTCTGTAATTCTAACAAAAACACCTTTCTTTGTTGGTTCTGAGAGAATAATCATAGACTTTCAAAAAGACAGATCAGCTGTCATGCTGGGTATTAACCCTGCTGTTGCAGTGACAGCAATTAAAGTACAATGAACTTGCCAGCTCTTGTAGTGACTAATTCATAGCACAAGAGTCCCACTCCAAGGCAGCTCCATGGTGTTATGCTCAATAAGACTTTTGTGAAGTTTTCTTTCTCTTTGTGCAACTGATTACTGTAGCGCGGACTAGTAATAAGAAGTGTTTCCCTCTCTGCGCTGCCAATGTGCTCTGGTGCCAGTGCAGATCAGAGGAAAGCAGTTTGGAAGCTCTAGGTGTTGATACTGGGTTGAAATTACGGTGCATCTACTTTGTAACAGGTCTCCTTGCACTAGTTGTTTTTTGGAGCAACTGCTGAAAGCAGGACTGGTGACTACACTTTATAAAAGCCAAGTTGGATGGGTTTTGATTCCTATTAATTTGGTCTGAATCAAACCTAATTTTAAAAAAATGAGAGGCGAAAGAAAAGAATAAGTGAGAATAGTTGGTCAGAACTTCTGATCCAGCTGCCGGTTGCTCTTGGTTCTTAGTGATTAAGTAGAGATTTGGAATGGCTTTTCTGCTCCTTGCTGTTTGCCTTCAAAAAGGTGACCCCTGCCATATTGTTCTCTTGAATGAAGAAAAGCAATACTTTATTTAGTCTTCAAAATCAGGCTTTGAAAGTTAAAAGAAATTTTCCAAGAATTCTGGAGGTCTCATTGAGCAAATATTATAGTTGACCAGATAATATCAACCTGCTAGCATGAATCTGGCCCCAAATATGACCCAAGGAGAGAACATTTTAGATTCCTTGTATATCAAGAATATGCCTGCATATTTGCTTTAAAATGAAGTGCTACACGTTTTGGTTTGCGCATGAGAAGATAAAAATAAATCTGGGTAGAAATGTGAAAAACTGTGATCTTGTAAGCCACATGCAAAGTCTTTAGGTCTTGAAGTGCCACATTAACTCTCTGTTCGCTAGCAACGGTGATGCAAGGATTGCACTTTTCTTGGAAATTTGTTGTCTGTCGGCAGCGTGTGCTTTTTGTTTCCTGGCACCCCTACTTACGATACTTCAGCAACCCCATTTCTTCCTTCTCCTCTCTTCCCCCAAGGAAACTTGTCATTTTCTTAGTTTTCTGAGACAAACGGGAGTGGAAAGAATTTGCATTGAATTAATAAGCATAGAGAAGAAGGAAATTGAATAGAACATGTTGAACTATTCGTTGTCATTATTTTCCATTGACTTAATGGATGTGAATAAACAGGGACGGACTTTTGTAAGAACTGTGTTAACTTTTTTCCTCTAATTTGCTTGAGCTCTAGAAAGTGTTGTTTGTTTGTTTGTTTCTTTTGAAGGCTACCTTTCATAATGTCTTGGGTTTTTTGGATAATGGTGATTGTTCTTTTGGAGCACACTAGTTCATTTTGTTGATTCCAACTCCTTTCGCTTGCAAAAGCTAATGGTGATGTTGTGTTTTTCAGCATTAGGTTGTATTTAAGGCAGAGTGGTTTCCCCTGACAGGGAAAGATGAAGGTAAATTAAAGACTGTCTTTAGGAGGTATAATGAAGGCAATGCTTGACATGGTACCTGAGCAATTTGCTATTAGAAGTGAATATACTAATACAATTCCCTAAAGCAAAGAAAAAAATTAATGCAGTAAGTGGGCTCAGAGCCACATTTGAATGTTCTTCCACTGTGTATTGTCATTAGGTGATTCACTTTCTGAAGGTTAAATTGGAGGGGGGTGTTACTGAGTGTTTTGTTTTGTTTTTTTCTCCGTGACATATGTCTACACGCTTTTAAAAACCGAAACAGGTATTCAGAGCTTTAAGTCCTCATACTTGCAATCTGTACTGTTCTTAGCTGATACCAGTCTAAATAACTAGTATTTCATCTGCTCTGCTCATTAACTCTCAATGTTTGCTTTTTAAACTGTTTGGTTCAGCTATTTCAGACTGATTTGTTGAATTCCAGTTTTCTTACAAGTGTTAAGGTAAAGGGTGATCTTCCTTGGAAACCCTTTTAGTGCCTTTTCTCATTCCTCCTGAGTTACAGCTGACATTGTTCTCACTCCTGAAGCTGAACAGACACCTGAACAAACCTCGTACTGGCTGGCTAACTTCAGGTCAGGTGTGAGCACCCCAGATATGTTTAAAAGTTTGAATACAACATCAGAAGAGACAGACTCTTCAACAGAGCACTTGTTTGTCTACTCCAGGCATAGACGAAAATCAGTTAAAAACTTAAGTTTGATAAAAACGTAAACCCAGCATGTAGGTAGATGTATGCCCTTGTGTCTCTTCCTGTCATAGGAAACTTTTACCTTGAATTCTGACTTGCTGTTTATCAGGTGGAGGATTCTGAACAGAAAAATGGGTACAAACAAGGTGTCAGTAGGTACAACCAGCTGTGCTGTGTGGCAGGTCTGCAAGTGCAGTCGTGGTTATCCCAGAACCATAGAGAAGATACAGGGACTTCATAAGTGGTACTTGGAAAGTTTCTCCTCATTTTGGTTTTAGTGAGAACTGTGAGTAGATCCTTGCTTTCCAGGAAGAAGAAAGGAAATGTTTGCTCCTTTGTTAGTGCTGTTAATCTGGAGATCTGTTTGTGGAGGGTTCAGTTAATACCCTGACTAAAATTAGGATAGGCTGTCTCTGTTGAAACATGCCAGAAGAAAATCTTAAACTAACATTATCCAAAACTGTGATTCTCTGATCAAAAGGTGTGTGAATTTAAGCAGATCACTTTTAATTCCTGAAAAGGTCACTTGACCAACAGTCAACACTTGTTAAGGATGAGACTCTTGAAAGCAGAATGGCAGGTATTACCTGCAGACCAGCGAAGGAATTTACAACAGTTCTTTTTAAGAAGTAGATATAATTATAAAATCCAATATCTTTTAAAAACAATGGATTAAAATTGTATAGTGATAAGTTTATTTTCAAGGTAACTCTGTCAAATTGTCATTGCATTGAGTGATTGCAAGTCCCGGAGTGGCAGCATCAGCACACGCACACAAACAGTACGATACTCGACAGTTGTACAAACAAAGTTGACCCTGTCACTGGCGAGCAAGTAAGTGTGTGATGATGTCATTTTGGTTTTGTTTGTGAATGATACTTCCTGGCTCTGCTGAGGGTATCCGTACAAGCCTGGAATATCTGTGATGTTCCAAGTAACTGGCAGTAGTTTTCTGCCTCCGTGAAGAGACGGATCTTTTTAGTTTTTACCAGATTCTTTAGACCGGTGATCTAAACCTTGATCTTAACACCTTGACTTTAGGTCTTTTTAGAAGCCGATTGTCAGTCCTGAGGAGGCTATTTCTGCACATAGAAGGTAACAAGGAAAGCTAGTTGTGTTGCTTTACAGGCAATTGATACTGATGTAGTCTTTCCACTAAAACCAAAGGAATTGCAAAACCGAAGAACTTGTAATTTTCGGTTTGGTAGTGTGAGTAATCTCCTCATATTTGCCAGACAGCTAAAACTTACTTCCCTTGCTCCTTGAAATAACAGCTTGCTGTATGTTGTTTTAGCCCTGCCCTGCAAAGAATAAAACTTGGTAGATGCAAAAAGTATTTGATGTTGTGACATAGTACTGAATCTATTAATCCATGTTATCATGGCTGATCTTTCAGAGATAAACCAGTTTTTCATATATTCTTGCTCACCTTACTGGTGTCTTGTCTTTTAGTACAACCAAGTTAGTATTTGCTCGTAAAAACACAGCCCTCCAAAACTGTTGCACGCACTCAAATTGCGCTGACACAGGCCAGTCAGTTTGTGGAGCCGCTCGGTGAACGCTGGCAGCGATCCTTTGCAAATACCATCTCCAGCAGATCCGGAGTCATGCGCGTGGAGACTGGCAGCCCCTGCGAGCGGCTCTGCCCGAAGGAGCCGGCGCTCACAAGATGCCTGTTCGATGCCGTCGCAAAAAGTCCGTCCAGAGCCAGATGTCGAGACGCTGGCGTGTGTCCCTCCTCGTGCTGCTCTGCAAACCGCAGCCACGCGTGTGGGATGGGGTGCTTGTCGGGACAAACCTGCGGTGTTGCGTGGTCGTCCTTTTTGATGCCATAATGACTTCATGGAACTTATATGCAACATAAAATGGCAGTTGTAAAAGTCTGGCTGTACCAAATTACCTCAAGTACAGGAAAGGTATTAAAGCCACTTAAAATATTAAAATGCTCATGCCTAAGAACAGGGTTTGAAAACTTCGTGTTCACAGATAATGTCCATAAGAACCAACACTGGTAAATTTTAGCATGCATTAGTAAGCAGTTAGTAAATATTTAAATATCATTTATTAGAAATGGTAGACCCTGATAGGCGAATTTGACTTCTCCACAGAACCATCATGGTGCTGTTTGGTGTGATAACACACTATTGCGAAGTACCTGTAAACCCTAGATTAGTCAGGAATGCAGGTTTATATCTGTACCATGTTCTGTGTTTTAATATCAAGCCAACACTATGTGGGGCATCCAGTCTGAAGCTGTAACCCTTAGGAGCACACAAGTTTGGGATGTACCTTTGCCCTCTACCTACTTTTTGTTCTCAAACAGAATGATCGGGGAAGTTCTGCTATGTGAAAGCTGTGTTGTTGCCTGCTAGGTTTAGTACTGTGTTAAACATCAAGAGGACATGAATATCTCTGTAGATGTCTTCAGTGCGTATTTTATTTTGGCTCTTAAGAGTCGTCTTTTTTTTTTTTTTTTTTAAGTTTAATAACTTTTGTAGACTTCTGGTTAGCAAGATAAGAGAACTGGCTGGAGGGCCTGGACCTTGCAACCTTGTGACAACTTCGTGAAGTCATTTGAGGAGAGAAATCAGGTTTTTTTTCCTTAGTGCCTAGAACTGCCAAAATTCTCAACTTGGTTGGAAAAATGAGCCATAAATGTGGAGGGTGATTATAGCCCACACATTTCTTTGTGATTCACGCCTTAAGTATATCTTACAGCCAGTATGACTCTGCAGCGAGCAAAAAAAATGTGTTCACAGCTGTTGATGGGTATGAACTTGGTGGGAGGTAGAGGCAAGACACAAGTCGTTAAAAATGCCGAAACAGTCTTCCAGTAAGTGTTCCGTGTTGCAAGCTTACAGCTGGACAGCGGGATCGCAGGAGCAGCGTGAAGCAAGTGCAGTGCCAAGTTTGTGTGCCGAGCCTGTTGAGGACGGCACGGCAGAGATGAGCTGTTCTGTACCATGGAACACCGTTTCACAAAGCAGATGTCCCTCCTCTTCATCTTTTGATAACAAAAGGAAAATGCTCTTCGAAGCTGGGATTGTGGAGTCGAGGACTCTGGTGTTTGGAGCTGAGCGGGGATTACTCCCTGCGGAGTCACCAGAGCCCCGCGCTCTGCTGCGTGTCCTCAGCCACTGCTCACCGTTATGTGGATCCACATTATCGCCTCCATGTGCCTCCTCCGCATCCTCCTTTCTGTCCACCAGAAGGAATTGTCCCCATCTCCTGTGTTTTGTCACTGGGATGTGTTGCTGGGGCTACGGCAGCACACGGGGAACGAGATGCAGCACGCACGGGGTGTTGATGCTCTCAGACCCTGCGCCACGTTGGAAAGAAAAACTCCACTGAGTCCAGCTGGGGAGTTTCCTCTCAATCTCCTATCCGTGTGCTGCCTTACAGATTTCTTGCTGCGTTTCTTTCACTCTAAATTTTTCAAGAAGGAATCTCATAGCTATTTTGTAATAATGCCTTCTGGCATACTATCTTGCTTGAGTCTGTTTTTTTTTATTTTTAATTTATTTCTGAATCTCCTCAAGAGCAATAGCCTAACAGCTTGAGAAATACGTATGTTGAGATTTCCTAGCTGAGTCCTACTGATCCTGTTTGTTGGCAGCTGCAGCTGAAATTGTTGCTCTCCTGTGTAGGAGAGCAGATGGATTAAAGCAACATGTAAGTGCAAAGAAGGAGTTAGAATTTAACCCGAGATCCCCTTTCTTCAGCGTGTGGCCAACTAGGCCGTGCACCGACGGCTTCACGAACCATGTGGATAACACCGGCAGTGTTTGTCATTCCCAAACTGTGCTCTGTCTCCTAAATATGCTTCTAATCTTGTGGACTGACACCAGGTCTCTGCGTGCTGGAGGGTGACGGGGTGCAGATTAAAACCCTGCGATGAAGCAGAGCTCATGTAGTGCTCTTTGTCAAAACCTTTCTGTGGTATTGAGACTGCAGCTGCAGACTCTAAATTGTGGGGTTTTTTTTCCCGGTGCAGCTTGAACTCAGTAATCAGGAGAGTGCCTGAAATGTCAGACAAATTGTAAGTGATACTGTGAGGGAAACCTAAAGATGGAAGGCTTTTTCTCACTGTTTTTTTAAGCTTGACTGAACCCAGGATAAAAAAGCAGGCTGATTTTTTTGCAGCTGTGTCTTTTATTTTTTTTTCTGATAAGTGAAATTAATTTGAGTTCGGTTTTGAAAACAGCCTTTTAATGCTCAGAAACCGGTTAACAGGTGCAGAGGACTCTGCCAGAAGACTTTGAACACTTGGGGTGTTTATGGCAGGTGATGTTAATCACAGCTCAAGCCCCTGCAACCTTGTGAGTTTTCTACCAGGACTGCATGTTGGAATTCTGCTTTAAAAAGGGGTAGATCAAACCAAAGAAGAAAATGTGGTCCACAAAAAGCTTTTTGGTTGCCCTTTTGTTTCTTTTTAATTCTTGATATTTCTGCAGTTTTCTGAGAGATCCTCCAGTAAAAACAGGGCAGTCAGGTAGTTTTCCAGTGGGGTTTGGAGGGAGTCAGATCTACTTTGCACATGAGAAATGAGTGTAAAATAGTATTTTTTCCATTTGTGGGTCACTTCCTTTACCTCAGTATCCTTAAGTAAAGCAAGTCTGAAGGTATTTTTTTCTTCAGCAAAATTATTTGATAGAAAGTACAATTTCTTTCTGAGGTGTTACTATTCTCTACTGCAAACTCAAACCAGTCTCCTATTTTATCTGTCATTTCTCACCAACAGCAACAATTTCAGAGGCTCTTACTCTGTTTTTACTGTTGTAAAGAATTTAAGAGTGTGTTTTTAGAAGTTCTGATGCAACACAAAAACTAATATCTTCCCAAGTTCTTACTTACCTTGTAGAACTAACAAAAAACTAGTCATGGATTAAAAGAAAGGCTTCTCAATATTAATCCTATTTGCTTAAATCTATTTGTATGAAAACCTTTGATCGGGAGAAGCAGAAGAAATGAGAGCTGCATTTCTTTATGCCAGGTTTGTGTTCATCTCAGCCAGATATTTCAGTGCAAGCCTGATTTAACAGGACTTGTCAGCTTGGTGCAAAGCCACAGATGTCAGCTCTAACCAGACCATAATATCTTCAACTCATTCTGAATTGAATCTCTGAGAATTGTATGATGATTCTTGTTTTAAATTCCGGATACCATATCTCTGCAAAAGCGAGGATGGAAACACACATCCAAAAAATAGGCCATCCCTTGGAGAAAAGCGAAATGAACTCATGAGATATGCATGCAACATAAATATGCATGAGCAATTTCTGTAGAATGTAAGCTCTACAAAAGACAGTGGGTTTTTAGCTTTTAGGAAACATTTCTGTCTGAATTAGCGACTGTCAAAGTGGCATGGTTGAAAAGATCTTCTCCTGTAGAGAAGAGGTGAAACTTCAGCTCTTCAAACAGCTTATCTAGGGAAGCAAGTTGAGCCATAGTTGTCTTAGAGCTCTCCAAACTCAGCAAGCTACCTGCAGAGCTTCTTTGCAAATTCTTTTGATAGTGTTTTGTCCTAGGGAGTGCCAGACTCTTACACTTCAAAAGTGTGAGAATTTTGCTTATCTTGGAGAGTAAAGAACCCAGGAGATAAATGGAGGTAGAAATAAATAAAAAAAAAAATACTATGCTCTCTTTCAGCAAATGAATAGATGTGCATTTAATGTGCTGGCCTTACTTCTTTGTTCTACTTTCAGAATCTAATTTTGTCCAGCACTATGTAAATTTTTCAGACTTTCTTTTACAACTCCTGTAGAGTCTTCACCTTGTGCAGAGCAGCTGCCTCTTGGCACCTTTCCTGTGTGCACAGACACTGCGCCTCTTGTCCAGTGCGGCGATGAACCTCAGCGTTTGGTGCCCTTTTCTGGCAATGAGCAACCTTCTATCAGTGGGAAGTCAAAATTAAGCTGCTGGAAGGTTGGAAGAGGCTTCTGTGACTGAATTCCTGTTTTAAGGTGAAGCTGGAAATTGCAGATTGAATGAGATCTCCTGTCTCTTCAGCTTTGCCACCCCGTTGTGAAGAAAGAAGCCTGGTCTTCAGTCAGAAATTTTCCAGGTTCAGATTTGAACTGAGCTGATCTTTGATCTTAAATTTTAAGCTGATGGTGAGAAAATGGGGAAATGAGAGCGAGGGAAAGGAAGTTTTTAGTATGACTACTGCTTTCAGCTTTCATCTTCTAAGCTTTAATAAATTAAATCACAGGTAGAAGAGCTCTGGAGAAGTCAGGCTGTGCATTGACACAAATCATCAGTCGCAGGCAAAAACTGGAATAGAAGTGCAACATCTAGAATACACATTCCCTTCTGCACTTTGGTCTGTAGAAGTATTTTACTGAAATGACCTGCAAGACACTGAATGAGCTGCCTCACCATCTTTTGGGGGTCTTAGTACTCTGAAAAGAGAATAGGAAAGTTTAAGCAAAGCTGACAATTAACCCAAGGCTTCTTTTTTTATTTGTTTTGTGTCTGAGACAAAGCATTATTATTCCTGAATAACCTGAGATTCTTCTGGCACTCAGTGACTGATAGGGGATGGAATTGTCGCTCTTCCTGAAATGTTTTGTAAGTTTGAGATCTTTCATTGTGTGAAACTTTGGGCTGTCCAGGAGATGCTGTATTGGACAGTGCTCAAACAGAAACCAAGGTTTGTTTCTTAAGCTGCAGTGGCCACGTACGGTGTGGGCATCGGTGTCTCCTGGCTGAACAGTTCAGCAGGATCAGCTTCTGTCCTTTGCTTCTCCAGTACTGTAAGGTAATGAATTATGTACGTATGGACCCAACTTCTGATTGCCGTGGGTATTTTCCTGTGCTCAGCATGTTTTGGCTCCTGCTTACAAAGAAATACTTCAATTATTCTGGGTGTCACTGTGGAAGAACTGGCTGACTTGGTACAATCGTTCACTCATTGTGAATGCACAATCGTTGAAGAGTCCGGGGAGCGCTGCTAATCAGTAGAAGCAGGCTTTTGTTAAACACTTGTTTTTCTTCTCATGCTTGTTTTCTTGAATCTCTCCAGCAGTGTTGACCCCGCTGTTGTTCACATTTGCCTCCTGAATTACCAGCCGTGCTGTTGGTGCGCAGGACGTAGATTGTAGTGTGATGAGACTCCCCTCAGCAGGCACGGCCCCAGCCTCATAATTTACCTGCTCCTCTCCCATCCCTCTTTCTTACAGTCTGAATGTTATTTATCTTTAACGGGTAAGAATTAGCACTTCCATGCCAAGCAGACTCTGGGTACGTTGCTGCAACTGGCTGACTCTGGGACTTCTTTTTTGCAAGATTGCATGCCCTCCAGTCAGGTAGTATCAAAAACTTTTCTGCTTCAGGGCTTTTATGAAAGTGGACTCATGTCACGAACCTGGCTTTATGAATTGAAAACGTTTTATTCTTGGGAGCTTTTATGATGAAAGTAATAAAATTAGCATTACGCGTGATCCCATCAGTGCTTGCAGTTGGAGCAAAATAGGAATGGTAACAGAAGCTTTGTTATTCTTTTAGATCTGTTAATCTGGCATCTTTCTGGAGCATTAATTCCACATTTTGCCTGCCAGTTTGACTCAAAAGCATTTGATTCTATCAGGGTAGTTTGTTAGGTTTCAGAAATGTATATGCCAGTATTTGTATTTCTCTTTCTATACATCTTCATTCTTGAATGTACTTGGTTCCTTCTCTGCGAACAAGTAACTTCATGGAGTTCACGTAGTTGTGATGCTGCACCTCAGGCTCTGAAAATCCAACTGAAAAATACTAATTTTTGTATGTTGCAGGTGAACTTCCCATTTAAATCTGGTGGTTGGTTTGTTTTTTGGTCAGGATGATAGTTCTTCCTCACTGCTACCGAGAAATAATCTCATTGCTGTTAGAGAATGATTCATTAGCATGTGGTTCGCATTTGCAGGAAGCCGGTCTTGTAGGGACCACATTCCTGGTGCTTATTTGTTCTACAAAGGCAAAACGCGAATATCTTCCTTGTACGAGCAAGTCAGAGGTGTCTGCTTGGGTCTGCCAGGCTGGAGGCTTCAGAAAACAACCCGTGTG
Organism: Pampusana beccarii; assembly: GCA_013399365.1. Lineage (NCBI taxonomy): Eukaryota > Metazoa > Chordata > Aves > Columbiformes > Columbidae > Pampusana > Pampusana beccarii. Next base: position 1,323,843 of record VWYH01007848.1, read on the forward strand.
AGGCCAGCAGTGGCGTTTCGTCACCGGTGAAGTGGAGGAAGGTGACCTACCAGATCTTAACACAGCAGGAGCTGATGCTTTGGTTCTTCTAGAAAAAAAGATTATTTGAACGTTGAAAATTCCTCCTATTGCTGGGATTTTTTTAGTGGCCAGCAAAGTGGGAAAATCGGAAAGTGGAGGTGGATAAGAACAAATGAGAAACGCCGGCTGCACTGTATGCTGGTGCTGTGTGGGTTTAACTCGCTGAACCAGCCGTCCAGCACTGAGAAATGCCGGGGCAGGATGGTGTGGCAGGAATAGGTCAGTTGTGTTGTGTTGTGAAACTGCACCTCTTCACTGGGGCAGATTTAGATGAGTAATGGATTTTCTGCCCCGAGGTGTGCTGGTTTATAGGAGTGACCATTGCTTGTTTTTCCTTTCAGGGTTGCTGTGTATCTGGTTTACTAGTACGTCGGATCCTGGGATTCACTTGTAGCAGGATTCAAGAAGGCTTATGGCTTTTCAGCTGGTGATTGGGACTGACGGCTTTTCTAGGGAAAAAAGGGGTTCTTCCTGAGGCTCGGACAGAAGGAGCTGTGTTTTCTTTATGTGTAGTAGGGAGAGAGTCTTGGAGGGTGGGAGGTAGAGCCCTTAACACCAGAGGGTGTCTAAATGAAGAATATGCAACTGGGCTTGCCCAGGTGCTTCGTAGCATAGGGAGGAGTGAGGAGGGGGGTCAGGAATCTTCTGAATCCCCCTGGAAGGGGTATCTTATTTGCAGAAGACCTACTTTGTTTGAACTCCATGAGCCTGATAAAGGCATGAAGGGGTCAAGAGGCAGGTTGAAGGTCCAGCAGACACCTGTGGTCTTGGCACGTACAAGCCTTTTTGTGCTAGCAGACCAGTCTGGTTTCCTCAGAAATAAACTAATACGCAGAAGCAAAGGAGGACTTGTTTGCTTGTATCCTTGTAACATGACTTTAAATGTCATGTTGCAGTATTCTAGAGAGTGCTCAGGCTAGCACGGGCTGCGCTGGTGCTTGCCAGGAGTCCACGTAATGCAAGCAACTCTGCATGGAAATGCTCCCTGTCACAGTAGCTTTCCATCTTCCTATTCCAGGCCAGCGTGTAACTTTCTTCTCGACAGTGAAGACTTCGGAAAATGTTTTGGTTTTATCCCCGTACCCTTTGCTGTTACAACATGCCTGCCTTGCAGCTTGTTACTGCTTCTCCAGCTCAGTAAGTGGGATCTGTCTGCCCTGTGGTGCCAGCTTTGCACATTTATCAAGCACCCTGATCCTGTCTGGCCTGGGCCTCTCCAATGGCGATCACAGAACTGGATGTGGGGCTTCCATGAGCAGTGAAACTAGTGAAGTGAATTCTTCCTTCCTTCTTCTCTGAGTTGTTGTGACACAACCATGCTTCATTTATATTGCAGATGCACTGACTGTGAACCTGGTGTCTGATAGTGTAATGGGAATTGAGTATCACTGGGATATTGTATTGAGTTTGTACAACGTATTAGTCTTGTAAGAAAATCATACTCCTAAGCAGAGCTGTGGCTTCAAAATATCCTTAACTTTTTTTTTTTTCCCCACCTAGGTATCGCACGCTGTCGCAAAACTAGTGTTAGTTAGTTTCCACTGGCAAATCTCAGAGATTTTGGAAAGGTAAGTGTAAATAGTCTTTCCTGTGCTCTGTGCTTTGCAAGGATTCTCAGCGTGGTCCATAGGTTCATTTTTGACAAGCGTCTTTGAACCTGAAAGCAGGCCACACAGTGCATTCCAGGGAGCAGGGAAAAAACACTCTTTTGTTGAGGCTGCACTGTCTATCAGACATTTGTAAACAGGGAGAGGGTATCGGTGGCAAATGTCTTTCGGTCTGAGTAATTATTGTCATGCTGGGAACACTGTAGATGCATTTAGCTTAAACTTTGAGATAACAGATTGACAGTGCTGCATCTATATTTATTTATTTTACCAAATATATAGATAACATATATTCTATTTTGAACAAATCAGCCCTAAATCGTAAAGGAGCACTGAACTTCTGCTGATATATTCTTTAGTAGTACATTCACATTGAAGTTTTTTCTCTTCTGAACACAAGTGATTTTTTTTCCAAGCTGACTAACGTTTGGAGAGCAGGGGAAGATGGTGAGAGAGAACTGGGAAGTGCAGCCCCTTTGTTGCTTGGTCAGTGTCACCGTAACAGAGTCCTCCAGCTGATTTCAGAAGGAGGGTTCGGACTCTGCTCAAACATATACGGGAAGTGTGTCAGGAGGCACTGCTGTCTGGCAGCCCCTCCGGTTAATACTGGCTCAGAACTGAACATTGTCTGAAAATAGAGAACATATCGGCCTGACTCATTCCGCTGTGCCATTTTTGGCCCTGTAGCCAGCAACTTCATCCAGAGCACGTATGGGAAATGCATCTCATGTATGGATGTTGTTAGCATCTTTGGTTATCATGCATCCTGTGAAAGCTTTTCTCTGGGGAAGGTGAGATTCCTACATAGCAGCTCAGGGCAATTCTGCAGGTTAACTAATGAGATGTAAACAAGACAAAGTTTGGGGAAGGGTTTACTTCTAAAGCTATGCCTTTGCAAGTTGTTCTCCAGTTGATTTGGCCCTCAAACTTCTGTCTTGGTATGAAGTGACATTGCCAAATAAAAGCTCCCTCATACAACTACAAAAGTGCTAGTGGGGAGGAAGGATTTACAGCATGGACACAACAGTGATGCCACTATTTCTGAACTAATTGAGATGTAAATATTATTCTGGAGTGGAAATCACAAACAGCAAAACAGGTTTAATTCTAAAGCTTTGTATGCCTAAAGGGTGATAATCTGTCACAGAATAAATACTTAACTAGGTGATAGACTGGAGTCAAAGTGAGACCTAACCAGGATAGCTTGATTTTTTTTTTTAATTTTTTTTTTTTTTACGAAGGGATAGGAGGCAGACAGGAGCCTCGCTGGAGCGTGTTATAATGGGAAGTGGCTTAGAAGTGTGGACAGAAAATCTCAGCTTCAAAAATAATGTTTTGGGGGGAGGGAGAGAGTTGTAGAAAGATATTAATTGAGGAGCATGAGAGAAATGTTACTCCATTACTGGGAGAAGTATTGTTTCTGTTTCTGATTTTGAAGAAACTCTCATAAAGTTTCATTGATAAGAATTCAGCTCGTTATGTGAAGAAGCCTCGCACAGGATGCATTTCCACTTTCCTTGTTGAAACCTACCCTACCGTTTGCACAGAGCCTGTTATTTAATCAGGCGAGAAGGATCAATTTAACAAAGCAAAATGTCTTCAGAAATCAATGTGATCATTCTTCAATTGCCTTTTCAGGCACAAGTCTAATGCTGCCCAGTTGCTAGTAGAAGCACGAGTTCAGCCCACCTCATCCAAACATGTAAGTATGCTCACTATTTTGGTCTGTTCCCTTGGCAGACACCTCCGACCCACCTCGTCGGAGGATTGCATTACTGATGGCATCATCTGTCCCGTATTAACCCTCTGCAAACTCAAGTCCAACACCCTAACTTAATGCTGCGCTTGCTTTTTAAATGAGAATGCACTCAAGAGGTGTCTAACATGTAAATAGCAGCTTTGCTATTGTCTTGCAGGTAGTTTTCAAGAATTATTTGCCTTAAGAAAATTAAGCTCTTTCTTTTAGCGTGAGTGATGGTACACGATGGAGGGAGGTGAGCGCATGGACTTGGCTACTTCTTCCAATTCTGCTCTCTGTAAAAGACACTCAAGGGAAGCTCTGGCTGCACAGAGTGAACAGAGCTTGTCTGTGCCCGGAACAGAGATTTTTTTAAAATTTTTTCTTTTCCTGAGACGACCGTTTGCTGCACTGCTCTGCTCAGAGATGCTGAAGCCAAATCTCCCAGTGGTGTTGCTGCTGAGCCAGTCAATGGTGATATTTGAACCAACAGCTTGTGTTTTGCAGCTGGGGCTACACAGGTCTTTAGGTTTGTTTGTTTGGGGGTTTTTTTTTTCCCCCTTTAAATAGAAACTTCCTGTTGCATGTTTACAGGTTTCATTCACAGTGGGTGCCTTGGTACAGTCCGCAGTTACCCCAGGAACACGTTGCCATGTGTCAGCTTTTGAGTGATAAGATATTACATCTGGGAAACACTCTTTGGGTTGGGGGGGAGGGGAGATTTTAAAAGCCTGATTTGGCATCCGAGCTGACACGTAACCAGCAGAGAGTGAAAATGCTAAAACAGCTGACAGGGGTAGGCTTCATGGACTCAAATTATCTCCCTAGATTCCAGAAAAAAAAAAAAATCTCTGTTATTTAGCATACCTGGAAATTAGTCCATGTATTTTAAGATTTATCCGGATCCTGTATCAGCTGTCGCTTAAGCACTCTCCACTGCAATGATGATTTCATTTTGGGAAGAAAGATATTGTAGTCAAAAGATTAGTTTAAGTCTTGACAAGCTCGATTTGCCTAGCCAATTAGTTACAGTCTTTTTGTACCAATGCAGAAGGATGATATTTTGGGGGCAGATGCTCATACTGAGTCTGTAGAATAACTGCCCCTATAGGGAGAAGCTATAGGGCTGAGCTCCGAGGACAGCATGCAAAGGTTCACGGCGGCGTGTGTGCTGTTCAGGCTGCACAGTTGATCCGGGCAGTCAATGTGGTTGCAGACTCGGTGAAACTTGTGCTGGTCCATAAGTGAGACCGCCTAGAACAAAGTCGCATTATTTCCTTTTCCGTGTGGTCATGCTACAAACCGAGCTCTGTTGGTCACGCGGCTGCGAGTTGTGCTGCTGCTCCGTGTCTCCCATGCGCAGAACCAGGTCTGGAAGCAGCAGCTGCCTCACACAAGCTTCTCAAAGAGTAGCAAAGGTTTATGTAGGTAAAAAGTGATTATATGGCTTCTTTGTGAAAGGAGACATAGGATCACAAAGTCCTGCTAACAGCTTTGTTGAGCCTTGCTTTGGATGGTGCTGTGCTAGTTCTAGATCTTCATGTCCTGAGGGTGAGCCAAGACGTACTGAGGGCTGGATCTGTCATCTGGGGATTAGCTCTGTGCTCCCCAAGGGGAGATCCAAACTGCTTCCCAGTGGTTTGGTAAAGCAGCAGCCTAATTATGCCTGACTTGAAACAAACCCTCTAATCCTTTTCAGCTGAAGGGATGATGCCTGCTTTGCCAAATGTAGCATAGGCAGAAGATACGAGATGCGAAATGATGGTCTGTGAACTCCCTTTTCTCTCTGTATAAACACTACGCGCTGAACCTTGAGTTGCTTCTCCACTTACCAAAAACCATTGTCCAGAAAAAGGGCACTGCTAAGCCTGCTTCCAGCTGTAACAGCTCTCCAGGGCCTGTGGAGCAGTGACAGGGTCTGGCCCAGCTAACAGAGAATATCAGTAAATTCAGGGAGGGACCAACATGACTGCGTATTTCCTCATTTGTCAAACAAGGTGAGAGTGAGAACCAAAAAAGTAAAGGTGAGTTCTGGGTAGCACTAGATTAGAAGCAGGAGCTGTTTCATGACTGTTGTGTTCCATGAGATTAGAGGTTCATGAGAAGGACCAAACATCAGGGTGGTGCTGCACCCCAACACACCAGCTGCTCATGAACCTGTTCTGGCCTGGAGCTCACCTGAGACGATTGTCACGAGGACAGTGATGCAGGTGCCTGCAGATGGGGTGAAATGCGCTGGGAGAGCTGGGATGCTTTCACCGTAACGCTGATTTCTCTCTCTGCCAGGCAATGGTACATTCCTCCCATCACTGCGCAGTGTGCATGCAGTTTGTGCGGAAGGAGAACTTGCTCTCTCTGGCTTGTCAGCACCAGTTCTGTCGTAGCTGTTGGGAGCAGCACTGTACGGTGCTCGTCAAGGATGGTGTCGGAGTTGGTGAGTTCAAGGTGGTGCTGGGTTCATATTTGCAGTGTTGGCCATTCTGGTGATGACTGGTTGAATTGGTTTAAAACACCTCAGTAATGAGAAAATGGAGCCTGGAATAAGTATTTGTGACAAACTTAACTTGAACTAGCCGTTTTACCTGGATCCTTGGTTGGTGTTGGCATAGCCACCAGGAGAGCGCTACTCCTGCCTGTCAAAATATGCAAGTCCATAGATCCATTTGCCATTTTTCTCCTGTTGTGATCTGGAGAACATGACTGTAACAAGTTAGAAGCTACAAATCTGCTGCATTTTGAGTTTGCATCTCTCATGATGTGTTGTTGCCCTGCCCCTGGGGGGCTTGTGGATGCAGACATCTGTTCCCTTTGTGTTGTGTAGAAGTCAGGAGCTGCCAGGAGTTGCTTTGGGCTTTTTCTAGCCTGTCCTTCATGCTGGCATGGCAGTAAAATGCAATTTTCTACTTCAAGTTTCTGACCTTGTGAATACTGGTTGAAGCACTTGAATACTGGTTGAAGCTGGTCCTGGATGCACAAGTGCCCCGTCACCTTTCAGTGAAGAAAGTTTGGCTTCTGCTTTTCAGCAGCCCTGGTAGATTTGTTTCACAGTTGTGTCTCTCTTACCACAACAACAGATGGCACCTAGGAGACTCTGTTGAATGCTCTCTGTGCATTTGCTCGTTATAAGTTGCACTGCGCTGAAGTGTTGTATTTTCTTCTCAGGGGTCTCCTGCATGGCTCAGGACTGCCTGCTTCGGACACCAGAAGACTTTGTGTTTCCATTGCTGCCTAGTGAAGAGCTGAAAGACAAATATAGGCGCTACCTCTTCAGGGACTATGTGGAGGTATTGGTTTTTTTGGTTTTAAAATATCCTGGGTCAATCCACCAGTGACTTGCAGAAACGTTGTTTGAAGTGTCTTGCATCATTGATTAGAACTGCAGTACCTGCAGCAAAATTGTCCCTGATAAACATGATGCGGCTGCCCCTGTAGGACAGCCTCGCTGACAGAATGCCCTAGCAGGTTGCCAAAGTAACTTCTGCTGTAAGGTCACCCAGTAACTCCTTGGCTGGTGTTTCAGTATTCTCAGAATGTTGCAGCTCAGAACTTCAAACTTCGATCTGAGTTTTAATGCCCTTCTTGCTCTAGTATAGATATTTTAGGTTCTGAAAATAAGTCCCTCATCTTAGTGTGGCTCAACTGAATTGGCTTGCTCAATAACATTTTACGTGAGATTTTTTTGAAATTAAACCAGCAATTGTTAAGGTTAAATGTGCAGGAGTATTCTGGTAATTTGGAATACTCAAGAAGCAGTGAAAGCAGTATGGAAGAGGGGTGTCACCTCTCTTCAATAAGATATCATTTGTGAGTGAACAGCCACCACAGGAGAGCAGCTGGATACATTCTGTGGCTTAAGGAGAGAAAGGGGAAAGAGTTCAAATGGAGTAAAATTGCTTGTTCAGTGTCTCAATGGGGTCTCATGGTTGTGTTGCTGTGCTTGGTCTGTAACTCTCCATTTGAATTCCCTGTTCTAGAAAAGCTATAAGTAACAAATGCTCCCCTTCCTAATGGGGAAGAGGTTTATCAGCTTGATTAGCTGAGACCTCGTGACAGTTTTCACTCTCTTTCAACAAGAAATGGCCGACTTGTATGTTTTTGAGGATAACAGTGGTTAAACTTGAATAGATAATGTTCTTCCGCAGCCACTGCTGATCTTCCCACCTTGGTATGTTCACAGAGCCATTATCAGCTGCAACTGTGTCCTGGTGCAGATTGTCCTATGGTCATACAGGTACAAGAGCCAAAAGCCCGGCGAGTGCAGTGCAATCGTTGCAATGAGGTCTTCTGGTAAGCAACAGAGAAGGTTAAAGGTCACGGTGAAAGTGTCTGCTGTCCTCAGAGCTACTCCGTTTGCTTTCCAACATGTTCAGCGTGGAGAAGCATCTCAAATGCTTTGCTGGAGTTGTTTGTAACTTGAGTTAGCTCGAGTAATTGGACACCTGGGGTCTGACTTCTGCAGGTGGTCAGCTGTCCCCTCGCTCCCTAAACTCCTTGGGAGTTGGGTGTTCTGATAACCAGGGAATGCAGGGCTTGAGTAAGGAAGGGGTTGCAAGTCTACTGTTCTTGTATTTTGACTAGGTTACATATTTTGGTACAGACATAGTGACTGGTGTCTACTGGTATGGCCTCACTGCTCTCTGCTGGTATTGAGTTTTTAAGTTTATTACAAGTATTTGACTCCCAGGCTGTCTGGTGTGTTTTGAGGCTCATGTGAGAATACATTTCTGCTGAATAGAAATACTGATATTCCTTGTGTGACCTCACGTGTGCATGGGACCAGAGAAAAAAGACTTCAGCTCGTGGGGCTGCTGAAGTGTCTTTTGCTCTTGGGTCTGCAGAATCACTGCTGCTGCAAATGTCTGTGGGGCGCAATACTGGTTTAGAGGCTCTGCTTACTGGTATCTCCAGGCAAATGGCCTTAACTCACCTGGGGCTGGTCAGGTTATGTTAATGCAGCTCCCTGCTATTGACCACTGGAGTCAGGCTGCTTGTAAAGCCACTGGCATAGCCCAGGCCTCTGCAGTTGTGTTAGAGCAGATGTAGGTGGACTCTAGGAGGGATGTGTCAGCCCTCAGACATGTGGTTTGGCAGAGGAGGCCTCAGTTCACGCTCATCCTGACACCAGCTTCTGCACAAGAGAGTGGGGGTTTGTTGGAGCTCAGCCTTGGTCTTTGCATTCTGGTCACACACAAGTGCATTTGCATCCCTTACTTTGGCCTTTCAGATTTTGGTCATCAGGAAAACCTCAATTCTAGAGTCACTTCTCAGAAATCAATGTGTCTTTTTGTTTTTTTCCCAACATTAAGCTTTAAGTGTCGGCAGATGTACCACGCACCCACAGACTGTGCTACCATTCGGAAATGGCTCACCAAGTGTGCAGATGACTCCGAAACAGCCAACTACATCAGCGCTCACACTAAAGATGTAAGGACAAGCAACTGCTTGGGTTTTTTTGTCCTCTAGTCCTGCCTGGGAAGCAAGATACAATTCTATACATACGTAGCATTGTGTGCTGCTTTTTCACAGACTGAATTCTCACAGCTCCATGGGGACTGTGGTAGAGCACAACTGGGTGCCTTGGGAATGCTTTGTGTGGGAGGCCCAGCTGCCCTCCTGCCGTAAGGACCTGGTGGTCCTTATTCCAGACCTGGTGTGCTGCCCTCCCATGGGCAAAAGAACTGTGGCTGCTTTGAAAGGATCAGCAGAGATGTATTTAAAATGGAAGGAGAGAGTGTAGTAAGTGCGGAGTCCATACCAAATAAGGCACTAGTGGTGTTTAATCCTGAACTGTGGGGAGTACTGTGAACTGGGAGGCGAGGGAGATAAAGTCTTGATTTGGCAAGGACAGCAAAATGGGGTAGATGAAGTCTGTAAATTAGACATCAAAGTACTTCTAGCAGTTTTAGACGCAAGAAAAAGAAGTAGTAGTGAATATTGTGCACTCTAGTCTACTTATAGTGTTGTCTTTAAAAGTCATAGATGTACTCCCTTAATCCTCTAGATTAGCTGTCTGCAGACTGGAACTTTTAATGGGGTTTTTTTGGATTTTGTGGCCTGACTTTAAACCAGTGCTTAGCTGGCATTCGTTCTACCATAGCCAATGACAATTGTGACAGTGCTAATTAGCTGTAAGCATCAGTTGTGTTAGGAAAGTGGGTGCTTAGACTAGAGATCTTAAATTCCCTTCTTTCTCTGGAGAAGGTGCGATGGAATGTGATGGGATTGTTTCTGCCATGCTGTTCCGTAGAAGGTTGTGTTATTTTGAGCATTGTCCTGGCATACATTTTGCTTGCCATTAAAAGCTATAAAAAGCAGCAAAACTCGCTTCATCCTTTGTACCTGTGCAACCCAAAAAATGTAAGTGAACTTGACACTCCAGGACATCAGTGAAGAAGTGAGCAGCTCTCACTGTGGTCAGCCAGGCTCTCTGCAGCTGAGTTGTCATCTGTTAGTGGCTAAAGGCAGGATAGAGTGTAGTACAAGTAGTTGTGAAAGCTACTGTTGTATGTGGACTAATTACATCCCTATGCCTGAGCAACTGCCAAATGGTAACTCAGGGAGACCTTCAGTTTTACACGGAGTAACAACAGCAAATTTGTTTTCTTGAGTGAGCAGCCCAGTGCTGCAGTGAAACTTCCTTGGCTTTGCCTCTCTACTTCCTTTTTAAATGGGGCTGTCAGGAATTGGTGGGAGGTGGGGTGTATATATGTTAATATTCTCATATACATGTATGTGTATTTTAAAAAAAAAAACAGGAGGGGAATAATCACACAAGTGGTGTCCTTCTCTAGAAGGCTGCTAGAGACAGAGCTGGATCTAACAAATGCTTCTGTTTCCCCAGTGTCCCAAGTGCAATATCTGTATTGAAAAGAACGGAGGCTGCAATCACATGGTGAGCAATTCCCTGAACACATCAGACCTTCCTTGTTCTAAGCAGAATTTTTTTTCCCCACGTTCCACTAACTGATGCCTCCTGTCTCTTCTTTTTCAGCAATGCTCCAAATGCAAGCATGGTGAGTAGGGCTTGGAAGCAGTTTTCTCTGCAGGGTTTGTTAGTGGGGATGTTTTCTTCTCTTTTTTTTTTTTTTTCCTGATATGAAGACAAATTGTGAACACTGACTGAAACATTTTTTCCCCCTAGTAAAAGGTGAACGGGATGTGAATTACAGGGTTGTTTGTGATAGCATTATTTTTTTTTCCCCACTGGCTGAGATCTCAGCTGGACTCTGATTCAGTACTGGTTTGGCTCCCTCTCCCTGTCATGTCCATTGTATAGAGAAGTCTCCATCTCTGCCATAGTATTAACAGTGGAGTCCATCTCCAAGGAGAGTATTATGTGCTTTCCATGTAATTTTATTTGTCATCAGCTGAAAATACTGGCAGAACTGAGCCATTTACTCAGATCAGCTTAAGTCCTTCTGCTTAGGGATGGAAATAATGAGCTTCAACCCAGATGAAACTGCAGGAGCTGTGAATTGTTCTGCGTAACATTATCTTTTGGACTTCTCAGTCCACCCCTGTGCAATTAGCAGCCTGAGTGTCTTTGGCCCATTGTGTGGCCCTACAAAATGACAGCCTGTTCTTGCACTTATCTTTTCATGGCAGAATTAATCTCTGTTGCCTTGGAGCAGGATAGCTTGTATTCAGCCCTCTAAGTTAAGTGTGCCACTAGGAAACATTATGGTATCAGAACCTTATTTGGAAGATGATTAAAGATTGCTGTCCTTTCTCATTTCCTTTGCCTTGGGTTTCTCAGCAGCACTGGACGTGCTTTGATGGAGCTCTGTGACAAGGGTGAGCAGGCAAGCGCCAAGGTACCACGGTGACTAGCACTCACAAAGGCTGGTGAACGCTGGAAATACAAATTGCGGTCTCTTATTATGAGTAACACAGAAGTGATTCCTACTGTAGCAATTTAATCTCCATCTTTTTACTTTCCCAGTGGAACACTCACAGCCTTGCTCTGAAATCAAGAAACTGTCATGTGGGTTTTGCTGTTGCTCTCTTTTCCCTACTTTCTTCCCAGTTCAGTGGCTCCTAACTTGAAGCATCATAAATCATTGATACCTGAAGTTACCCGGGTAGTTTTCTCCTCAAGAGAACTGCTTTATTCAGCCAGAGGTCTGCATGGGGCATTATGCCCATGGTGGGGAGGATGCAGCTCACAACTAAGACTGCAGCCTTGCTGCTTCTTTAATAGCAAGTGGCAGCCTGTGTAGAGTGCAAGTTCAGTTCTGCATATTGCTCTTGGTGTACAGGGCACAGCACTTCAGGATTTACTTTCCATAGTTGCACAGGAGGCTGTACAATGAAAATCTTCAAGACAGGCTTGTTTTTTTGGCTCACAATTGTGTTCCGTTATGCAAGATGATATAAAATGTATGTTTCTTGGCTTAGCAGAAATATCTGAAAACAGATGGGCTGTGTCTCCTGAAGCTTTCCTTTCTCGGAGGTTTTTTCTGTGCATCACAGTGGGTTTTTTGCTATTTTCTGCAGACTTCTGCTGGATGTGTCTGGGAGACTGGAAGACTCACGGCAGCGAGTACTACGAATGCAGTCGGTACAAAGAGAATCCTGATATTGTAAACCAGAGTCAGCAAGCACAGGCCAGGGAGGCCCTTAAGAAGTACTTGTTCTATTTTGAGAGGGTAGGAGACATCTCCTTGGCCAGAGCTGCTGTAGCCTTTTAATGCTCCCTGCCTGGTGCAAAGGTCATTGCCAGCAATCTGCGTGCAAGAAACTGTCCAAAGAGAATCTGTGCAGCATTTTCAGGCCCTGTTGTTTTTCACGCAAAATACTGCCCTTCGAGTCCCATCCAAACCAGTAGTGTTGTACCCAAAGCAAATCATATTCACTCCTGTATTTCCTTGTGCTAGAGAAAATCAGTATTACCTGTATGCCACTGTATGGTTTTCCTGCAGGCTGAGTGCTGCTGCATAGATAGATATTGCTCCAATTGTTCCCTTGCAGGATCAGGGAACTTCGGTTCCTTGCGGTATGTCTCTATGGAGACAAAGACTATATAAACTGTGCCATGTTCAAAGCTCCATTGGCTGTTGCAAAGTTTTCCTAAAATTTAATGTAATCATGTAATGTTGCCGTTAGAGCGTCCTTGTCCACACAGCAGGCTCAATGCCCCTGGCCATGCAGTGCAATTCTAGAGAAGCACCTCTAGAAGAGAACGTGGTAGAGCTTCAATGCTGCTGCATTTCAGTTTCCCCATTAAAATGAGTTTATTCTTCGCATCGTGAGCCAAGTCCTGTGGTAAAATACATGTGTCCGTTACTAGCCAAACCAACAGGCTTTGGGAAGTGGCCATGTTTACAATGTGCACATGGATGTTGGAGTTCACTGAGCCCATGTGAAATGTTAATTTAAACTCTTGACCTTTCTATACAAATCCTTTAAGTAGGGGAATCACTGTTACTTTCCATGTCTTTCCATGTCCAAGTCTTAGACACGAGGTCGTTGTGTGACCGGAGGGCGTTCCCACTCGGAGGAGCTGGGTTTGCTCCCTGCTCTTTGCTGCTCTCAGTCTGTTGTGTACAAGCTATGGCGGTGCTGCCTTGCTCTTCTTCCCCACAGCATGTCTTGCCTTGCTGGACTCCTGCCCCACTTCAGTTTCTGCTTGCTAGAGCTTGTGCTTTTACAGCAGCAGTATTCTGGTCTCATGCCTTTTTTTTTTTTTTCTTTCCCTGTCTCCCTACCCCCACCCCTTGCAGTGGGAGAATCACAATAAAAGCCTACAGCTGGAGGCACAGACATACCAACGAATCCAGGAGAAAATCCAAGAAAGAGTTATGAACAACTTGGGAACATGGATAGACTGGCAATACCTACAAAATGCTGCAAAACTACTTGCAAAGGTGGGTAGTTGTGTGTTGTCTGGCACAGAGAATACACACCAGAATGCTAAATTCACAGCACCAAGTGGGGAGGGCAGTTTAGGAGTTGTGGGTATGTGGGGCAGTACCTCTGGTCTAGGACATGAACTAGCTAAAAATCATCTGGAAGTGACCTATATGAAGTTATATTAAACTGCACAAGTTCTCCAAGGAAGGTGTAGGAAATTCCACCGTGAAGCATCCAGTTGCCCTTGTCAGAAAGTGGCTTCTTAGCCTCTAGTGATCACACAGATGTGACTGTGCTGACTTCCAAGTCTGAGACTCTTGTCCTTTTCTCTCTCTTCCACTCCCTGACAGTGTCGTTACACCCTGCAGTACACATATCCATATGCCTACTACATGGAGTCTGGTCCCAGAAAGAAACTGGTAAGAAGTTTTGCTCTTTTTTTGCTGATAGTGTTTTGGGGTGCAGCTGGCAGCACGCTGAGCTGAATCCCAGAGCTTCGCAATGTCTAAAATATTAGTCCTGAGATAAGGACAGCATAAATAATAGGTGGGTTTGCACCTTTCCTCTTCACTTCGAGTTGACCAGCAGCTCAGACCTCTGATACATGACATTGTTTTCCCAGGGCACTTCACTGCACTTTCACTAACAAGCAATTTGTCCAGCCAGTTTTGAGGCTGGATGTGCCTTTGTTCCTTGGTAAGACTTACCACAGTGCTGCGGGTCGTACCCCATGTGAGGAGCTGCTGGAGGATTGCTTTTCCAGCCTTGAATCAGGGTTTAGGTTTGCTTTCTGTTCCTCCTGTAAGTTCCTTACTGGCTTGGTGCATCTGACAGGCTGGACATGTCCAAAAATTGCCCTGAATTCACTGAAGATGTTGTTTCTTTGACTCAGTTGTCCAGTAAAACCTGTTATCTGGTCTCTCCTCATAGCAGTATGTGTATTTTCTGAGGCTGTGGACAGATTTCTCCTCTAGATCTGACTGTGGAACAAGTTAGTGCTCCCAGCAGTGGTTAACAGTCTGTCTGCTCTGCCTGCAGAGCTGCTCACGAGAGTATTTCGTGACCTATTTATGGCAAAATGAGCCGAGTTAGGAGATATTTGTCACTTGCAGTGTTTTTAGGCTGACTGGGTGAATTTTGAGTGATGCAGGCTAGGGAGTGCTTACACAAGAAACTCCTGGAAGGGGTGATGCTGTCTGCCTGAAGGTGAATAAGGAGGAGGCACAAACCTGCTCTGCCAGCACAGCTGTCTGCAGAACACATTTGTCTGCTCCTCAAGTGCAGCGTGTGCTGTGGAACTGTTCCGCTAAACTAGTGTCTTGTTGCTATCTCTTAATTTTGCTCTCTGCAGTTTGAATACCAGCAGGCCCAGCTGGAAGCTGAAATCGAAAATCTCTCGTGGAAGGTGGAGCGAGCAGACAGCTACGACAGAGGGGTGAGTGTTCTGCTCTTTTGAGCCTGCTGGCCAGATTTTGTTTGTTGGGCTTAACGCTTCTGCGGGAGTGCTAAGGCAGTCAAGTGGGGGTTCTGAAAAACTAGATCCAGAAAGTCACGTTTAGCCAGCAGCCGCTGTAGAAGTGGAGTGCTCACTGCCTTGTGGGAGAGGAGGCAGGGCCACAGTGAGTCCTGCAAGCTGAAACGTGACCAACAAAGCTCTGAAGGAATCTGCGTGTGGGCGAAGAGCAGATCCCTTAAGCGTGTAGCTTTTTAGACAGAGCAGGAGCCAGGTAACTGCAGAGGGAGCCCAGGTTGAAAGGAAAAGGATCTGTGATCTTGTGATCCCAAGCGCACGTGGCATGCGAAGGTTGTCGGTACTGCTCAGGCTGTAGCTCAGCCTCTCTGAGAAAGAGAAAGAAAATGAGCTCTTCTCTGGGGAGCTCATGTTAACGGTTTCTACCTTCTGTTTTACCAGGACTTAGAGAATCAGATGCACATAGCAGAGCAGAGACGGAGGACCCTGCTGAAAGACTTCCACGACACATAAGAGAGGAGGAAATGACGAAGTGCAGGGGTGAGAGCAGCGAGTGAAGTGACGGCAGCTTCACCGGGATAAGCAGGCACTGCCTCTGGGAGAACACGGCCAAGGACAAAGCCACCCCTCCCCTTGCAAGTCAGACACATGCAAACACCACATCTTAGTCCAGTTTGTTCTCTTATCTTTCTGTTTCTGTTTTTGCCAGGCTAGAGGCCAGAGTTCAGATTGGCGTATTTCCTGGGGCGTTTCCCTCCTGCCCTTGGTGGATTCAGAAAGTGAGGGAGTTTTTCTCTGAATGGCTGTTAATAGTATTAGATCATTACAATTTATGTAATTTTCAACGGTTGTACAATTATACAGACAAACCTTAGAATAACACACAACCCTTTTTAAAAATAAATTGGCAGTGGAGTGTTTTTCCTTAATCCGCTTGTAAATTTAATGGGCTTTTCCCCCCCTCTCCCTTCCTCTGACCCAAAAATCCTCCTAGGCACTGAAGGAGGTTACAAAATATCTCAGCTAGATTTCCCGATGCTCCTTTAACCGGGGCATCGTAGCCCTGGCATTGCAGGAGGAGGCTGGCTGGCGTTAAGAGTGGCTTCTGCTGTGTCTGACCCAACAGTACCAGCAGTGGCCATCATTTGGGATGAGTACATGTGGCATCTCTTTTCTTGTAAATCAGCTGTGCAAAATCCTGCTGCACAAACAAAAGCAACCAGAGGAATTGTAGGGGAGAGACCAGGTTGACGCTGGGGGATATGCCTTGAGTCAGGTCAGGTTCTGCATTTGATGAATTTTAGGTCTTCCATGTAGATTTTTTGCCTTTTTTTTTATTTTTTGCCTTTTTTTTTTTTTTTTTTTTTTTTGTGGGGAGGGTGTTGTATTGCCAAAGTGAGTGATGAGGGAATAGTAGCATACAGTTGTTAATCAAGGCTTGGGGGCTTTTGCAGAGTGAAACAATCCATGTTATAACAGTGCTGTGCAGCCTGGTAGAGATTATTTGTGCCTGCTGGGTGACATGGCTGAGAAAATTTGATCCCATTCATCAAGGTGAGAATAAACACCGCTGCATTATGAGGAGGAAAGATTGCCAACACGTGGCAGGGAGTGTGTTGTACACAATGTGGATGGGCACTTGAATACAGAGCCTGCACAAAGCCAGGCAGAAAACTAACTAGCAAAATTAATTTATTTGTATATTAGTATTGATACTGGTGGGGACTTATCAGAAAACTGATTGTTAGGAGCATGTGGAGCTTTTTTATTAACATTCTTTTTTCTAATGTAAAATATACACTAAAATAAAAATATGAAAACCTAGTTCATTTAGTAGGGGTTGCCATGAAAAAGGTGACTGAAATGCTGATGCTTACCTGTTTGGTACAGGAAGCAGGCCACAGGTCCAGATTGCACAGGCACGTATGTCACCTGCACCAGAAACATGTTGTTTGCAGCCAGTAACGTGGAGGTGGAGTCTGAGCTGAGGAAATCTTCACCTCTGTGAGGAACTCATGGGATTCTCTTCCACGCTGTATGTGGAAGTGTTGCCTTTGATGCATCCCTGTATCTCTGTTGCTCTTACACAATGTCACTTGACAAAAATTAAAGTGGTGGAGGAAAAGTGCTAAATTCTGCATGTCAGAATAAGCTAACACTGCTGTTTGAGCCTTTTTCATGTACCTGAGACAAGTGAGCCAAGTATTTGCAGCAAGTACGATTGGGCAGGTGGATTTTAACATGAGAGATGCATCAGTTTAACAGACATAGCTATTATAGGAGCTATGGCTGTGTTTGTTGTACACAGCAGAAAATTTCAAACGGAGAGGCCTTTCCTTTCCGTTCCTCCCTTCCCTGCTGTGGGATGCATCCTCGGGGAACGGGGGAACGTGCTGGCAGGGGAGTGGGGGTTGCAACAGAAGCAGGGGAGGGTTGCAGAGAGGTGGCTGGAGCCGGGGAGTGGGGCAGGGAGGGGGTCTGTAGTTTTGGGGTGCAGTGCTGCTTGCTGGGCGTGAGATCTCCAGAACTGTGGCTCCTTGTGTTCCTGTTCTGTCCTTGCTCCGCTCTAGGCTGGAGCTGTAGGGATAAATATGTCCTTGCTCCAGATGCTGTCTCCTGACTTCATTCCCTCCTCTGCTCCCAGTGGCAGCCTCTTTGTGCCCCCTCCATGATACATTCTAGAGGTCAGTCCCTTCCTCTTCCCTTCCCAAATGATTGGCCAAGTCTGGGCACACTGGGCCCTGGGACAGGGATAGCGTGGGGGAAAGCTTAGCGAGACCCAGCAGTTTGCAGTGCATAGAACCAGTGTTTAAACTGTTCTTTAAAAAAATGTAATGTGCAAAGTACTCATTAGGATAAAAGCTGGTGTTCTTGTTGTCTAAATGTAACTAGCGTAACACTTAATCTCTTTGCAGAACAGGTGTGTGGAGTTGCCTAATCCAAAAAGCTCTCACTTCTGTTACGTAATTGTCCAGCTTTGAGCTAGATGAGAATGGGCTTTTGTCTCTTTCTCCCACTCTTGCCGCCTTCTCCTCCCTCTCCAGTGCCCCCACAAAATGCTTTGCTATGAATCCATGTTTGTAGGCAAACTAGCCCGGATAGCTGTGGCCAGACTTACTGCACAGACTGCTGAGATGCTTGACTGAGGAACACTAGTACGTATTGCACAGTGTGCCCCCCAATTATTTCACATTTTCTGAAACTAGAGCTTTATCAGCAGTTCTGTTCATCTTAAAAGAAAACAAAACACCCTTCCTGAAGGTGTTGAAAGTCCTGGTTTGCGTGCACAGATCCTATTTCTATGCTTTCTGGTGAACAACAGGACTTGTTACTTTTGCAGCCCAGGCAGGGTGACTGTGGTATTGCTGTTGTACAGAGGGTCGTAGACTCCAAGACAGAACCTGCAGAGCAGAGGGGCTGTTGGCTCTGTTTGAAGTGACTCCGAGAGGCAGGTGGCAGGAAGTAAACTGGAGTTCTCGACACCAAAAGACAAGGCCAGTTTTTTCCTCTTTTATAGGTACATGGCCCTGTTTGAGTCATCAAGGTTACATAAATGTAGGTGAATAGAGAGTGGCTCGGGAGCCGTTAATTCTGAGGTATCAGTTTCCCTTTGGTGCGATACTCCTACAGCTGTGGAATGTTTGCGGTTTTTTTTTTTTTCTTTTTGCACTTTTTTCCAGTTTCTGCGCCCACCTGACACCTCTCCATCCTTGCATCAGATCCTTTTATTTCAGCCTCACTTCTGTTAGTGCATTGGCTGCCTCATCTCTAATAGTCCTCAGGCTTCCCAGACTGTAACAAAAATTTTTCTACTGATGATATAAACTGCATGACTGCTGCTCTGCGCCCTGCCCAATGCTCTGTGCCCGCGCAGGGACGGGGGCAGCAGGAGGTTTCTGTACTATAGTCTTGCACTCCAAATTTTAGACTTTTTAAGTGGGTGGAAAAAAAAAATAGATCTTTATTTTTAAATGAGGCACTTGTTCTGGGAATTCCTTTCCTCGCCCGAGTCTGGTTTGGGATGTGGGACAGTGTTGGGGGGCCTGCCGTGTCCCCCTGACAGTGGCTGGGGGTCCACAAAGCTGCTGCCACCCCCGGCTTTTCTTCGCGGGCACTGGAGAGGGGCAGGGGCGGCAGAAGGAGGCGGTTGCCAGAGGTGTGCCCTTGGTTTATTTGAAATAAATTGTGACTTTCTAACTTCGGAGGTCTCCCGGCTCTTCTTGAGGGGCGGGGGGCGCGAAGACACGCGCGTTTTCACGCCCGCGGCACCGCCCACTCCCGTGGCCACGCCTCCCCGCTGGCCCCGCCTTGAGCGTGGTGACGCAGCACGCCGGGCGGTTGCCGGGGTGACGCGCGAGGCCTGGCGGGCCGGGCGCGATGGCGGCGGCGGCTGCGGCGTCGCGGG
>VWYH01007848.1:1343012-1360676 GCA_013399365.1 Pampusana beccarii
GCGCCTCGAGGGCATCAAGGCAAGGCCGCGCCGGGGGGAGCGGGGCCGGGGCCCTCCCGCGCCGCCGCTGACCGCCGCTCTCCCCGCAGGTGGGGCACACGCAGCGGGTGGAGCTGGTGGCCGGGCGGGCCCACGCCGTGCGCACCCTCAGCCTCAAGCCGCTGCTCTTCGGTGAGTACCGGCCGCCCCCCGCTTCCCGCCGGTGCGGCAGCGCCGGGAGCTGCCCGGGGGTCCCGCAGGCGGGTCCGGGAGGTTTCCGCTGCCCTGATGGGCACAGCCTGACAGCGGCCGGGGTCTGTCCGTCTGACACCCGCTCGGGGCAAAATGACTTGGCGGGTGTTCGCTTCTCCTCCCCGTGCCGCTTTTCCTTGGGGCTGCGTTAAAAAGAGCGTGATTTTGGTTTAAGGTATTTGGATGTACAGTGTTCACAGAGGTTACTTGTTCTGGGTGGCCTGTTGAGAAGGATTTGGAGGATTAACCTTTCCAGGTTTTTCAGATTCTCTTTAAAATGCTGCGAAGAGACAGAGGATCACTGAAGAGGACCTCAAAGAAGCTGCTCAGTATTAGGAAGGGAAAAGAGATCCGTAAACTTTTGGTAATAAATGATGATAAAGCAATTTAGTGTTTGTGCTTCAGTGCTGAGGAAATGACTAACACAACAGACAGACTTAATGTCTTCCACGATTCTGTGTCTTGTTCTAGATTTATCTTTATTTCTGGCTGCTCTCATACACAACCATCTGGCTTTCAGTTATTTTAAAACCTTCTTTACCTTTCTGTGATATTTGCTGTGACTGGTAAAGTCTCATTAATTGAACTCTGCATTCTAGAAGTCCACTGAGAATATACAAATTAATTTTTTGGGACAGATTATTACAAAATTCCTGCTGCTGCAGAGTTGGAGAATACCTGTTGTCTCTGAAAAGACAGCATTGAGAGTCTTCATTAGATGCTTTCTCAATAATATAATATTTTTTTTCTGATTCCAAATAGATTATACACACTGAAAGCCTGCCCATAAATCAGATAGGTTTCTTATTAAATTCCTTTAATGTAGTAAGTATCTGGAAGAAATACACAAAGTTCTTTTTAAATTTCTACATATGTCGTACTTGTGGTTTGCAAATTTCGAAGTAGATTTCTGTCTGACATTCAGTAAACAGACACACCGACCTGGAACTGATATCCCACAGCATTCACAAAGCTGACATCATTACCAGAACTACAGTCTGGGGCAATTGCTCTGATTTTCACTCCAGTTTCCACTTTCTCTGCCCTGCTGGTATTGCTTAAGTGAAAAGAGTTGATCTTGGCCTGCAAGGAAGGTGCTTAAGCTGAGAAAAGGCAGGTTGGTCCCAGCAGCACTAATCCCACAAATTTTAACTCGTCACTCCGGCACCTCCATCAGTTCCAAGAGCAGTTTTGCTCCCTGAGGATGGTGTCGTGGACATTCAGTACCGGAGATGCCACACGAGTCTCTTCTCCTTTGTCCTCTGATAAGGAGTCACTTATTTAGAAACTGCAAGTTGCAAGACAGCTCTTATCTCCTGGATGAACCTGCCAGGAGCCAGCTCTGACTTTAAAAGACTTCCAGAGACTTCTCTATCTATGCAAATAGTACCAATCTAAATCAACTGGTTTTAAAAAAACTAATTCATTGCATCTCTGTCGTTTAAATTAGTGGAAGTGTGTATTTAACTTGTTTGTGTTAGGCAAACCCAGAGGTTGCTAGCAAAGGGCTCTTGATTTTTTGGGGCTTTTTCTTAATGCAAAATGTTGTGGCTTGCGAGAGCCAGTTTAAGGATATAAGTAGCTGGTCTGTCATCTTTTTGCTTTTAGCAGAGCAGGCTGTAGTGGGACTACAGCAGCGGACAGCTTGTTAATGATTTAATTGTGAGCTCTCTGCTCTGGGGCAGGGCACTGGGCACCGCAGGGGAACTTGCGGTTTGTTTTTGGAATGTGGGTAAGTCATCTGCATTGAACCCAAGTGTATTTCACAGAGCTGTGAAAAAGTCCCTGCCCTATTTTTACCGCCCCCCCGGCTATGAGATGTCATTTCTAAAGCTTATCAGACCATCTGTGCACTTTTTAGTTAGGAAACACTAGTGATCAAATAATCCTATTAATGGAAAACAAATATCGGACAAAGGCTTTTCAACCTTCAGAGCTTTTAGATGTTCTGCTGTGTTTTCCAAACGCAGTCTGTTCCGAAGATCCTGCAATAGCAGGGACCACCTGGCAGCAGATTCTGTGAACTGGGCGGCAGTTTGCAAAACAAGGCAGTAGGGAGGAATAAAAATAGGAAATCTCACTGTGTTTTTTATTCAGAGCCTCGGGGAATAGAAGGAATCACTGCACAAATGTCAGGGCGCAGCTGAATTTCAGCCTGGGTGTCTGAGTGCTGGTCTCGGCCCACGCTGAAGGCGAAGGGGAGATGTTATCGCGGGCTGTTGGTGTGCTTGGCGAGCACAGGGAGGCAATGCGTCTCCATCACACCGAGCAGCTCTTTCCGCAACCCAGACTGCAGGCGTCATGAGCAAGGCAGAACACATTTCTCCCAAAAGCCGTTTTTCCCCTTATTTTCTTATTTCAGTCCCACTTCTAATCCAGTGTAGAAAACTGTCCACTGACAGTGCTCTGCTGTGCAGTAGAAATACAACTTGTTTTCTTTGGGGATTTGCTCTTCTCTGCTCTGTGGTCGGGAGTGCCGGAGCTGTCGCTGTGTTCACCCCCGCGGGGAATTACGGTCCCTGCTCACCTGGGTGAGAGCATGAGCTGCCGAGAACTTGGTGAGACTGAGTTTTGCCACCTTTTCTGTCTCCCTTTAGTGCAGGGGGAAGGCCAGGCGGATGTGTAATGTTTCTTCCCCCCATATCAGAACTGTGGGTGTCTCCTGCCGTGCCATGGTTGGGACTCGCCCCAAGACCCAAGCAAAGCTGCTCTTGCACACCAGTGCAGAGGTTTAAATGGCTCACGTCTCACTCTGCTTTCTCAGGGCTCTTGTGGTATCTTCGGTAGTTCCCCAGTTACCAGAATCTTCTCATCCAAACTCAATTTGTGAAGTTAAAACATGGTTTTCCCTGTTACGCAGAAATCCTCAGCTCTCTTCGCTCTGGGCCTTTCCTACTCGAGAGCGGCTCTTTCCTTGTAGTTGTGCAGATGCTCATCAACACTCAGCACAGCAAGGGGAAGGGAAAGCCTGTGGAGTTTAGCATTCATTTTTTAAGGGACTGGGCCTTGGGTGGGTTCCTCTCTCCCTTCATTAACCTTGGACTGTTCAGAAGTAAAGTATTTGTTCTATTACATAAAAAAGCATCTCTTAGCAGTCAGGGAGACTTTTGTGTAACCTCTCTGGACAGAAAGCAAGCAGGCACTTGGACAGCATCAGTGTCTCGGGGTCAAATAAAAAGCTATCAGCTTCGATGATGAGAACCAGAAGGAACTGTTATGACAGGTCTCTTCTAGTTTGCACTCACCTGCGGAGTTCAGTTCAGTTTTGTTGTGATGTTGGATCCCACATAAAGCCATCCATCGCAAGACCTGGATCTGCAGAGCCTTGTGAGAGGAATATATTCAATTTCCATCCTTAAGCTCTGTCCCAGTAAACCAGGAATCTGTAGTGACGGCCTATCTGTGGACTATGACTGCCTTGAATTGTCTACAAATATTGACTGTACATCTCCAAAACACCAGCTGCCAGGGAAAGGAGTTTTCTAGCCATAGGGAAAGGAGCAGTTTCTTATTGTTGGAATTGAGATTTTTTTTTCAGACCTTCCGGCCAGGCTGTTCGGGGCAGCGGTGATGTTTCCACCTCCGCACCGCCTGGTGCAGGTTCCTGTTCTTCTTCTGCCAGGCGTAGGCCTTGTTCACCACCACTTTGTCGCTCTGTACTTCGCCACTCACAACGAAGACGCCCGTGTGGGTGCCTCTCATGATGTTGTGGACGCAGGTGGCGTCGATGTCCAGCCACTGCTGGAGCCTGCCGGGGATTTCAGTTCGGAGCAGCGGGCCGTGCTTCAGGACCTCCACCCTGGAGGGGTCCAGGTCGAAGTCTGAGATGGTGGTGGTCACGTTCTTCCTCAGGATCCGGATTTTCACTGCTGCAGGGGTTGGAAAAAGAGCTGTTAGTTCCGTTTAGTCTTAATAGCCCTCACCTACTTAAACATACAGCCAACCTAAGGCTAACTGTTTCTGTTATGTGGTGATACATCCATCCAAGCTGTTGTAATTGCAGTGAACTTGTAAAAAGTTCTCATTTGAGGTTAATTTCCAGTACTGAGCACTGTTCTTCTCACTCTGCTTTTCTTATGAGAGTGGTGACAGTGTTATCAGCACCACCATGAGGGCAGAAACCCTGGAGCAAGCAGGGCTGCAAGCAACTGGATGCATCAAAGTCCTGGTCTTGTGCAAACGACTCGACTTTTCTCTGAGCTGGGATTTCAGGAGGTGACATGACTGCCCGCTGCCCAGGATTTTAATTTTTTTTTTTAATTATTATTTTTCGTGAAGGCTGTGTGCCTGGATTCAGGACAGTACCTTGAAAACTTCGATGGAGCAGAGCCAGTGCTGCCACCTGCCTGGGCTGTGAGAGGGAGAGTCACATTACTAGAACAACAGTATTGAAGTTTGAAATAAATAACATGGAGCTTGCTAAAGGTTTTTATGAGCATCGATTGAAATGTTGTTCTCTGGGGGAAAACCAGAGCAGCGCTTGTATTTAGCAGCCATAGACCAAAACCAAATTAGAGCCCACAGAAATAAAGCAGGTCTTCACCTTCGGGTTTCCTACAGCTGGGCCCTTCTGCTACCTGACAGGTAAGTTTGGACCTGAAAAGCCCTGGGATCTGCTGTAAAAGCTGCGGTTTCTCCAGGTCGGTTTGTTATGGAAAAGCCATTTTCTGTCCATGCTGCTACTTGGCTGCTGGAGGGAACGGCAGCAACTGGTAGAATGAGGGGGGTCACTCACCAAAATCGTTGGCACAGAGGTTGTCCAGGATCTCCCTGGCAGTACTGGCCTCCTCCAGCTCGCAGTCCTTGCAGCTGGCTCGGGGCACTGCTGTAACAGAAATCTGGTTATAACACCCTTGCCAAGCTGCACCGGAAAAGGCAAAATGCAATTTTGAGACCTGCGAGTGGTGGTTTGCTGTTTCTGAGCGGTGGTTTGGTGTTTCCGAGTGGTGCTGCCTCCCAAGCCATCCAGTTCCCAAAGAGAGATTGCACTGCCAGGGTGGGAAATGTGAAGTTCTCCTTTCTGTGGCTGGGGCAGACGCTGCTTGTTGTGCTTTGTTTAGGCTTGTGTGTGTTGCTGTGAGTTAGAGCAGCAGTTAAAATGCTTAACGAAGATCTCCTACCTTGGATGAAGCAGTAAAGCAATTGGTATGGCCAGACTCCATCCGGTGATGCTGAAATGAGACGTCTGTTCTCCCCTTAACTGCTCTCAAATCTCCCCCAGTGTTCACCACTATCTGAGTGCTTAATTTAGTCTTTTGGTCTTAAAGATTTTTTTTTTTTCTTGTGCAACTCATGTCTGCAGAGGCTTATACCCCTTTGTGGTGTTTCCTAATATTTAAAGAGAAGTCTTGCAAAAGATTTCTTTTTGCATGTTTATTTAAACCCTGGGCACAGCCGAAAGCTCAGGGCTGCAGCTCCTCAGCTCAGCGGGAAGCACATCTCACCAGCTCTCCTGCTGTGCCCGGGCGTTGGGTTTTTACAGCCGTTCCTTCCCCTGCCGCAAACCCCGCGTGCTCCGACAGCACCCGGGGAGCTCATGAATACAGCAGAGAGGGGAACAAGCTGCAGTTAACTTTCCGCTAATTTTCTAGACATGGTAGAGTTCCCAGAGAGAACAAAACTAGAAATGTTTTAAATTTTTTTTTTTTTTTGCTTAAACCCAGAAATATTAGGAATAGAAATAAGGCATAGGCCCATCCTTTTGAGTGTTACACATGGGAAAAAATACAAAGGAAAAAAAAACAAACGAACAAAAAAAAAAACCAACAAAACCTTACTTCTCCTGCTCGAGGAATTTTCATCGGTGGACACTGCTGCGATGCACAGCTCGTGATCCGCAGGAAACTTGTTGCAGTTCAGGATTTCGGGCCAGGGGTAGCCGTAACAAGCCATGACGGGTGCGCAGCTCCTCTTGACGGCCTCGCACAGGCTGCGGCAGGGGTAGATGAGCCTGCGGAGGGGAAGGGGCTGCGGCACCTCCGGGCAGCGAGGCTGGGGGTCCAGCACCAGCACTGCACGGGGCTGTGCTGCACACTGTAGCGCTAGCAGAGCAGTTTTGGGGTCTTTCATTTGTTTTGAACATTCATACCCGGGATGCAAACAACAAATTTCTGAAGGCAGGAGGGATGAGGCTGTTTGATACAGGCTGCTGCCAGAAGCCCTTTCCACCCCCCCCGGGATCTTCTCTAGTTGTGCAAAGACTGCTTTACCTTTACAGGTGCCTAATTAGGTACCTGATTTCCTTAGCAGCTCTGTTCTTTGACGGCTGCACCTCAAAACTGGGGATTTATGGTCACGCTGAGGAAGCCCCTGCGTGGTTGGGGCAGGAGCTGGGAAGGGGCTGCAGGGGAGGTGGGAGGTGAAGCTGCTGCAGCGTGTGAGGGGAGATGGAAACTTAGCCTGGGGTGGGAGAGCAGGAAAATCCAGAGGAGGGACATAATGTTTCTGCTCCGGCGAGATTAAATGCTCATGTTTCGCTTTCAGAGAGGAGGTCCCTGCTGGGTAATCCCATTGCCCCTCGCCGAGAGGGGCAGTGCAGCGTTTCAGGGACTGTGCTCATCACATTGCACGCGTTTTTCTCTGGGGAGGCAAAATGTAGTTTCGCTCTTGGGGACCGTTACTTCCTACAGCTGAAATAACTCATAAAAACATCTTACCTGTCCAAGCAGATCGGTGCGAAGAGGGAGCAGAGGAAAATCCTAGCATCCGGGTGGCACTCCCTGGCCAGCAAGGGCAGCCAGCTGGAGGACTGCTGGATCACCTCTGGCATGGTCTCGTGCTCCAGCAGGTTGGGAATCCTCATCTCGGAGTAGCCGATATCATAGCACAGGGCCATGCGGTGCGGGATGGGCGTGCAGCTGGAGGATCTCCGCAGGTAGCTCGCCCAGGCTCCCGGAGAGCCCCAGAGCAGCAGCCGCGCCAGGAGACCCAGCAGCCACGGGCCACCCAACCTCGAGGGGTTCCTGTGGTGGAGCGAGCGAGGGGCGACCATGCTGGGAGCGGGAGAACGGGCTGTGCACCCCGGACTGAGCTGCTCCCGACTGCGGGACGCCTTTTTATAGCCTACGAGCCACCTCTCTGTCAATCCATCCTCATTAAGTGCAGCCCTTTCAGAGCCCTCATGGGGAAGACAATGGTCCAATTTTCGTTTGCCAGCGGCCCCGATTGTTTGGATTTTAGCAGGGGTTTGGCTTAGATCAGCAGGTGTGGAAATGAGGGCAGTTGGGGAGGGATGAATGACTTGGCCCGTGTGTCTTGGGGCTCTTTCAGCTGAGATTGAATCTCTGTTTGACACCAGTGCTCAAACCCATCCCCTTTCTCTTGCTCCAGGATTAGTCATTATTTCATAAACCCTGATGTTTTCCTCTCTTTTGTTTTTTGTAAAAGCAATCAAGTGTTGCTCAAAGTCAATTAGGAGACATTTGTTTAGCTGGATCTATTGTTGAGCGGGCAGAGAGATAGGATGGTCTCACAGCCAGAAGTTAACTGTTTCGGAGAGCGGAGGGAACTAATTTGCAGCTGTGGAGCCGAGTTGTTTGCAGATGGGATTAGCTGGAAACCCCCTCACCTTACAACCTGCCTGACAAGAGTGCACTTTCTGGCTAACAGAATCTTTCCTTCATTACAAAATCCCCTTACGACCGCTGAAGAGTGGGAGTGTCCTTCCTCCGGCACGTAATTAAGATTCCAGAAGCCATCGTTATTGTAGCCCAGTTTGGGGAACTGGAAATACTGGGGGTGTTGCTTGCCAGCGCTCAGGGTTCGTTCGGACCTGGTGCCACGCCACAAGGTTCAGACCGTCCGGCAGCATCTCCGGCTCCGAAGTTTCCTCTGGCACCAGGACCCTGTGCTGCCTGCGGCAGGAATTGTCTCCTGGGAGGGTGTTAGGGATACAACCGGCTGATTTGTGTTTCCGGGGCTTCCCAGGAACATCTCATTTATCTCCAGGGCTGGTTCTGGTTTGTACTTAGCAGGAAGCCAACTGCTTATTGACAGTTTGTGCTGATAGGGTTGATATAAGGTCCTGGAAGTAATTAATTTCCCACCACCCGCGCTTTGAGGATTGCTGGAGATGTAATGTGTCCGTGGCACATTCCTGCAGCAGCTCTGTGGGGTTGCGACTTGGAGAGCAGGACCTTGGGCCTAGGAGCACTTAAACCTGTCCTGCTTGGGTGTTTTTTCTTTCCCTCTTTGAAAGTCTCGGCAGCTGGTAACGCGATCCCCACAGCAGTGACAGGCATTGGTGAGAAGGATCATAGAACAGAATAATAGAATAGTTTGGGTCGAAGGCACCTTCCCAGCTCCCCCAGCTCCCCCAGTGCCCCTCCTGCCATGACAGGGCCATCTTCACCAGCTCAGGTTGCTCAGAGCCCCGTCCAGCCTGGCCTGGGATGTCTCCAGGGATGGTTCATCCACCACCTCTCTGGCCAACCTGGGCCAGGCTCTCACCACCCTCAGGGGCAACAATTTCTTCCTCATGTCCAGCCTGAATCTCCCCTCTTTTAGTTTAAAACCATCACCCCTTGTGCTATCACAACAGGTCTTGCTATAAAGTGTGTCCCCATCTTTCTTATCGGCCTGTTTTAAGCACTGAAAGATGCAGTAAAGTTTCCCCGGAGCTTCTCTTCTCCTCTGGGGTCCTGGTATTGCCTCATTGCTGCTGGTGTCGTGCTGCCAAAGCAAGCTGGTTGTACTGGGTTGCTACCTGGGTGTGGAGCATGGCACCCGCCCACCATATGCAGTGTCTTGCCCTTTAAAATTGTGTTTGAAGACCGTTTTTAGTCGGAAATCAATGGAGGGAATAAGTTTGGAAGTTGTCTCCTTGCTGTCTGAGTTTCATAGCAGAGAACTGTGCCAGGTTCCCCTGAAAGGCATTTGGTTTTGTGCAAAGTGTCGAGCTCTCCACGTGAGAGCGAGGAAGCCTGAAACCCCGGCCGTCACCTCCACCCGCCGGAAAAGTTTTGGCCTCTTTTCCTGTAGAGCCACAGTTCCCAGACTGTGATCCACATGTCACCTTTGAAGTGATAATATGAGGTGATATGTGCGTGTTTGTTCGCTCCTTTGTCCATTGTGGTATCCGTGAGAGAGTTTAAGGGCTTGACCCCTGGATCCAAACATTTACGAATTACTGCTGTAAAAATACCCGCCTGCAGCAGCTCAGGTGTGTGGTGTATGCTCTTTCAGAGATCTTCTGGTAGAAGAGTGAATGCATTTGAATGTCCCAAACTTAGGTGGTTTCTAAATTTCACCCACATCTCTTTATTTTTTTTTTCCTCTTATGAGCGGCCTGCCATGGCCATAGGCTCCCACTGTAACAGTTCCTCAGTCTCTGTTGCTGCTCACGCTTTTGCTGCAGAAATTCCCGACTTCCTAACAGAGGAGGAGTGCAAGCTCATCATCCATCTGGCGCAGCTGAAGGGGCTGCAGAAGAGCCAGATCCTACCAACGGATGACTATGAGGAAGCCATGGAAATGATAGAAATCAGCCAGATGGACATTTTCAATCTGCTGGACCACAATCAGGATGGGCAGCTGCAGCTCAAAGAGGTAGAGTCGGGGACAGACTGGGGGAGGTTTTCTGAGGGACCCTCTGGCAGGTCCCCTCCTCAGATGGTCTCTTGGTTACTCAGTGCGCTCAGGTAGGGCCGGATCCTAGTATGTACCCATCAGTATTTGCTTAATTTTGTGTCCCAAGACTTGTGCTGGCCTTCAGCATGCAAGTTTCGGGGGAAACGTGCAGCGGTTGTGATCCTATTGGGCCGTAGCAGTGGTCCTTGGCAGCAGATGTGAGTTTTGAACACGCTGGGTAAAATGTTCCTTGTGCTGTGGGTTTCCTCGTGCGGGGTGTCCCAGGGAAGGCAGTTTGTAGCACAGACACTGCTGTGGGGACTAACAACACATGGAAAGGAACCATCTTGTTCCAAGCCCTTATCTTGGACAAGTAAAAGCATTCACTTTTATCATCAGTAGCTCTGCTTTTCCTTCAAGAGGGAGAGCTGTGCCCCCTCCATCCCGTGACTGGTTGATCGAGTCCCAGCAGTCATTTGCCATGACCCGAACTAGAAATAAGAGCACCCATGTGCCACACGCTGTGTGTGGCTGCCAGATGATTCTCACTGCAGTCTTCTTTCTGCAGAGATGTGCTGACGCCTGGCAGGCCGGTGCTCTGCAGAGAAGGGAGCCCGCCGGGCCTCAAGCAGGGAACCTGTTTGGTTAGTACAAGAAACCAGTGTCCAGCATTGATCCATTTATGAATTTCAGGTGTTGACTCACACCCGGCTTGGGAACAGCAGGTGGATGACCCCCGAAAACATCCGGGAGATGTACACGGCAGTCAAGGCCGATCCTGATGGGAATGGTAAGAGCATCTTCACGGGAATCCCCTTGGCACCTCACAGAGCCCCGCAGGGCAGAGCAAGAGCAGTGTCCCTGCCTGTTTCTCTAGCTGTAGTCTTCAAAGGAAAATAACGCTGCTTGAGAGACCTTCGCAGAAAAGTAAAGTCAGTATAAACGTCTCATCACAGCACTTCTGCCCCTCCACTGCCAGTCTCACAGCAGACTAGTTCCACCACCTGGGCCTGGATCCTGCAGAAGCAGGACCAGAACATGACCCTGCGCTCCCTCTCCCCTGTCAGACCTCCCTTGGTTTGTCTGCTGCTGTAACAGAACCTTCAGGGTGCACTTCTGCTCCCATAGTCCAAGAAACCGCTCTGGTTTTGACTACGTGGATCTTGATACCAGTTTTAAGGCGCATCCTGCACCCCCGCCCATTTTCAGGGAGACTTCTGCCGCAGGCTGGGAGCGCTGCGTCCCTGCTGGGGGGTGGAATATGCTGAGGTGGGGGTGCTCTTGTTGGGCAGCCTTTGTTGCTGACCCCCCTCTCTGTATTCCACGAGGCCACTTCTGCCCCTCCTGCCCCTGCTCTCCTAAGGGTTTCCACTGGTCCGGAATTGCGCTGTAACCTCTGCTGCTCTAATTAGAGTGGCCTCAATTAAGCAACTCTCCATTTCCTAATCAAATTAAGTGAACGCACAGGCTCTGCACGCTGTCTTCCAGTGACCTGGCGGTGAGAGCTGCCCAGGAGGAGCCGCTTTGGAGTTGAAGCAGTACCCATGTGAATGCCGAAATATCCGGAGGGCACCCTGTGCCCCGCTCCTCTGGGCCGGTGGCATTCTTGGCAGGGGTAGGAGCGTATGACTGAGTCGTCAGTGGCTTTTCCACTGTCCTGGCCATTAATAAATGAAAGGTCCTGTTAAAGTCCTCCTGGCAGGACCTTGCTTCCAGATTACATTGGTACATGACATCAAGAGACCGGGTCACAACCTGGATGTGGCACTGCGTCATCAAAGACCGCGTGGGGGGAAGCAGGGACAGGGACACACTAGGAATGATAATGGTCTAGATAATTTGGTCGTGACCACTGGCACCTGAGGAACTGTCCCAGGCTGACCCCGGTGGCTGCGGCCGGAGGGAGCTGTGCCCGGGGAGCGGAGCTGGCACCACCGCAGCCCTGGGTTTGCGCCTGAGCGAGCTCTGCTCGCGGCCCACGATGTGTGCTGGCTGCCGGGCAGCGGCCTGCAGAGCACCCCAGGGACCTGGACCCCGGTGCAGGGCGTCCTGCTTCTCCAGAAAGGGGAAACAACACCTCAGGATTTTTTCCAAAGGTGACAAAGGCCAAAGTCCATCCCTTGCTGAGCCTAGTTCAGTCCAAACAAGAAATACCTGCTTTAGTAGAAACCACTTTTTACCTCTCACGTTTCTGTTATTTCTCCTTACGCAAGATCATACTCTGTTGTGTTTCTCACTCATGTTTCACACTTACACAAATGCAGAGGAATGTACCGCTTGTTGTTTGGGGTTTGGCTTGTTTAAATTACCCTGCAAGATCTTGTAGAAAATGTGGTCTGAAGTGTCCCACTCTGTTCTTGACAGTGTCTACTTAAATATCTAAACAAGTCCCAAGGCATCAGGTGGCACAGGCTTTTTAGCTGTGGCATTGCATATGTTAGAGCTGTAAGTTCTCTCTTGGTGGATTGGTTTGCATGTCTTAGGAGCTTTTTAAAGTTTCAAATGGTATTTTGCCCACCCCAGTTGTGACCCTGCAAGGCAGCTAACAGCTCACTTTTGCAGGTTGCTGTATACCCTCTGCTCAGCTAAAGGCAAGAGCGTTGCTGGGGTCTGTAATGCTGCACGTACAAGGTGCAGCCCATGGTGGGCCCCAAATGGGGCAATTTCTGCAGTGCCCTCAGCTGGTGTTTTCTCCGAGTAGAGGATGCCAAGAACTATTTATTACCTGCACCAGAGTCAGCTGGCTTTTCCCCTCTTCCCATAGGTGTGCTGAGTTTGGAGGAGTTCAAACGACTGAACATCCGTGATTTCCACAAGTACATGGGAAGCCAGAAAGTGAAGATGAGTGACTTGGTGCGCAACAGCCAGCACACCTGGCTGTACCAGGGCGAGGGGGCACACCAGGTGATGAGAGCCATCCGGCAAAGGTGAGGGCCGGGCGGCCGGCGGGCGGGCTTGTGTGGGCACGAGGACCACCTGTGCTGCAAGAGGTGGTGGCAGACTTGCTAATATTCACACTTCCTAATTGCGTGAAAGTCTTTTTGGAGTATAAAGAGCAATGAGCAGAGACAACGAAATGGGGAGAGGGAGGTTTTCATTAGAACAAGAATTTGTATTGTCCCGTGGAAAAGGAAAAAGAAAAATCAAACCTTTCAGCGTCTCCATTCACTTTTGGGAACAGCCTTATAAAACCACGAAGACTTGGCATTGTACGAAATAATTCATTCTAATTAGTAAATGAGCTTTCTGGGAGAAACTGCCCGTTTCCAATGCTGTCTGGGTGCCAGTAGTTACTGTTATTTGCTTTAGTTACTCATGCATTTCACTGAAATCTGTCTTAGCTGTCCAGAGCTGACTTTTTAACAAGCACGACTTCATCTCAAGTAAGTCAAGTTAGTTTAATCCTCCGAGCACACGTATCACAGGGCAGCGTTACAGCAGAGGAGAGAACCTGTCACCTTTCCCTTCACCTCAGATTTGATACTGGGACGCACTGAAACCCAGCATGCAGGCCAAACCATTTAGCTGTGGTGAATTTCAGATAATTGGCTGGAGGCTCTCTTGTTCTTGGTGCTGGTCCTCACCCAGGACATGGGTGGGTAAAATCTGTCCCCAGGCTTGAAAACGGCTGTTGGCCACTCCTTTTCTTCAGCGCATTCCAGCGGGAGAATGGAGTCGCATATTGCCTTGATTAGAGCAGACTGGGCTGCCACCTCTCTGTGCCAGCCAGCGCACAGGCAGCAGCGTGCTGCTTTTACACTTTTCGGTTGGCCGCTGTTCTGAGCCCTCTGCAGACGTGAAGACTTCGCTGAAGGAGGCTGTTAGTCCTCCCTGGGACCTGTGCGGTGCCTGGAGGGGCTTTGCCATCCTGCCTGGGTGCCGCCTTCCCCTCGTACCTGCCCCGAGGGCTTCACCAGTCTGGCTTCTCAGAGCTCTGAGTGTTCTTTGGCAGGTCTCCAGAGGTACCTGCTTGCCTTGGGGATGATCTCAGATGTAGCAGCGGAAAAATCCCAGAGCAGGAGGGCTCCAGTCTCCTTGATCACTTGCCTGCCCCTCTGCCCTGGGAGGAGGCTGCTGAAAAGGCAACAGGGAAAGGTGAGTTAGGTGACAAGAATGTTCCTAGAGCTAGTCTCTCTCGTTCACTCTCAGCAGGGGCCCTGGGCTTTGCTAACTGTTCTCGAGGTCTGTAGGTGGTGTGCAGGAGTCCAGAGCAGCAATGACATGACACATGAAGGCTCCAGGGACACAGCACAGAAGGGATCTTGCCGAGCAAGGAAAGTCTTCCTGAGAGCAGTCCTGCTGGAGATGCACCGTTTGGTTTTGTTTTTATTTACCATGACAAGGATTTTCTGAGCTGATGGTCTAACAGATCTGTAAGGACATAGATATCTCTTGGCGTGCTTGCTGCAGCCCATCGTCTCTTCAGTCTGTTGGGAGTTGCTTTCTCTGGATTTCTTCGGTGCTTGGGAGTAGCAGCTGACCGGGGTGACAGTGCTTTCCCTTCACCTGCTCCTCTCTCCTCCTCCCCAGGGTAATGCGCCTGACTCGCTTGCCCCCCGAGATTGTGGAGCACAGCGAGCCCCTCCAGGTAGTGCGGTACGACCAAGGAGGGCACTACCATGCCCACATGGACAGTGGCCCCGTCTTCCCCGAGACCGCCTGCAGCCACACCAAGCTGGTCGCCAACGAGAGCGCTCCCTTCGAGACCTCCTGCCGGTAAGGGCTGCCTTGGCACAAGCTGGAGCGCGTTAGAGAAGAGGCGTGGAGAGTTGATTCACCTCACCTCGCGTGGGACTCGGTGCTTGGGTTGTGGGCTCACAAACCAGCTCTGGAGATTGTTGGTATGAGGGGGCATGGAGAGGGAGGTGGGTGAATCTCGCAAGGCCACAGAGCCAGTGTGAGGAAGAGAGCAGAGGGATTCTGCAGAGTGGCCGGGCCGTCCCCACCAGAGGCTAGAAACGTACCCTCGGAGGCTAAATCCTCACCCATTGCAAATTGGGGATTTTCTTTGTTCTTCTCTTGGAGAAAAGCTGATGATGTAAATCACGTTTCTTGTGATGTCTTGGAGGAACTTCTGTATGTGTGGTGGAGGCTCGGGGTGCAGACAGCCCCTGTGCATCTCCTCCCATTCCAGCTGTGTCCCCTGACAGCTGCTCTGTCTTGCAGGTACGTGACAGTGCTGTTCTACCTGAACAATGTGACTGGGGGAGGCGAAACGGTCTTTCCTATAGCTGATAACAGGACGTATGAAGAAATGGTAAATGAATCTCACCTGCGTGTTACCTCTGGGGATTTTGAGTCCCTCTCTGAATGTCTTTGTTCGCTGTGGCAGCAGCATGGGTGCGGTGCATGAGGTTGGTGGACGTTAACCTTCGCAGCTAGAGCACGGGGAAGCTGTGCTTTGCTTACGGTCTTTCCTCTCTGAGGGCAAGGGAAGAGGCGCAGGGGTTTGGGAGCTCAGAGGTGTGAGGGGTGGTCTGTTGGCCCTGCTGCCGTAACATGGGTCCTGCTTGCTTCTGTCTGGGCAGGTTTCCTCAGACTAAGTCTCAACAGGAATGCTCTGCTCCCATCAGGCAATGTGTTAAGGAAGGGGCGGCTGCTCAGAAACGGGTCACGGACCTCCAGGGAGCCGAAATTGGCTGCTCGGGGTGGGTTGTGAAAGTTCTGCCCAGCATCAGTCTTGAGGTGTCCCTGGGGGGTGTTCAGGCAAAGGGCAGGACGATGACTGGTGGCAGAGGCAGCTCAGTGCGTGCGCTTCATTCCATGCCTGTTTGCGACACCTTCTCTGTGGTTTCTCACCAGTCTTTGATCCAGAACGACGTTGACCTGCGAGACACTCGGAAAAACTGCGACAAGGGCAATTTGCGAGTGAAACCTCAGCAAGGCACTGCGGTCTTCTGGTACAATTACCTGTCAGACGGAGAAGGTATGGTCTCATTTCAAGGCTCAGCTCTTGGGAGGGGTAGGACTGCAGGAGGTGACAGCCGTCTTCTTGTGGTGGCTGGGAGCTCAGAAGAGAGTCAAAGGGTGGTAGCTGCCTGCTAGTGGGAACTGTGGAGTCTACTTGTCACCAACTGGGTAGGAGCTTCCTGACTCTGAAAAGCCTTTGTTTACAGGCAGTAGGTCAGTGGCTCCTGATGTCTTTGGGGGACGGGACTAGCGAGCAAACAAAGCCCTTGGCTGCAGTAGCCATCGCCAGCTGCCTTCCATCCCGCTGTGCGAGCTGAAACTCCTGCTGGAACTTGGTCTGCAATTCAAAATGTTTCACTGATGTGGTGTTGCCCAAAGGGGTGGGGAGGGGAGATAGACAAAAGCACGGCGATCAGCT
The DNA here is from genome assembly GCA_013399365.1 of Pampusana beccarii. Lineage (NCBI taxonomy): Eukaryota > Metazoa > Chordata > Aves > Columbiformes > Columbidae > Pampusana > Pampusana beccarii. The sequence goes on from VWYH01007848.1 coordinate 1,359,139, forward strand.
TTGCAGTGCAGGGAGGCATGGCCCACCCCGTGCAAGACTCTGCTATGCTTGGGGACAACTCCTGCTTTATAGCTCAGCTGCAGCCTGATAATATGTGTGCTTGGGGCTGTTTTTCTCATGAAGCACAGCACGGTTTTCCCTGACAGCCGAGCTGGGGGATTGACATGAATCTTCCAGGCTGCTGGTGAGTGTGACTCCAGAGTGTCTCGATGGCAGATTTGGAGCGCTGGTGGGAGGAGGGAGTATAGCATCCTAGTTCCCCTGGGAGCAGCCCGTGTTTCCATCTCTAGAAAATCCACAGAGGAGGTCACAGGACCAGTGTTCGGGCTGTTGGATGGTAATATCAAGACCATCACCCTCTTGTAAGAAGAGCCCTGTTGTGTTTTATGAGCAAATGGTTCCTAAATGGAAGTTGGCTGCTTCATGCAAGTCTGCCACAGAAAAACCATGGGGCCTCTGTGAATAGAGGATCATTTAGAACTGCTGAAATGCGATCTCTAGTATGGCTGTGAGCCTTCTAGCAGCAGCACCCATCTCTTCCATGCCACCTTCCCCTTCTGGGAAGAGTTGAGAAAAACAGCAGTTGTGATGCAGAATGTGAGAGCCCCCTGTGCTGAGTGGAAACATGGAGGCACTGAGCATTTTGCAGGCAGAGAGCCTGCCCTGGTGAACTCCTCACAAGTGCTAGGGCAGGGTACAACTAAGATGGAGGGGTGCTAGAAGAAGCTAACTCCTGTAAGGTGTATCTGAGCTAAAATCCAAGCAGGAGCTGTGTGTCAGTGTTGACTTAGCTGTGCAGTCCCAGTTATGTCTGCCCATGCTGCAGCACTCTTCGCCACCTCCTAACAGAGTTTATTGCTCCACAGGCTGGGTGGGGGAGCTGGATGACTTCGCCCTGCATGGGGGCTGCCTGGTCACCCAAGGCACAAAGTGGATTGCCAACAACTGGATCAACGTGGATCCCAACCGGCGGCGGCAGCTGCAGTTCCAGCAGGAGATGGAGCGTTACGCGGGGGCCGGGGCCGGAGCCCCGGGCGAGTGGACAGTGGATAAAGCCTACAGCGGGGTGCACCTGGAGCTGTAGGCCCGGGGGGGTGGCGCAGGGCCCGGCCGCGCACACGTGGCTTTTTCCCGCGCTGGGCGGGGGGGCGGGGCCGCGGGCCACGTGCGCGGCGGGGCCGCGTCGCGCGCCAATAAAGCGTGGAGAGACGGGCACCACTTCCGCGTGACCTGGGGGCGGGGCGACGGGGTCCAGCCAATGAGCGGCGGGCGCAGCGGAGGTGCGCGGGGTCCAGCCAATGAGCGGCGGGCGCAGAGGCGGCGCGTGGCGTCCGGCGACGGTGGCGTCCGGCGCCGCCAAGATGGAGTCCGTGGCGCTGGTGGCGCCGGTGACAGCGCTGGAGTTCGTCGGGGACGTGCTGCTGGCGGGTGAGCGCGGGACCGGGACCGGGGCGGGCGGCGGGGCCGCGGTGGCGGCTGACGCGCTGTCCCGCAGGCACGGGCCCGGAGGTGGCGGCGTTCCGGCTGAGCGGCGCTGG
>VWYH01007848.1:1361470-1374503 GCA_013399365.1 Pampusana beccarii
TGGCGGGGCCGCGGCGGGTGCTGGCGCTGGACGAGGCGGGCGGGCTGGCGGAGTACGAGGTGCCGGCGGGGCGCTGGGTGCCGGTGCTGCCCCCCGCTGCTGTCGGACCCCGCGGGCTGCTGGCGGCCGCCCCCCTGCCCGGCGGGGCCGAGGCGTTCTGTGCCCTGACCGGTGGTGATGGGCATCTCCTCATCTTCGCCCTGGGCCACCCCGGCACCACCACCGAGCTGAGGCTGTTCGAAGGGGCCGTGCGTGGGCTGAGCTGGGCCCCCCACCCTGGGCTGCCCTCTGACACCTCTGCCCTCCTGGTCTCCGGGCCCGAAGGGGAGATGCTCTGGCTGGACGTCACCCACCGCCCTGGGCAGGCACCTTGTGTGCGGCTCATGGGACGGTACCTTCTGCCCCCCTGCAAGCAGCGCTGGCACACCTGCGCAGTCTTCTTGCCCCAGGGAGGGCTCCTGCTCTGCGGGGACCGTCGGGGCTCCCTCCTCCTCTTCCCTTGCAGCAGCTCCCCGGGGTTGGCTGCAGGAAGCGCCAGCATCGCCAACGGCAGCACCAGCCCAGCAAACAAGGGCTCCGGCAGTGAGTTGGAGCTCTCTAGCTTGTTGCACAAAGAGGCTCTTCCTATTGAGGCCCCGCTGTCCGTGCTCTTCGGGCTCCACGGGAAGACAGGAGTTACCTCAGTGAACTGCCATGGGGGCTACATTTACAGCACTGGTCGGGACGGCTGCTACCGCCAGCTCCGCCTGCAGGACCAGCAGCTGGAGGTCCTGCAGAAGCACAGGCCCTGCAAAGGGCTGCAGTGGCTTGAGGAGCTGCGCTTCACCCCAGATGGGGACCTGCTCGTGCTCGGCTTTCATGCTGACAACTTTGTAGTGTGGAGCAGCAGGACCGGTGAGAACCTCCACTGCATCCCCTGTGGCGGGGGGCACCGCTCCTGGAGCTACTGCAGCAGCCCCTCGGCTGAGGCCTTCGCCTTTGTCAAGTGTGGGGACGTGATGCTGTGCCACCACAAGCCAGAGCCCTGCGAGCAGCAGGTGCTCCTGTCGTCCCTGCACGGGCGGGAAATCACCTGCGTGCGGCGCCTGGGGACAGTGGAGGTGCCTGGCCATGCCACCCTTAATGTCTTCGTCACTGGCAGCGAGGACACCACGGCCTGTGTCCTGGCGCTCAGCGAGCGCTCCCGGGCAGCCATTCCTCTCACGCGGCTCAGCGACCACATCTCCAGCGTGAGGGCGCTGGCGCTGGCCAGGCCTGCGGGACCCAGTGCCAAGGGCTCATCCACCCTGCTCTTCTCTGCGGGCGGCCGGGCGCAGATCGAGTGCTACCGACTGCTGTGTGCTGCGGACCCGGCCTCTGAGAGCACTGTGGCCTGCCAGGTCATCCATGTGGCCTCCCACCGGCTGGACGAGCACTGGGAGCGGAAGAAGAACAGGCACAAGCTCGTCAAGATGGACCCGGAGACGAGGTGATGTTTGGGGACTGCCCAAGGCAGGGTGAGTGGTGACCGCGGTCTGGGAGGGCGCTGGGAACTGCGCTGGTCTCTGCTGGGATATCAGCTCTGTGCAGCAGTGGGCTCAGCCAAGGCAGAAGGAGCTTTAGGCACACATCCCTGGTGTCCGGTGCCCAGCAGCTGGGCCTCGATGGGCTTTAGGCATTAGGAAAAGGCTCGGTCTTTTCTTCCTGCCTCCTCTGAGCGCTCAGAGCTGTGTCCCACGCTGGGCTCGGGCTGCTCTGCTGGACCACCCGCCTCCCTGGGGCTGCAGGTGTCACCGAGGCGTCGGTGAGTTGTCACATGTTTGCTGCAGGTACATGTCCCTCTCTGTCATACCTGGGACCAGCTCCGAGCAGCTGCCGACACCCTGGGAGTTCCTGGCTGCCGCCTGCAGCGATGGATCAGTCCGGTGAGGAACTGTCTTGGGGCCTGGCAGGGAGAAATGAGCTGGGCCGGTATTGGGGGATGGGAGCAGAGCGGGACCCACGGAGGAGGCTGCTGCCATGGCCGTGGCCAGCCCTGAGCCGGGAGCGGGATGGCGCGTGGTGGGAAGTGGGGGCAGAGGTTCCTGGAGCCCCTTTTTCCATGGCCAACTGCCCCTCGCTCCATTGCAGGGTCTTTGGGCTGCTGGAGGCAGCTCGGAAGCTGATGCTGGTAGCAGAGTCATTTCACCACCAGCGCTGTGTGCTGAAGGTGGAGGCGTTCCTGCACACATCGGCAGGAGGGGAGAGGTGAGCCCCGAATGCTGTGCTGTGACCTCCGGGGAGAAGCATTCAGGGATGACAGCTTAGTGGGCAGAGAAAAAGGAGAAATCACGCCATGGGGGCTGTTCTGCTGCTTCCCCAGTTCTTGGTGGGGACCCTCAGGGCTGTTGGTCACAGGGCTGCAGCCGGAGGCTCTCCCAAACACCTCCCTTCCAGGAGACAGCTCCTGTGCAGTGCAGCCACCGACGGCAGTGTCGCCTTCTGGGACATCACCAACCCCATCAAGGACGCAGTGGACGCCCTGCACCAAGGGGAGGGCGAGATGCAGCCCCTGGGTGGGTGCAGCTGCTGGCAGCTCAGCTCTGTCCCTAAGGGTGGCCACACTGGTGGCTCCTCTGTGCTCACCGGCCAGGGTGAGCATTTCTCTCAGTGTGAGCATTTATCTCCTGACCGAGCCTCTTTTCCCAGCCCTGGGCACCCCGCTGCTCACCATCATGGCCCACAGCTGCGGCGTGAACAGCCTCCACATCCACCAGACGCCGGAGGGACCGTACCTAGTGGCCAGCGGCAGTGACGATGGCTCCATCCATGTCTGCTTGCTGGAGGTGGCCCTGGGCGGGGATGAGGGCACAGCAGGGACCTGCCTGCATGTCCTGGAGCGGGTGGCCAGGCCCTGCGCCCACGCTGCACATGTGACAGGGATTCGGGTGCTGCGGCCGGACCTGCTGCTCTCGGCCTCAGTGGATCAGCGCCTGACGCTGTGGCGCTGGGGCCCGGGCGGGCTGGACGCGCTCAGCACCACCTTCTTCCATGTGCCCGACCTGGCCGACCTGGACTGCTGGGAGGTGGTGGAGGCTGGGGGGGAGCTGAGCTACTGCTGTGTGCTCTGCGGGCAGGGGCTGGAGGTGCTGCGTGGTACATGCCCCCCCGAGCCCCCTCCACTAGAGGCTCCCCAGTAATGGGGCAGGCAGGCACACATCCTGCTCCCCCCTGGTCTGGGGAGGGCACCCTGCCTCTCACCACAGCCCCTGATGCTGGTGTGTCCCCTCTTGAGACAGGTGTGCTCAGCCCCTCTGGGGACAGCACAGCCTCGTCTGGGGCATTTGAGGCCGGTGGTCTCAGGGGTAGGAGGCAGATGTGGCCCATCCTGGGCCCCAGGCAGTAAAGGAGTGGGGCTCCCTGTGCAGGAGAAGCTCCTCATCTCCAAGGCGTGAGGGACCTGTGTCCAGGCTTTCCAGCCCTGGTCCCAAAGAGGAACCTGCTCAGGAGGGGACTGTGCCATCGTGCTCGGCTCTGGGAGCTTGATGGCAGCAGGACCCCAAGACTGGTTGGGCACTGACAGCCCTGACCCTGCAGTGCTGGGGAGGGTGCAGAAATAAGCGGGGATACTGATCCTCCATGGCAGTGGAGATGTGCTGGGCCACCCTGGACCCAGAGCAGCCCTTCCGAGCTGCCTCACACCAAGTAGTTCTGCACAGCAGCAGGACCCAGGACAGCTGCAGCTCTGGGAAGGACAAGAAGCTGCACGTGGTCCCTGTGTGGGGCAAAGTGCCACGATGGGGTCAGAAACACACACACAGTGTTTGTCCAGCAACAGGTGTATTACACTCCGGTACTGGAGCCTGGCCTGAGACCCACTGGGAGCCTCGAGCCTCAGGAGCTCCCTGCCAGCACGGAGCCACCGTCAATAAATGGTTTTGAGGGATACAAGGTTGGTGTTTGGCTTTGTGGTGTCCTGGTCCCCCGTGCCACCTCCCCTGTGCTCCCCAGCCCAGCTCCTGCTGGGTACAGCCATGGGGTGCATGTAGCCAAACCACCAGAACTTGTGGGCAGTGGGAGGGAAAGTGCCTGCGTGGGGCTGAGATGGCCCCAGCTCCCTGCCTGCCCACAGGGCAGCCCGTCACCCTGCCGGGGGGACATACCCCATCCTTCCTCATGGCATGTTGTCCTGGAGCCTGTCACACCGTGGCACAGCTCTTCAGCTGGTTCAGATCTGGCTGAGCGGAGGGAGGTGCAGAGTGGCCAGGGCACTGTGAAACATGTCCCTCAGTGCTCCCAGCAGCCGCAGGCGGGCAAACATCTGGTCAAAGAGGTGAGGGAACGGCTCCTGCAGGGAGAACAGCAGCGACTTGAGGCTGGTGGCCCTATTTCCCCTCACCGGGCTGGCCCAACAGGCACCGCTGCCTCCACGCCCTGCGTATGCATCCTCGGGGGGCTGGTGCAGGGCTGCGTCACATCCCAGCCACCACAGAGCCCCACAGCCACCATCCAGCCTTGGGGATGGCAGCAGGGCCACAGCCCTCTAGCAAATCGTAGAAGCATTTTGGTTGGAAAAGACCAAAGGTCATTAAGTCCAGCTGTTAACCCAACACCATCCCTAAACCATCTCCCTAAGAACCTCATCTACATGTCTGTTAAAGCCCTCCAGGGCTGGTGACTCCACCTCCTCCCTGGGCAGCCTGTTCCAGTGTTGCACAACCCTTTCTGTGAAAAATTTTTTCCTGACATCCTATCTAAACCCCCCCAGGTGCAACTTAAGGCCATTCCCCCTTGTTCTATTCCTTGCTACTTGAGAGAAGAGACCAACACCTTCCTCGTTACAACGTCCTCTGAGCAGTTTGTAGAGAGCAAGAAAGTCTCCCCTGACCACCCTTTTCTCCATGACCCAGAATATCCAACTCACCCCCAGGATGTGGACCCGGTTGTAGTAGGAGCTGAAATCCATGCTGAGCTGGATCAGGAACTTGCACACCTGCAACGGAGGGAGCTGGGGCTGGCACGGAAGGGTCGGGCTGGTCTTGGGCGTCTCCACCCCACGCACAGCAGGAGCAGCCTCAAGGCGCTGTGTCACTCACTGGTGGGCAGCACCCTGTGGGTGCACAGCTGTGCCCTGGGCTGGGACTGTTGGAGCAGCACCCATGGGTGCTTCAGCACATGGCACTTACCGTCTCTGTGTTGGCCGTGATCCGGATCCCCTTGCTGGGTGGGGGCAGCTGTGCTGCCTGCTGCAGGACTTCAGGGAAGGGCAGGAGGTAGTTGAAGAGCAGGAGCCACTCACCCTGTGAAAGGATGACTTGTGTCAGAGAGGGATGGATCCTCCCAGGCCAACAGCACCCAGCACCAGAGCTGAGGGCACGCAGGTCCCCGCGTTCCCCTGCTCAGCACTCACCTCTTCCCGCAGGCAGGAGAAGTTCAGTTCTGACGCTGGTGGCAGAGGTGGGTACGTGCCTGGTAAGAGGTGGGAGACTGTTGTTGCGGCCAGAGAAGCCCCTGTGGCTCCAGGCATGAGGAACAGCCCAGGAGCATCTGAGAGGAGGGCGGAGGTGCTGGCGCTCACCCTGCTCCACAGCCCGCTGGTAGGTGTCGAAGAGTGTAGCCAGGCGGGCACAGTTGTACATCACAAAGGCGCCGCTCTTGGTTCCCTTTGTGGAAATGCTGCTGTTCTCCAGGTCCAGGGTGATCTGAGGGCAGGGAGAAGTTGCAGTCCAGACGTTCTGGTATTCGCCTGCCCCTGCTCTGCACAAACCCCCGTCCTACCTGACTGCGGTGCGCAGTGCTCAGCATCTCAAACCTGATGGCAGCTGCTGTGAGGGTGTCGATCACCTCAGTCCAGGCCTCATCTGTGGAGAACACAAGTGGCATCACGCACAGCTCGCTCCATTCCCATGTAATGTCACCCCCAGCACCCAGGCAGGGACCTCCCCTGGAGCCAGGGTGCTCCGGTGGAAGCTGGGGACCACTCCACTTCCCCAGCCCTGGCCCCCAACTGCAGGTGCTGCTCTGTGCCTGTGTCCCGGTGGTGATTTAAGCACCTTACTCCACGCGATGTCAGCACCTGGCTCCACAGCAGAGGGGAGAGGAAGCACTGCTGGCTGCAGACACAGAGTGAGGGGGACACTCATGGGAGCAATGGAGATAGGGATGGAGCGGCATCTGCACGCATGAAGCCACAGAGCAAACCCTCACCTTGCGCCAGCTCCCCGTACTTCATCACAGAGGCTTCGTACATCTGGCGCCTTCGGAGCCTGGGAGGAACACAGACACGCGTGGTCACTGCCCCTGCCTGAGCCGGCCCCAGAGAGTGTCCCCAGCCTTCCGGCTGCTCAGGGCAGACCAGCCACAGCAGCAACCCAGCCAAAGTGGTACAAAAGCTCCAGGAGCTGGGCGGGGACAGCTGCACCGGGGGTGCTGCCTGGAGAGGGCTGCAAGGAAGCCAGCCCCGCACCAGGGCCGTGCACTACCGCATGAAGGCAGGGAGACACCACCCAGCTCCTGCCGCTGCCTTTGCTCCCTGCAGCCACCCGAGAGGGCCAGAAGCAGCATTAAGGCTGGGTAGGGCCCTGTAGCCTCTGTTCTGCACCTCCAGCCCTCAAAACAACCTTGAGGCCACAGAAAAGAGAATGGAGGGACCACACAGAACTCTACGTGCCACCAGCTCACTCAGCGCTGCAGCGTGGCTGCCTGGGTGTGCACAGGGCCAGGCAGAGAGCAGGGAGCCTTGCTACACACCAACTTACTGGAAGTACTGGTCTGCTCCGATGGGCGATGAGGGGTTTGTCACCTTCACTGGGCCACAGACGAGGTGTTTCTGAGAGAAAGAGGTGAGGCCAAGGCTGGGGTCAAAGATTCAGAAGCTCTAACAAAACGTGGTGCAGGACGCTGCCCCTAAAACCAGACCCACTCCAGCTGTGCCCCCGCAGCCTTCTGCCTCCCACCTTAGAATCACAGAATCATTCCAGTTTCAAGAGACTCTCAGGGTCATCAAGTCCAACCATAACCTAACCTAACTCTAGCACTAAACCATGTCCCTAAGAACCTCATCCATGCACCTTTTAAACCCTTACAGGGATGGTGACTCCACCACTTCCCTGGGCAGCCTGTTGCACTGCTTCACAAGCCTTTCTGTGAATAAATTGTTCCCAATGTCCAATCTAAACCTTCCCTGGTGCAACTTGAGGCCATTTCCTCTTGTCCTATCACTTGCTACTGGGTAGAAGAGACCAACACCCTCCATGCTCCAACCTCCTTTCATGCAGTTGTAGACAGTGATAAGGTCTCCCCTCAGCCTCCTGTTCTCCAGGCTGAACAGCCCCAGTTCCCTCAGCTGCTCCTCAACAGAGTTGTGCTCCAGGCCCATCACCAGCTTCGTCGCCTCCTCTGAACTCGCTCCAGCACCTCAGTGTCTTGTAGTGAGGGGCCCAAAACTGACCCCAGGATTCAAAGTGAGGCCCCAGCAGCACCAAGTACGGTGGAACGATCATTTCTCTAGTCCTGCTGGCCACACTATTCCTGACACAAGCCAGCGCTTCAGCACTGAAATCCCAAGGGCAGAGAGGCTGCCCCACCACCCGAGTCAGCACATGGAGCATGGAGGGGCTGCCAAGGGAAAGGGAAGTCTCAGGAGGCTGGGCCTCAGCATTTGCCACGCGGATTGCAGGAGGCTGCCTGAGCGCAAGGATGCCGGGGGCCACGGTGAGGAGGATGGGAGGTTCCTCACCTGCAAAGCTGTGTGGGCTCCTGAATCCAAAATCCTCCAGAGAAGATCCAGCTGCTGCTGCTGGAATTCCTCCTCGCAGTTCACCACGTGCACGATGCTGCAGCAGCTCCCCTGGCCTCCAGCCTGCAGCAGAGCACAGCAGGGAGCTCGCACACCATCACGCAACAGAAGGAAATGAGGTCTGGAAAGTGCGAGTGTTACTGACCGTGCACTGCAGAACGGCTTGCTGCAGCTCAGCCAGGGCCTGCAGCTTCCCCTCTGTCACTGGAAGGAGGAAGGCCATTCAGAGCGGGCCACAAGGGCTTGCCACCCCCTGCCATCCTGCCCACTGGGTCTGCCCCAGCCTGTATGCATGTCTGGCTCAAAACAGATTGAAGGGGAATAAGAAAAGAAGGCAATTTGGATCTAAATCACAATTATTTTATGTGAAAACAACTAGAAAAAAAGGAGGCCTGTTTGCAGCTGATCACCTCCCTGCTGTCACACTAGAGATGCTGTACACGTGAGGCTCACCGAGAAGGACGTCCAGGTTGGGGTCATAGCCCACCAAGCCCTGCTGCTCCACGAAGCTCTTCAAGTGCACAGCACAGATGACATCTCCCGGCAGTGGAGCTGTGCCCGGGCCCTGCTCATGGCCAGCGGCACACGGAGACTGGCCCAGCGCTCGTTTCAAGGCCAAGACTGCATCAGCATCGGGGAGGGCCGAGCCGGCGGAGCCGGAGGGCCAGTCGACACGGAGCTGCCGCAGGACCTCCCGGCTCCCCTCATGGGCCAGGGCAGGGACCAGGCGGACACCGACCCTGCGGGAGAGGGAGAGGTGGGTGCTGGCAGCGCGGGGCCGGGCGGAGGGGCCAGGGCCGGGCACTCACCCCTGGGCGCGCAGCAGCCGGGCCAGGTGTTCGGCCAGCAGGACCGGGCGGAGGTGGCGGGGCCGCAGGGCGGAGGGGCCGCGCAGGGCCGGGCAGTGCAGAACCACCCAGCGGCCCGNCCGCCGCGGGGGCCGGGCCGGGCGCGGGCCCCAGCAGACGCCGAAAGGCCTCGGGGCGCCGCAGCTGCACCGCCAGCCCCGCCGGCGTCTGCCGGCAGCCCCGCACCGCCAGCACCCCCGGGCCTGCCAGTGACGTCACGCCCGCCATGACGTCAGCGGGCACCTGCCGGGGACACGGTGACGAGTCAGGCCCGGCGCAGGCCCCGGCCTCTCGGCCTCCCCGCCCCGCCGCGGCCTACCTGTCCCCCGGGGAACGCGGCGCTCAGCGCGGCCCGCGGCGCCAAGAAGTCCCGGTGCCGCAGGTTGCGGGCGCCGCTCTCTTTGAGCCAGAGCCCCGCGGGCCGCCCCAGGGCCCCGTTCAGCGCCCGCAGCGTCGCCGCCACCCCCGGCCGCTCCTCGCTCGTCTCCATGGCAGCCCAGCCACCACTTCCGCCGGAGGCGGAGTGACGCCACCCATGCGCGCTCCCTACCCAGCCGGCAGCCGCCATGTTGGGCGCCGCGCGCAGCCTCCCGGGCGGCCATGTTGAGCGGGTTGGACGGAGCCTGGCGGCCATCTTGGCGGTACCGCGTGCGGGGCCGCCATGATGTGCGTGGCGGGCAGCGCGGGCCCGCCATGATGAGTGTGGCGGGCCGGGGAGCGCGGTGCGGCCGGGGCGATGAGCAGAGTCATTCAAACACTCTCAGTGACAGCAGAGGAAGAGCTTTCTATATTTCTTTTTTTTTTTTTTTTTCTGTTTTTCAAATACAGGCCCCCATTAGGCAAATAGCTAGTTTAAAATTAGACACTGCTTTTCTAAACGGTCACACAGTACAAAAGGCATATTTTCCACTTTGTTTTGTTTTTAAGAAGGCAAGTAATAATAGTAAGGAGAAAGAGTTCTTGCCTGAATTTCTTTGGGCCTCCTCCAAACAATAAGATTGAGAAACAATTCAGCACCTGTAGAAGAAACAGTCTTTCTTTTTTAAGCATAGAGAAAACAATAGTAAGAACTATAAGAAAAACCATTTACACAATAAGGAAAAATCAGCTTTACCTAAATAAGAAAAGCAATGGGACACGAAACAAGAAAACCTGAGCCTGTCACTGCAATACACAACCATAATGACTCGTGTTTGATCCATTTGCTTTAATATTTGGCACCTGTTAGCAGCCAGTGCTTCATGGTTGACCACAACAGCGCAGGGTCTGCTGCAGCCCAGAGAGGAGGGGGCAGCACCCATCAGCCCCCCCAGGGCTGCTCCTGCAAACCCAAACCGCTGGTGACCGAACAGGAGCAGGAGCGGCTGCTGCACCGGGGCAGAGGAAATAGGGCTGCCCGGGGTGATCACTGTGGCTGAGCCACTGGCACGGCCGGGCTGCAAGGACGTGGGCACCCCCAGGCTGCTGGGGGCAGCGAGGGGCTCTGGAGCAGGCTGGGCAGCCCCAGGCACGTGGGTTTGGACGGACCAGAGGGCATAAGGCAGAGCCTGTCTGTGAGCAGAGTGACCCCGGGCTCGGCAGAGCAGCCTCAAGGGATGTGCCCCATCCCTGGAGACATCCCAGGCCAGGCTGGATGGGGCTCTGAGCAGCCTGAGCTGGTGAAGATGTCCCTGCTCATGGCAGGGAGGAAACTGGGAGAGCTTTGAAGGTCTTTCCAACCCAAACTGTTCTATGATGGGTTCATGCCTGCCATTCTCTCCTCCGAGCCTGCTCACTGGACCTGGCAGAGGACGGGTGCAAGGAGCTGCCCTCCCACCCAGCACATTAGCAACGTGTCCCACTCATCAGCCCCCGGAGGAAGTCGGTGGAAACGATTAGATTGCGCCATTGTGGTCTTGATTACATCTGCAGAGCTGAGCTGCTCTGTGGCTGCGGTGTCTCCAGAGAAGGGGCCCATGCTGCTGTGGGGTCCCCAAATGATGCAGCCGAGCAGCCGGGGCTGCCACTCCAACCTGGGGATGGGGACAGGGGCCCAGCACACACCCAGCCCCATGACACCAGGCCAGATGGCGGGGAGCAGGAACCCAGGAAGCACCAAACCACCCCCGCGGCAGCGAGGAGCACGTGTCCCGGGGAGCTGGGGACCTCGCTCCCTTCCTGCCCTCCCCGCAGGGCCAGGGGGGGCCGCTCTGCCCACAGGGCCCAAACCGGTTCCTCCAGGGCTCGTGTGCACGGGGGGCCGGGGCGAGGGCAGATCCTGGCAGTACGGCCGGTTGCGTGGCTCTGCTGGGAACACAGCGGCTGGTTTTGTGGCTGCAGCCAGTGTGAACCCACAGTCCTGGGGCAGGAATGGGGACGTGTCCCCCAGCTCAGGGGGGTGCGTGTGTCACCCCCCCCAGAAGTGCGGGGCCGTGCTGTGGTGGGGTGCTCCCTGCACCACCCACAGCCAAGAGGTGATCTGAGAATCGCTGCTCACACCAGACCAACTGCTGACTGTCTGCAGGGCAGGAGCTGTCCTGGACCCCTGCCTGGGGGGGACACAGCGGTGAGGGCTGGGAGCACGCTCAGACTTCGTGTCACTGCTTGGAGGGGTCCAGGCTGGATCCATCCCTATCCCCAGAGCACCAGGGTCCCCGCAGGCAGCCCACGTGAGCCCTGGCGGTGCAGCGGCCCTGGGGGGGCTCTCGGAGGCGCCGAAAGAGCTTTGGACAGACACGACATCCCCGATGGCCTCTGGCTGCCCGCTCAGCGGGAGTGATCGTGTCATTCCAAAGCCGTCTCTCTCCCGAGGGACAGGTGCTGCCCAGGCACTGCTCACCCCAGCCAGCACCGGGGGCTGCTGGGGGGGACAGGGAGCTCCTGGCGTGGGCTGGCAGCAGCAGGAAGCTCATGCAGCATCTCGTGACCCGTTGCCACACTGGCACAGGTGGCCACATCCACCACTCAGCATGCTCACCCCCGGCAGCGGGTCCCCAGGAACCGAGCTGCTGGTTTTAGCTGTTGGGGACACGAGACTGCTGGAGAGCCCCCAGCCTTGGTGTGGGGGGCTGCGCACCCATGATCCCCCATCCCAACACCCCCCTCCTCCCCGTTTGGCCCCCACACACTGCCCCAGCCCCACGGGTGAATTGGAGTGGGGCAAGTGGCTCTTGCCCGGTGCCGGCAGTGGGGTGGGGGGCACGTGTGGCGAGGCAGGGGCGGGAGCGCGGGTAACGAAACCCCAGGGCAGCTGGGCGCAGCAGGGACAGCTGCTTTTGGGATTCCGTTGCCCGCGCCGGCGCCATGGAGAGATGGGCACGGGGGCCACCACGACCCCAACCCTGGGGTGGCCGTTGGGCCAAGCGGGAGAGAGGGTGACTTACCGCCAGGGAGCTGCGCGGGAGCCAGGCTGGTTGTGGCTGGGGGTGCCAGCAGCAGCTGGGGTTGTGCCACAGGCTCCCCCCGCGCCACGGGCTGGGTGCCAAGGGGAGGGTGACGCGGCTGAGCCAAAAGGAAACGGCTCTGAACAAAGCCCCGGTGGGGCTGGAGCATCTGGTGCCAGCCCAGGCGCCCCCAGCGAGGCCCAGAAACCCGAGCTGTCCCCGAGGGAGTTCACCCGCCCCGGCACCTGCGCCCAGCACGGTCCAGCACGGTCCTGCTGCTGCCAGCACCACCGGCCCCCGCCATGGGGGAAGTGAAACCCGGCGGGGAACCCCACCGGCTGCACGCGCTGCTCACACGCTGCTCGCCGAGGGGGACCCAGGACCCTGCCCTTGACCGAGGCTGCGCCTCTGTGGGGTGCTGGGGGTTCCAGATGCCTCCGCACCTTGGCACAGCGTGGCACGGCGGCGGGAAAAGTCCCATCGTGGCGTCGAGGAGCTTCCTGGTAACCCTGCCGGTGCCAGGGCTCTGGCTGGCCCCAGGTGGGTGGGGGACATGGGTCCCCTGCCCCAGGGCACCCCCCTGAGCCTCCAGTCCCTCGGCCCCCGCTGCCACCAGCCCCACCGAGTGCGACACGGAGCTCGCGGTGCTCGGGGAGTCACTGCGGCGGCTCGGGGGGCTCAGCCCGGCTGCGGCGGCCGCCCCAGGGCGGGACACACCGCGCGGGGGTTCACAGCAGGGAGCACAGCCCCGGGGCACCGGCGGGGACCCCCGGGAGCCCTCTGCACCGCGGGGCCGGGCACGGAGACTGGCGGGCGCCCCGCGGCTGCGGGACGGGAGCGCAGCCGAGCCCCGGTCCTGCTCCCTCCCGCCGTCCGGCCCGGTAACGGGGACCCGGGACCGGGAGCCGCCCGCTCCCCTCTCACCTCCAGCCCCGCAGCCTCCGGCGCAGCAGCCCGGGCCGGTGTGCGGCCCTCCCGGCGGCGGGGATCGGGGCGCCCCGGGCGGGACCCCCGCACCTCCGGGGCAGGGGCAGGGCCAGGGCCGGGGCAGCGCAGCGCAGCCCGCC
>VWYH01007848.1:1374586-1419312 GCA_013399365.1 Pampusana beccarii
GCCGCCAGGGGGCGCGCGGAGGGGGCGGGGCCTCTCGTCGCTTCCGGCGGTGGCGGGTCGGCCATGGCGGTGGCGGCGCTGCGGCTGCTGGGCCCGGCGGCGCGAAGGGCGGCGAGCGGGTACGGGGACCGGGGCTGTCACCCTGGGGCTGGGCGGGGCAGATCCCGGTGGGGCTCCAGGGGCGGCAACCGTGGGGCTCAAGGTGTGGGGTGACCGTGGGGAGCTCTGTGGGGCTGCCCGAGGGGTGTCCCTTTGCCCCACGTGTCCGCGCCGCTCCCCGTCCCCGCAGCGCTCCGTGCCGGGCTCACCGCCTCACCCCGGCGGACGACGAGCTCTACCAGCGGACACGGTTGACGGTGCTGGAGCCGGAGTCTCCCAACATCGTGTTCATCGAGGGCTACACCAGCCGCGGCTTCACCGTGAGCGGGGACCTGGTGGTGGGGCCCTGCGCCATCCTGCCCCGCGCCATCCTGCAGTGGAACGTGAGTGCCCGGGGGGCAGGGGCTGTCAGAGTGTGGTGTGAGCGCCTCGGGGGTCTGCCCCGCTCAGCGCCCTCGGTGTCCCCGCAGGTCGGCTCCTACAAGGACATCACACACGAGAGTCTGTCACTGTTCCGGCTGCTGGAGCCCCGAGTAGGTACGTGGGGTGGTGGGGGCCCTGCGCTGTCACAGCCCGCCCGAGCTGGCTCCTGAGCTGTGCTGGGCTGGTGGGGTTTTGGGGGAAGGAGTTGCTCTCCGGCATCCTTCTGCTCTGCAGCAGCAGCTGGAGCGGCACAGCGGGGTGGGGGGGGACACAGCAGGGCAGGGGGGCAGAGCAGGGCAGAGTTTGGGCACCTTAGGGGGGGCCGTGGGGGTGCTGTCGGTCCGTGCAGGGAGGGCCGGTCTGGGCAGAGCAGGCTGAGCGCAGCCCTTGCCCACCCTTGTCGTGATCACATCCTGGTTGCAGAGATCCTGGTGCTGGGCACAGGAGACAGGGTGGAGCGGCTCCACCCCGCCGTGCTGAGGCAGATGCGGGAGTGCGGGATCGCCGTGGAGGTGCAGGACACGGTGAGGATGTGGTGTGCACAGCCAGCACACCGGTGAAGGGGAGGGTGGTGGCTACTGGGTGTCCCCGCCTGGGGCTCTGCCTGCCCAGGGCTGGGCAGGACAGAGGGGGTTATGCGCACTGTGGGGAAGGGCTGCGTCCCCTGGGCTGGGACTTCACTCCCTCCCTTTTCTATTTCACAGCCGAATGCGTGTGCAACCTTCAACTTCCTAACAAGCGAAAAACGTATGGCAGCTGCTGGGCTCATCCCTCCACGGGGCACCTACATGGGGGTGTAGGGGCTGTAGGCTGAGCAGCTCTTCCCTTGCCTGCCTGAAGCCACCGTGTTTTACCACTCACCATGGGGAAATGCTTTGGACTAAACTGCTGGAGCTGCTGGCTGGGTGGTGGCTCTGCACACAGGAGGATGTTGTGACAGCGTGAGCTCGGCTGTGACCCAGAGTCCCTGGCTTCTCAGCCTCCTTGCCCAGTCCAAGCATTGCTGGCAGCTCCACACCCACAGCCCTGCTGAAGTGCTGCCTGGTGCCTTGGCAGCAAGAAACTGTTGTCCCAAGGCTGGTGGGGTGAGCTGCAACACCCCCAGGTGCATTTGAGGCTCCACAAGGAAAATACATGTGAACTGGAAGTATAAAGGAGTTGCATGGTAGTTAATGCACAGCAGAGCGAGGCTGTAACGTACCTGAGGTGTGTGTGCTTGTCACCCCTGCGGAGCTGGTGGAGGGAATGTGGGTTGGCTGCTGCAGCTTCCTGGGCAGCGTGTGTGGTGCCAGAGCTGCCACCTGCCAGCAGCACCCCCGGCACGGCCAGCACCGACGGCTGGTGTGACCCGGCTGGCACTGGCCTGCCCAGGGCTCTCCGGTGGGGTTTAGTGCTGCCCCTCAACCCCGGTGTTCTTGTGAAGCTGCCATCGGTCCCTGGGTGCTGCACCCTGTCTTCCTGCAGGCTCAGCTCAAGCAGGGGACATGGTCACTGTCCTGGCCCCTTGCACCAACTCATGGTTGGGGATGCCACTCCTGGGGCAGGAGGTTCGTGCACCTAATCACAGCCTCATGCCCCAAACCCTGCCACCTCTGCAGTCCCCAGCCCTTAGTCAGGTCAGGGGGTGGCTTTGCTTAATGAGGCAGCTGCGTTAATGAGCGTTTGACACAATTATGTTGTAATTCACGGCTCTGGTTTTAGCATCTGTAAATCTAATTTGACATCACTGTGCTACGGAGTGTTTTGTTTTTGTTTTCTCCAGTCAGCAACATTACAAACAAAACACTGCTGGTAAACACACGCTCTTTGGCAAGAGTGATATTTGCATGTGTTGAGACACACAGAGTTCCCCAGTACAGGTGTAAAATCCCTTTGTCACCTGGTATTGCAAGCACAGGCCAAGCCGGGGTCTTTGCACTGCTCATACGTCCAGAAACATGAGTGCCAGCTCCTTTGTAAGCCCGTGCCCTTCCAAAGTCATTGTCCACACGTGGTGTGGTGAACAAACTGTACATGAAGCCTGGGCAAGTGATCTGTGCCACCTGCACCACACAGCCAGGGGCTCCTGGGGGACAGTATCAGATGTTTAGGGAAGAAAGAAATGGAAGAATTCTCCCCGCACATGGGAGAACACAGGTCCAAGGGGCTGGTGTGCGTAAGCAGCTGCAGAGCATTTCCAGGGGCGTGAGGGTGGGTGTGCACATATGTACACAAACACCTTCATGTTTATTGCAGCAGCTGGCACAGGGTCCTGTGTCAGCCCAGCTGCTGCTGGGTTTGGCAGTTCCCAGCAATAGCTAACGGCCCTGTAAAATCAGGGCTGTCCCCTCCCTGTCCTCCTTCACACACACAGTGTCCCTCAGCTGCTCCTGAGGGTGCAGGAAGCAGAGGACAGAGCCAAGGCAAGAGAACTAGGGCAGTACAGAAGGAAGAGGGGCTCCAGGCTGACACCAACTGCACATCTTTTTCTCTTTTATTGTAAAACACGGCCAACACGTGCAGGGCTCCAGGCGCCAGCCCAGGATCGCTGCTCCCGGGCGGTGGGTGGGCCCTCTCTGGTGGCAATGAAGCAGCCAAGGGACATGGGGAGCTCCATGCAGCCCACAGAGTAAGGGCACTTCTGCAGCAAGAGCAGCTCCCGCACGGGGCGGCACAGGGCTGAGGGACACGATGACAGACACAGACAGACCTACTTCAGAAGAGACGCTTCTCATACCTGTGAGGGGAGCAGCAACAGAGGAGAGCCCTTTTACTGACCCGCCTCACCCACGGACAAAAGACGCGTGTCAAACAGCTCCTGGCCTGCGGGGGGGACAAGCCCCGGCACACTGGCAGCGAGAGCTGGCCCGGGCCAGACAACAGGCCGCGGCTCAGCACAGCTGCACAGTGACAGGTTGATGCCAGCAGCACAGCAGCTGAGGCACAGGACGGCTGCGCCTAACGCCCCCCCACACCCACCCCAGGGTGACAAGGGTCCTGCCCGAAGCACTTACGAGTGGAGGCCGTGCACCCCTCCTTCCACCTGGGCAGACGTCGTCCTCTTCTCAAACTTGAGCTCTCCCGAGTACATCATGGCTCTGAGGGGGAAGGACACCCGTCATCTGCCGGCCAGGGAAGGCAGAGCTCTGGCACACATTCAGCTGGAGCAGCTGGGACAAGGGACACTGGTTCCCCCAGTTGTGGCCAGAATGGGATCTGCTGTGCTCCCAAGAGCCAGGCAGAGGAAGGTAACCCCGATGTTTCAAGCCCAGCCAGCTGAATATGCAACAAGAGACCATGCTACCGCACCCCTGGACTGGCAAATCTTTGCCATAGTACCCGCTGGAGTCGAGGGGAGAAGGCTACAGCATGGCCAGACCATGCAGAACACACTGCAGCACGGACACAGCTTGCCCAGAGACCCCAAATGGCAGCACCGGCACCCGGCCAGAGTACAAGCAAGGGAAAGCACTCACCGGACTTGGGTCAGGCTCTTGGCACCAATATCCTGGCAGGAATGCTGGATCCCAGCAATCAGGTATGGAATGAACTTGTGAATAGAGCCTTTGTCCTGCACTGCGCCAGAGACCCCTTGGGCCACTTTGATTTTGTCTGTCTCACTGCATGGGAGCACAACCAAAGAAATCTGTGAAGCACAGAAGCCCCAAAAGCTTGGTCTGCTGCCCCAAAGCACCATCTCTTACCTGAAATACCTGTTCTGGCTGCCCAAGTTCTTGTCCATGGCATCTAGTGAGCCCATGCCACGGTATTTCTTCAGCCTAATTCCATCTGAGAAGAAGTACTCGCCTGGGGCCTCCGTGGTGGCAGCCAGGAGCGAGCCCATCATCACTGGCACAAGAGATCACCAAGAACAGCATGTCAGCAGCAAGAAGGTTGCAGCCACAAAACCCTCAGGGTCCCTGGACCCAGCACTATGCTGGATCCCCCCCCCATGCCCTCCTGCCCAGAATACAACGCCATATGAACACTGCTCACCTGTGGAGGCCCCGAGCGCCAGAGCCTTCGCGATGTGCCCAACCGTCTGGATTCCTCCATCTGCAATCACGGGGACGCCGAACCTCCTGGCATACTCTGAGACCTTGTAGACTGCCGTGGCCTGGGGGCGGCCGCACGCCAGCACTGCGGGCAGGGAGGGGGCAGCGGCAGGTCAGCCCCCCGCAGCAGCACGCTCTCTCCCCAGCAGACCCCAGCACACACATGCTCCAGCACTCAGGAACGCACAAATCCCTTGGATGCTCTTTCCCTAGGGCCGAGTTGCAAGAGAAGGGGATGCCCAGGAGGTGCTGCTGGGACATCCTCATGGCCCTTGACTCCAAAAAGCTGTGGGTGACCTTAAGACAGGGGTTTTTGACCCAACGCCTGGGATCAGCCGAGACTCACAGCTCATCCTGGCGCAAAGCAGATGTGTGGGGAGCTTGGGAAGGAAGCGGAGCAGACTCCAGAAGCCCCTCTGCAGAGCACCCCTGGCATGTAGCCATGTCCCAGCACTCGCTCCCTCCTAGCGATGCCAGACCCCTCTCTATATACCCAGCAGCTGTACGATGTTCTTCTTGCACAGAAAGGCAGCTGGCTGGGAGAGAGCTGGGATGTATATATATGTATAGACATATATATATACACATTTGCACACACAAACACACATGCAACAGTGGAAAAATGAAACAGGCAGGATGATTTGATGGCTTACAGGACATAATTTATGTGCCTGCCCTGCAACACCGCAAGGATTCTGTCAGGTTTAGCTGCCCCACGGGAAGGGAGTTATTAGCTTTGGATTTACCTGCTTGTCCCAGTCAGTAGCAGTTAGAGGCTTCCCACTGTGCGAGGGAAAACCAGCACAGGGTGCGTCTTGTAACACATTCGTCAGCCGCAGGCATGCAAGTACACTGAGATAAGCTTCTCTCAGGGAGCCTTCCCTTCCCCACAATTAACGGGAAGCCTTTTCTCCAGTCATGGTTAGTCTGATACACCGGATAGGATTACGTCCATGCAGGATTAGTACTTTGGAGCGTGAACTCCAGGTGTGGTTCAGCCTGCCTGGCAGCGCGCAGCCCTGGCACAGGTTTGCCGAGGCCGGAGTCTGCAGTTGCTCCACTCCCAGCGCTCAGCAGCAGCTGCTCAGAGAGGGAAGCCAGACTCCAGGCTCAAATCATGAAAGAACCAATTTTAATCGAACAAAACTCGGCGTTCAGCTCGGGCTCAGCCAGCCAGGGAGAGTCTGCCAGCTAGAATATGAATGCCGTTAGTCTTAAAGAGATGGTCTCGCTCGGTACTACACTGCTAAAGGCCAAGTTGCGGCTTCAAAACGCTGCAAGGGAAGAGCTCTGTGGAGAGAAGCAACTGATTTTGGAGGGTTTAGAGCCCAGGATCTATGGGGTTGTGCCATAGGCAGTGTAGGGTCTGTAGAAACTTCACAAGAGCAACCCCGGAGACCAGCCCTTTAAGGAACAGCTTGGCTCAGGGCCCCTGGGAGCATCGCACTGTCCCGACTGTCCCAGCATCACAGCTTCAGAGCACAGGCTTCCAAAGCAGGGTCCAGAGCACACACACACCGGGTGGTCTGGGTGAAGGTTTGTCTTTTTTTTTTTAGCATATCTGCAAAAGGTGGCCCTACAAGATCATCTGCTAGAGAAAACCTTCTGGGATCTTCAACAGAAACCTCTTTCCGTTTGAGGTGTCTCAAAACTAGAAGGAAGGGCAAAACCCAAGGCTTGGGTGGCTGCTTGATCTGGTAGCATCAGAGAGGTGCAGAGCAGACACCGCTGTACCCTGTGCTGGGCAGGGCCCTTTCTCCCCACAGGTGTCAGTGGGGAAAGATGTGGTTCTGCTACACAGCTGCTGAGGTGGCCGTATGCAGTTATGTCCCTCTGTGACCCAGGGGAGACAGCTTCAAGTGAAGCTTAGCCAGTGCACAACTTCCCCACAACTGGGGCCAGATTTGGAGCAGGATGGAGGACTGCTCTGGCATCACATCCCAGCACCAGATCAGCGGGTCTGTGCCCAGCTGGAGCTCCAAGAAACACAGCCAGAAAGCTTAGTCAGGCTCCTGAACTGGATTTTGGAGTGGAGGGTGGACAAGCCTGAGTGTCCTCAGCTTTGACAGTTTATACTCTGCTTTGGGAATTCAGAAAGGCTTCTCAGCTCCCATTTCAGATTCAAAACCAGTATCCAAAGCCACAAAACCCCAAGTGCATCTACAGCTAAATTATTCTCAAACAAGCAGTAGGGCCATGTGCAGCCAAATCAGGGTCCTGCTTCAAGACACATAATTAGGGTTGGGAACAGGGCAAGTGACTTACTATAGGTGCCCGTGACAGTAGAAGGGCATTTGGGGCTGTGGGACTTTAGGTCTGGAGGGATCTTTGGAGCAGCTAAACAAAAACAAACACACACATTTTAGAGACAGAAGAACAGCAGCAGAACAAAGGACCCCAGCGGTAACCTGCTACTAGGCAGAGCATACGGTGTGGGACAGAGCTGACCTTGCAAACCCTTCCTAGCCTGAGCCAAGCCAGAGGCCAGGTCTAAGCCAGCCAGGCCTGGCTGTGCACAGCACATGCTCGCCCTACTCCAGCAGCCATCCAGAGAAGTGACCCCCTATCCCAAAGAGTGAGAGTTCTTGCCCTAAGAGGGACAAAAACCTGGGGAGCTGCAGCTAAGAGCTTTGCAACCACATCTCCTGTGAAAGCGCCACATTCTACTTCTGCTCTGTTCCTTCCCCAAAACCAGCACCCAACCCCACCTTCCATGGCAACTGGGAGAAGCACCTCTGGAGACGTTCACCCCGCTGCAGAACAGAGCACAGCTCAGCAGGTCCTCTGCCGCAGAGCCCAAGTAGGACATGTGCGTCCTGGTTCTGCTCTGGCTATGGAAGCATAAGCCCAAAGACACCGCAACCGACAGAAAGGTCACCTAAGACAGACCACCCTGACTGGGAAACGCCCAGCGCTCCCTCGGCAGACACAGCAAGAGCTCCAAGGCTCCAGGCTGGAATCAGGGCTAACACAGCACCTTTGGCCATCAGCCACCCTCTTGCTGCCTCCCACAAGAACTGCGGAGCAATGCAGAAGGGGGTTGCATTCATTTGCTGCAGCACCTCACATCACCTCTCTGCACCTCACCTGCCGGGTTCAAAATGCGAGGACTGAGCCTGTCCTCAAGGCAGCCTCTCTCCAGGCCCTGGGGACGCCCCTCTCTGTCTTTTAGCTAAGGGTGACACAGCCTCTGCCCAGCACGAGCTCCAGCTAACTGCAGAGACAACGGCCAGAAGTCCCATTTCAGCCTGGGAATTGCGGAAAGGCACCAAGCCCAGCAGACCAACTCTCAAGCATCACGCACGCCGCTGCAAGAGGGAAGGGGAGCGCAGACAGCCCAGTGCACGTCTGCCGCAGCGCTAGGGACCCGGTAAAGCCCTTTTCCCTGCAGCACTGGCCACCAGCCCGATCCCACACCACGCCAGCAGCTCCTCTTGGGCAAAGCCACGTGTGCCACAGCTGCTCTACTCAGTCTTGGTCAGTACTGGGAAATGCCTTTGCTGCTGCTGCTGCCCCAAAGGTTTGAGCCAGGTGATGAGAATGTCCTGGACCAAGGGGGTGAAAAACGGCTTTGCTGTTGGACTCTGCCCTTATACCGGGAGAAATCCATCCCGGCTGTGCTGCTTTTCAGCAGGAAACCTCTACTGAACAGATGTCTTCAGCTTATTTAGGAGACAGCTGATCTCTCTCACCTTCCTGCGTGATGCATATGGAGCCACTGCCCATCCCGACTCTCAGGGCATCGACCCCTGCGTCAATGAGGTTCTTGGCCTGAGCCGCCGTCACAACTGTGGGGAGCAGAAACTGGTTTGAAGAGAGACAAGCAGATTTGTGCATGATGCTGCTCTGCCCCAGTCCTTCTCCCTGCCCAGGGTACCAGCTGTACACCCATGTCGGAGCCAGGCCTGGCTATTCACTGCCACCGGGCATATCTGCAAAAGCAGCAGTGAGTTTATGTCCCGGCTGTCCCCAGCGGGCAAGGTGACACTGGTCCTTTATGCTGCTCTGCAACATATTGACACGCAAAGGCTGAGGGAGCAGAGGTCACCGCATGGTGCCAAGAGCTCTTTGGGCCACACTAGGTAGTGAGGGCAGAGCACAGGCTCACAGCAGCACCAGTGACACACTGGCCAGGTAAGACAAGGACTGCTGAGCTCTGCTGCCCAGAGGCAGGGAAAATTTCCATCATATTAAGCAATATTAATTATTATTATTATTATTATCCAAAATTTTAAACTGGTGTGTAAAAGAAGCTAATGTGTAACGGGCTACAGAGGACCGCAGCACACTGTGCTGCAGAACGAAGGTTTCAAAATATTTTCAGCTGTGGCAGCAGCAGGGAACTGCCCTGGGTCTGCAGAGTGGTCCTGCTCTGTTCCACAAGCCAGAGGAAACCATTTCAAGTTCACAGACATCTACCAGGGAGGACCATTTCATCCACATCCCTGCAGTTCCCTCTACGTCTAAGCAGCAAACATACTTTAAAGACAATAACTGTCTTCATGGCAAGCCTACCATTTCCTCCAATAACTTGCAGGCTGGGATATTTCTCCTTAATATATTTTATCATATTGATCTGGAAGATGGAGTTCCCCTGAGAGGAATCCTGCAACAGAAAGAAAACAAATTTCAACCAGAAATTCTGCAACAGATCACAAATACAGCTCCAGAAGAGCCCCAGATCTTCACTCTTTCTTCTTGGGGTCTCTGCTGCCCTGCCTAAGTGGGCAGAATGACACCTCAAGTTGAGCACAGAACCAGAGGAGAAGCCCTGCCAAGACAGTAACATACCTTCCCTGTGCAAGGCAATTTATCATAAAGACTTCAGAAATATCCTTCACATTTAAACCCTGAGGCTTCTACAGTAGACAACAAGCAGCACATCTGGCTGCAGGTAAGAACCATCTGGTCCTACCACCAGGACACTGCCAGCCCTGTCTCCAAGCACAGGTGAAAGGGTGAATGTTCCTTATGAAATTCAGAAGGACTGGTGGGAGGAGGTATCGCTCCTGCTGCGCAGCAGAAATACCAGATGTCGACCAGCGAGTGCTCAGGCCAACTCGTGGTGTCTGTTAAATGTTTCCAGCCGCGGGGCTGCTCAGCTGTGCCCTCACAGCACGGTGGACTCACAAGCCAACAATCAATGAGAAAATAACATGTGAATTCAGGCAGTGACTGCTGTGCCCAAAAGCTTATAGGCCAGAAGGGGAGACGAGCAGAGCAGGTCTGGGCTGACCACTCCTGAACATCAGGAGGTTAAGAGAATAAGAGCAACAAACAGCAAATAGCTGAATGGAAACTGTAAGAAGCCAAATATTCAAAACTAGTTAGAGACATCAGAGAGGACAGCTGCAGGCTGCAAGAAACGTTTGTAGAAGACTTGTGTATTAACTGACAATGTTTCTCTTCTCAGCCTTCAGGGCTCCAATGCACCCAACATAATCCCTCGAGGTCAAATAAGTTCCCAGGCAAGAGGAAACCCTCTTATTTGAGGATTCCAACCTGAACGAGACAGAGAGGTCGACAAACTGCTGTATTCTAACACAAAAGGGCCCGTAATGTGCCATGCGGCTGCCCCACTGTCAGGGAGGTTCATTCCAACAGGATCCTCAGCCCACCCAACCCCCCCAGACCAGCGGGATGCTGGCGGGCGTCTCACCAGCACGACCACGTCCACGCCGGCCTGCACCAGCAGGTCCAACCGGTACTTGTCATCTTCATGGGTCCCAATAGCAGCACCACAGAGCAGCTGCTTCTTGGAATCCTTCGAAGCCAGAGGATAGTCCCGGTTCTTTTTGAGATCGGTGCGGGCAATTATAGCCACCAGCTCATCATCTTCATTAACAATTGGCAGCTTGCCTTGAAACAAAGAGAAAGAATGTTACTGCAGATTTCTGCAGGAGACAGACCTCAGCCTGGAGCGGTGCAGCAGACCAGGAGCATTAAGCAGGCAGCAGATGGTACAAGGGGAAGGCTCATGAGGTGCGTTATCAAATCTTGCTTGACCACAGATGCCAGCAGCCTTGGCTCGGGAAACAGAGCAAAGAGTTTGCAGGACTGGAAAAGGACTCAGTATTGTCACACTGACCACAGAAAAAAGCGCATCTTTTTTAATAGTTAGACCCTCAACACTGTTAAAAGTCAAATCATCAAAACCTGCCAGAGCTGAATCAACTGCTAAAATGTGAAGGCCAAGACAGAAAACTGAAGATGTGTGGTTGGACAGCCGGGTGCTTTTCTGCTCCTGAGCTGCCAAGAATCCCTCAGCTTCAAACAGATTTGAGATGAACGCATGTGAACTCTGTACTCTGGCAGAGGGCTGCGGGCACTCTCCACACTGTCCTCTCGTGCTGGAACGCAGCGTGTTCCTCCCACGTTCCACCCGCACACGGATGTGTGCCCACATCCACCCACCGCTGCTTCAAGCCCAGATTCCACAGCTCTCCCTCGCATCACAGACGTCTGCAGGTACCTTTTTTACTCCTTTGCAGAATTTCATTCGCTTCTTTCAACATTACGCCAGCCGGGGCCACAACAAGATCCTCGCGCTTTGTCATAATCTAGTGGGAGGGAAAAGACAAAAAGTCACAAGAACTCCTTCGCACTGATCTGAAAATACTGAACCTCTCTGCCCACGTGAAACGCTCTGCAGAAGCGGTGTGGGAGTATCTCCAGACAAAGGAGCCCACGGCACAGCAACACGCCTCCAGAAACACACAGGAACAGCCTCCAGTGTGCTGTTCCCATGCAAGCAGTGGCCATCGGTCCCTGAGCCCATCAGTGCAGTGAAAACAGGAGATGGCAGAGGGCCTCAGCAAGCCGAGGGAGAGCACCTAGAAGCGAGGAACAACTCTCAGATGACCCTTGTTTGGGATGTCACCCAAACAGCCCTCCCTTTTAATAGAGCAGAGGCAAATAAGGGCTGGAGACACCTCCAGAGTCCCATGCTGTTCTGGCAGAAATGCTACCCCCCCTGAGCTTGTTTTCAAGCGGCGATCCCCAGTGCACGGGCTCTGGAAGGGCTCTGCCCAGAATAACCCACTGCTGCTGCTGGCAAGGTCAACAGGGCAAAGAGGTTGTTTCAATCCAAACAAACATGCTCACCCACGCTCGCTCTGACAAACAAGCACCAAAACACAGCAGGCAGGCAAGGGGCAACGGACACAAGTTGGAACACAGGAACATCTGATGTGGTACACAGAAAAAATGCTTTCATCGTGGCAGTGGTCAAGCGCTACAAGAGCAGCCCAGAAAGGCAGCGAAATCTCCATCCTTGGAGATGCAGACACAGCCTCATGCAACGCGCTCCAGGACAAGAGACCTGGAGGTCCCTCCCCGCCCACAGCGTTCTGCAATCACAAAGTTCATGTGAGATGGTCTCAAAAATGTTACTCAAAAAGGACAGGCAAAGCTACAAGGGATCACTCTGTAACTCTACAGGAAGGTAGATTAGTTGCACACACAAAAAAGGGAATGTTTTAGTTATTTATACCATAAGAACAGACATTTTGCTTCAGGAAAGAGGTTCGCCCTGCCCGCATCCCCCCAAAATCCTGTCTGTGACAGAAGCCACATCTCAGGAAAAGCCTGAGGAATCACAGACACACCCTGACACCTCCCTAAGCCTGCAGGATCCATGAGCTTCCTGAGCTGCAGGAG
Source organism: Pampusana beccarii (assembly GCA_013399365.1). Classification (NCBI taxonomy): domain Eukaryota; kingdom Metazoa; phylum Chordata; class Aves; order Columbiformes; family Columbidae; genus Pampusana; species Pampusana beccarii. The sequence continues at coordinate 1,386,802 of VWYH01007848.1, forward strand.
ACCTGCGTGCTTAACTGGATGGCAACGAACAGCTCAGCAAGATGACTGAGATCCGGGAGATCACTCGTTTCCCCAGCCTTGCCTGGTGACAGAGGCAAGCACCAAACTTCTGACTCTGTGCTGCTGAACAATCTACATAAAGGATGAGATAAGATTCTTATCTGGCTCCTCTGAATGGGTGCTTCAAAGGGCCATGTGCACTTTTGTAACTTACTCGTTTTAAGATTCTTGTTACAGGTATTTATAGGCGATTTCAAACGAAACAGGGATGAGCATGTGATACCGGGTTTGGTCAGCAAGAGCTAAAAATAGCCATGAGTCAAGAGCAGCGGCTGTCCGAGAGGCAGCGGTGGTGTAACCTGACAGTGCCGCAGAGCTACGGTTACACAGCTCGTGTAACAGGAACGCCAGAACCAACGGGAATCAGCGTCACCACGGCAGAGAACGTTCTCCTGTACAAGGGGAGTTTGACGGTGTGGCGTTATAAAGGCTGAACTGCCGGTCTCCAAGTTCAGGGGGTTATTTTAAAGAGCAAGTAGCCAAGATGAGGCACGCAGGGAAAGGCAGCCCAGAAAAGGCAGCCCAGCGCTTGGAGGGCTGGCTGGGCACAGCACGTCTGCTGCAGCCCTGGCTGGCGCCAGCACACGAGGCCATAGCAGCAGCCAGGAACACCGGGAATTAATTACTGAAGCACGGGAGAGCACCAGCTGCAGAGAGGACGGCTTCCAGAGCACTGAAAGGTAATGCCGCAGGAGAAGCCATGCAGATGCTAACTGCATGGCCACGCTCTTGTATCTGCGCTGCAGGAGTCACAGAAGGAGCGTAAAGGAACGAGACGCTCTCTCCTGGAAACAGTTAACGACAGACCCACAGCGCTAATGTGGAGCTGCTCCCTCCCGCTGGTGCAGCATCCTCAAAGCCACGCACTCGCCCTTCTCCTCATCACAAGCCACGCCGCTTCCTAACACGACGCTTGCACCCATCGGGTGCTCACAAGCCCTTCTCACCTCGCCGAGAGGCAAGTCATGCTCTGACTCCTTCAGGAAATCAATATCTCGAGATGAGATGATCCCAACCAGCTTGCCCCCCATCTTCCCATTGTCCGTGATGGGGATCCCACAGAATCCATGACGAGCTTTCGCTTCAAAGACGTCTCGCACTCGGTCGTTAGGGCTCAGCACCACGGGGTCTGTGATGAATCCTTGCTCATATTTCTGAAATGAAGCAGAAGCAGGGCATGTGCCTGGCGGCTACTGCAGCCGCTCACAAAGGTCTGCGACCACCCAGCCTGGCCATGTGCGCACCCACAGGGTGACTCCAAACCAGCACCAAGGCTCGCCCAAGTAGGGTGAGATTCCTAGGAGTTCCCAGGCTTAACCTCCTTCCTGAAATCATGGGGGATACTCCCACACCAGGAGGCCTGGCAGTTCTCACATCCCAGGCTGCGAGTCGACAGCACCTAACACACAACCAGAGGTTTGTGCAGGCAACGGTGGCAGCACCGCTGTTCTGCAACACCAATATGTGGCACACTTGAATGGTCTCCTCTCACGGCTCCTTCAGCAGGGCCAAACCCCAGTGCTCACCTCAACTGTGCACCCTGCAAGCACGGTTTGTTGCCACCACTCCAGACACTCACCTTCACCTTCCGCACTTCGTTGGCCTGGAACTCCGGGGTGCAGTTGTGGTGGATGAACCCAATTCCCCCGGTGAGCTGGTAACACAAAGGTGCCTGTAAGTCCCTGCAAAACCCACCTGGCCCTTCATCGGGCGGATCCAGCAGCTGGACAGGGACAGCTGGACCATGCAGGCCACCCTTGGGAAGCCAGTGCGGCAAAGTGGGGGACAGCTGGGGTGCCTGCCCATAGACACCTCTTAGAATCACAGAATGGTTTGGGTTGGAAGGGACATTCAAAGCTCCCCCAGTGCAACCTCTGCCATGAGCAGGGACATCTTCACCAGCTCAGGTTGCTCAGAGCCCCGTCCAGCCTGGCCTGGGATGTCTCCAGGGATGGGGCATCCACCACCTCTCTGGGCAACGTGGGACAGGGTCTCACCACTCTCGGTGTAAAAAATTTCTTCCTTATGTTTGCCCTGAATCTCCCCTCCTTTAGTATAAAAACATCACCCCTTGCCCTATCGCAACAGGCCCTGCTAAAAAGTTTGTCCCCATCTTTCTTATTGTCCCCTTTTAAGCACTGAAAGGCTGCACTAAGGTCTCCCCAGAGCTTCTTTTCTCCAGGCAGAACAGCCCAACTCTCTCAGCCTGTCCCACGGGAGAGCTGTTCCAGTCTTGGATCATTTTTGTGGCTCCTGTGGCTCCTCTCCAACAGGCCCATGTCTGTCTTGTGCTGAGGATCCAGAGCTGGACCAGCACTGCAAGTGGGTCTCCCCAGAGCACACGGGGACAATTTCCCCTCCATGTGCTGCCCACGCTGCTTTGGGTGGCACACGGTCCCCCTGCCCGCTGCCTCGGGGGTGCCGGGAGAAGCCCCGGGGAGACTCGTCTTCACCCCGAGGGGGTCTCTGAGGTGACCCCCGAGCGGCCGGACCTGTGTCCCCGCAGCCCGGCAGGCCCGGGCCGCACTCACCGCCATGGCGATGGCCATGCTCGCCTCGGTGACCGTGTCCATGGGGGAGGAGACCAGCGGCGTTTTCAGCGTGATCCTCTTGGTCAGCGCCGAGGTCAGGTCCTGGCGGGGAGGAAGGCGGCGGGTGAACGGCGGCCCCGGCCCCGGCCCCCAGCCCGCTCCCCCCGGCCCGGCCACTCACCACCTGGTCCGCCGTGAAGTCGATGTACCCCGGGAGGATGAGGAAATCGCTGAGGGGGAAACGAGGGGAGACGCGTCAGTGAAGGGCCCGGCCCCGCGCCCCCGGCCCGGCCCCGCTGCCGGTACTCACTTGTAGGTGAGCCCATCGCCGCAGCTGAAGAGCTGCTGCGCCGTCAGCCCGTCGTCGGGCACGTAGCCGGTGCCGCCGCTGATCAGGTAGTCCGCCATGGCGCCGGCCCCGCGTGCCCGCCGCACCGCACNNNNCCGCGGGCACCGGGCAGCGCGCACCGGCCCGCCCCGCCCGGGAGGACACCGAGCGCCGCCGGTCGTGCGGGTGTCCCCGCCCGGGACGGACCTGTCCCCTGCCCAGCACGGGGCTGCCTTTTTGCTGAATCCAAGCGGGTAATTCAATGTATAGGAAGGTAGTTCCATGTATAGGAATGGTAGTTCAATATATAGGAAAGTAGTTCAATGTATAGGAAGTTAGTTCCATGTATAGTAATGGTAGTTCAGTGTATAGGAAGGCAGTTCAATGTACAGGAATGGTAGTTCAGTGTATAGGAAGGCAGTTCAATATATAGGAAGATAGTGCAATGCATAGGAAGGTAGTCCAATGTATAGGAAGGAAGCAATAAGGAGAGAGCTGGGTCTGTTCAGCTGGAGAAGAGAAGCTGAGAGGCGATCTCATCAATGTTTATCAATATCTCCAGGGTGGGTGTCAGAGGATGGACCAGACTCTCATCAGTGGTGCCCAACAACAAGATGAGGAGCAACAGGCACTGACTGAAACACAGGAGGTTCCATCTGAATATGAGGAGAAATTTCTTTCCTTTGAGGTGCCAGAGCCCTGGAACAGGCTGCCCAGAGTGGCTGTGGAGTCTCCTTCTCTGGAGACATTCAAACCCGACTGGATGTGACCTGTGTGATCTGCTCTGTGACCCTGCGTTAGCAGGTGGGTTGGACTGGATGATCTCCAGAGGTCCCTTCAACCCCAACCAGCCTGTGGTTCTGTGAACTGCAGGTACAGCCCTGTGTGACACTCCCTGGCTTCGCAGACACAAGTACGACCCACGCGGTGTGACATGCGCTTAGAAAACAATCTGAAAAAGACAAATGATGGGTGATTTGCACCAGAAGATGCTGCCCGTGGGGCCTGGCAGTTGGGTGTTTAGTTCAACACCAGATATTCCAACAGCTTCAGAAGAAGGACGAGAACGTGCTCGTTGGATCAGTGGTGGGTGCAGAGCTGGAAGACGCCACCAGAATCCCAAGAGCAACCTTTGTAAGGCAAAGTGACCTGCAAGAAGGATGGAAGTCAAGAGGCGACAGTCCAGCACGGGAGGGGAATGAAAGGCACCGGGGGAAGAGGGTATGGTGCCAGGGCAGGTGTCCTGCCAGGAGGATCCAAGTTGGTCCCAGCTCACCCAAAGTCCTCTCCTCCCTAAGCCACCGTGCCAGGCTGCACACCCACACCAAGGAGCTGCACTGTGCTGCACACTGCGGGGCCACAAGCTGGCACTGTCCTGCTGGCACTGCAGGGGGCGGCTGGAGGATTTTGGAGAAGGACAGTGGCAGGAGCAGGGAGGACTGTGCCTGAAGAACAGGCACAAACACAGATCCGCCTTAGAGGAGAGCTGCAGGAACCAGCGACCGGCTGCTTCCAGGATGACACGTCCCCCTCCATTTGGGCATCAGTAAAAGTTCCTGTACTGCGGCCTCAGAACAACCTCCTCCTCTGATGGTTGGTTTGCTTGTGATATACCAGATGTGGCCTCAGAGCAGCAGGGAAATAAGAGAACCAGACCCTTCCTCACCCTGCTCTTGTATGATGGGTTCTCCAAGGCAACCCACTATTTAACACTAACACATTCAGGGAACTAAAGAATGGTGTTCCTGTACCAACCGTCTTACTGCTGTAGATTAAATCCTTGTCCAAAGATCAGCAAGTAGCTCTGAGAAAACGTGCCACTCGTGTTATACAGCTACAGGACACAGGAAATCAGAACAGAGACGTCTGTGTCTCTTGAGTACTGGGGGAGTAGATGGCCCTTGTGTGCTGTGAGGGTCATTCCTCACATTCAAGCCTCTAGGTGGATTGACATGTTTTTGTCTGAGTGAGGTTCTCCAAAAGACAGAATGGAGTTTAGAGTGAGACCAGTTAAGCTAGACTTTGGTAGATGCTAACGTTGACTTTTACACGGTGGGGTAAAAGACCCCAAACAAGTGAACCATGCTGTGGACAGAAGCAGGACTCGGGTGGCTGGTTTGCTCTCAGCAGCAGTAATCCACACAGAACAGAGGTTGCAGTTTCTACGTCCCAGTTGTTTCCCATCATATGGTGGGTTTTTTTGTGGCAGGAAAGGAAGGCGCACGCCTCAGCACAGGGATGTTCCCTTTGCCGTGAGGAAGGGTACGTGCGGCTCTCACATAACTAAGGTGGCCCTGTTTAAAAGCCAGCAACGAAGATCCACAATGGCACTTAAAAATATAAGCCAAGAGACTGGGAGTGATCCTGTTGCTGTTACATTACTGTTATTACGTTAACAGCGCTTCTTGTTATACTATGCTCTCAACTTCACAGAGTTTCAGTTCTTTTTCCCAGTCTGCTACAAAAGATTGCATTTCACCCTGGTTTTACTTCCTTACATAATTCCTGGGTTGATTCTCAGCTAAGAGTTGATTTCACCTACCCAGACACTGATTACCCATTGTTTGCAGTTCACTTGGGCAAGGGAGCGGTAAGAAAATCACCGTCATTTGCAGTAAATAAAGCACCTATGCTCACACCACCAAAACCAGTAAGGGCACTGAGACACTTATCCCGGAGGCAGGGTTCAGAAACGCCGCCTTCCAAAGGAAAACACCGCCTGCCAAGGACACGCACTCCCAAGTCAGCGTTACCTGTCACGGGATCAGCAGATCGGGAGGCAGCGTGCCAGACCTACATCAGTTTAACAGGTCTCTCTACCCTTTCTTTTAAATAAAGGCAGCGCTAACAAAGGTTTGCGAAGCCTCTCAGGGAGGCACACGCCGATCTCGGGCCATTACGCCAGAGCACAGGCGCAGCAGTAAACAGGCAAGTTGGCTTCTGTTCCAACAGCAACGCCAGGCGAAGTTTAATGGTTCTCGAACAGACTACAACAGAGGCTGCAGGGAAAAACATTTTATTTCCAAGCAGATTACAAAGAGCAGAGAATATAAGAGTAAAATTAAATTAAAAAAATAGTTGAGTGCATCTCTTTAAAATGATTTGTAGTGTGAGTTACTCACGGGGCAAAGCTACTGGAGAGTTCTGAAGGTCACTTTGCAGGATGCCAATCACATGTGCTGTTTAGACCAGGGTCAACACGGGAGGGACAGACAAGACGTATTTTGCATATAGGCTGCACACTCATGACCAAGCGAGGCTCCGGGCTGCAACAGGACCCTGCCTTTCCAAGACATCCCCTCCACCTTGTTCTCTCCTGCAGTTCCCTCTCGATTTCTAGGTGTGGTTTATTGCTGCTGTGAGTGAGTTCGATCTGCCTCCCCATTCTGGTGAGCTCAAACAAGAACAGAGAAGCCGGCAAACACGGCTGCCATGCACAAGGTTACACAGGGAAAGCGACCACGGTGCTGAGAGCTGAGCTGCAGCTGCACAACAAAGGGAACCGACAAGTAGGGGACACAGCAATCACCTCAGAGATTCTGGGGCAGCAGGTCAGTGAGACTTCTGAAAGAAGATTTGAGATGCTCCTTAAGGTAGGAAGATGCTCGAGCAGACAAGAGCTCTTTCCTATGCATTGGCACCAGTGAAATGGAACAGGCTGAAACATCAGGATAAGGTACGGTCCCTGTAGTACTTGAGAGAAGCAGTCCCAGCAAGAAGATTGGGAGAAAAGCCCCATCTAGGGTGGAAGACAGTTTATATCCCACTTTAACAGTAATTTACGAGTCCAAACACTAATTGCTAGTAAGTCGCTATTAAACTTGGATGAGAACGCAGTTTAGCTGGACTGTGCAGAGTCAGTCAGCGTCCAGCGGCACTCAGACCAGCAAGAGGATGAGCAATGAGAACATCAGCTCTTTTCTACTGCTTTTGCATCTGTTCTTATGGAGCACAGGAGGCTGAAGATGCCCAATCCATTCTGCATGCACCAAGGCAGAGAGCAGCCCCGGTGCAGCTGAGAACCAAACTGGCTTTATTTCTGCCCAAGGATCAATGGTGCAGAAGAAGATTCTTATTTAGGGATCAGATTAAGTCTCTTTTCATTGCTCCAAGGCAGAAGAGTTCAGGAACTACTTCAGACCTTGTCTCCCACCTAAACCCCATATCTCCAGGGGTGAAGCACCCAACAGATGAGAGCCCTACTAAGTTACTTAGACTGTTCCCTTTACTCACCACTCTAGGCAGGAGTGAAGAGCCACTCTCTGGGCTGCTCTCCGCTGCTCCAGCCAGCACCACTTACAAGAAATGCTTGAACTCTTGAAAGTAAATAGAAATCTAATGGTTATGCAGACAAGTGTGTGAGAGGCTACAAGATTCCTTAAGGAAGCAATGATATTAGTGTCAAGAGACAGTACATGAGTGTCACGTCAGAATGTGAGGTGCTTTACCATTGTCAGTCATGCTCTGCTTTCTGTGGTTCCTTTCATACCACAGAGACAAGATGGGCATAGTTTGAAACCAACAACACAGGGTCTCTAGCTTGCCTGTTCTCAGCTTTATTTAAGAGATCAATGCAATTTCAGCCTGTCTTATATATGGCATAGGGCATGGACAGTTCTCGTTTACTATATACACAGGTACAAAAGCTAGCGGTTTGGCACTCTCGGAGCCGAGGGGAATGCCCTTTAAGCAGCAGTCAAGCTGGTTATAGGAAAAGTGTTAAAAAGCTATTTTACATGTTTGACTGGGAACATTTCCCAGAACTTGGATAGCAACCCTAAGCCATAGCACTCTTCTGTGCATGTCTTCCTATGAGCCCCTAAAAGGGAGCAGATCGTGTTCTTCACTATCAAAGAACATAGTATTTATATCCTAGAAATACTGTACCTTTTAAACTAGCTCCAGAGAGCCAGACTAGAAGCCAGGTCCAGAAAAATAATCCTTAAGTCACAGTATATCGATTGTCTCTAAAAACAGGGAATGAAGTTAACACAGTGGACATTCTGATGAGACAGTACAGAACGGTAGGGCCGTCCACTTCTGCGTCAGCAACTCCCTCTCCTATGCACATCCGAACAATGAGAAAATAATGGAAACGCTTCAGTCTGTCAGGACAAAACCAATCAGGAGGAGATCTCCACAGTTCACCATGTGCCAACTTCCCCCACTCTGAAGCTCTATACTCCAAGGTCAAGAACTCTTTCCCCTACAAAGATTTTATAACATCCTGCGGTTAAGGGTTGTAAGGAAAGCGCACAATCTAGAATTTTAAGGTAACATGGAATTCTGTTTTCCCAGAAAGCTCAGCTGAGGCATCTGCGCACCCCTAACCTGGCACTGCCCTAATATTCTGTCACATTATTCCAGCGTCTGTCAATTTTTGCAGTAAGGGGTGACTCCCCAAGCCACCTATTGAAGCAACTTGAATACTGGGTATCTGGCAGATGCTGGAGCCAGCTTCTCACACACCATTGCAGAGCACACAGGGGTCTGCAGTTTCTCTCGCATCTTTGCAAACTGCCCAGAAGAATGGGAAATCCACTCTGTGCAGGCCTGTTGGGCACCCTCAGCAACAAGCACATCCAGCTGCTTGAAACAGCAGGAGCTCACCCCAAACACATCCTTAAATACTTAAACCAGGGCCAGAGATGGACATGCCAGTGGTAAAGGGACTACAGGCTTCCTTCCGACAGCTGAACTGGGCTGAGGGAACATGTCACCAGTGCTACACACCACTCAGGCACTGTCCTCCGAACTTACCCCTGGGATCCAGGCACCAGCCCCGGGCTGGTTTTGTACTGGCATAACTCTGAGGGCAGACACTGAGCTAAAAATCAACTTTAGAGTACAGGTATTAGCAAACAGCGCATTGCTACTCCATCTCTCTGCAGTTATCTGAGCCCAGAGTCCTATGCAGGGAACAAACTGCTCATATTGACACCCAGCTCAAGCACAGCTGCTTTCTCCTGAACACCAACATCGATATGAATTATCAGAGGCCCACACACCTCAACACTGCTCAGGAGCACAAAGGCAGGGAACATTGGGGCTATTCATCATTTATACCGTGCACACCCAACAAAGAGGGCAGACCTTCCTTCTCACTACAGACAGGTGCTGTTCAACAGAAGCTTCAGAAAAATTGCTCGCCTGTACACAAGTTTAAGCTCTTTTACTGTAATATATGGTTGAATATATATAACTCTACATTTTTGAACAGGGAAGGGGCATGACATGGAGAAGCAGGGAAGACAAGTTCAAGAAGCAGAGTTATCTCTCCACATCCAAGAAGCTGGTGGCACAAATAACAAGCCCGGCTAGAGTGATCTCCCATTTCAAGCACAGTTGGTTACCCACTGGCTTCAAAAGAGCAGACTATTTGTTAATGATATAAAATATAGCAACCATTTAAGATGCAGCAAGGCAAGGCTACAGGGCTGGGGTTTATGGTCATGAATGATGTCAGAAGCTACACAGCTGTGTTTAAAACTGTGAAAAGGCTGTTAAGTGACAGGAGTAAGCCACGTGCTGCTCCTGGAAGGCCTTTTCCCTCTGACACCCCTCCATCCTGCGGTTGGTATGATGTGTTTGTAAAGGTGGGGAGAGGGGGATTTGCCTGGGGGGTGAAGCCTCACAGGCTGGCCACAAAACATCAGGACAGTCTGATCTGGTCTCACAGATCTCACGTTCCTCGCCTGAGACCGAGCTTCCATCAGCAAGCAGACAGTCAGGTCCTTCAACAGAAGTTAATCCCCTTCTACCTTCCTAATTTGTAAGGGTGAAAGAAGTCCAGCAGAACGGAGCTGGAAAGCACAAACAGGGATGAAAACAACCAGTTTGCATACTGATCTTTGTATAATGACCCCCCCACCCTCACAGCTCACTCTCCCCAAATAAAGACACATTGTTCAATGGCATGTTGAAAAGACGTGCTCGTCATTCTTAATAAACAACTAGAGTAAGAATACATAAGAGAAACAGGGTGGTACCTTTATATGATACACAAGTGTATGTTACAAGAATTCCATCAGGCACAGGAGCCTCAAGGTGTAAGGCCTCAATGTTAGGCCAAAAAAGAAGAGTGTGGTAAAGTTTGTACTTTTAACATCTAAAAATGTCACTTAAAGGTCTGAATAGAAATTGTTGGCTTGTGGTTTTTGTTTGTTTTTTTTTTTTTTGTATAAATCACAATTGCAGTTCACTCTCTCCTCTTCCTTCCAAGATAACAGCAAATTAACGTCCAAGCACAAGAAAAGAAGATGCCTGCCTCTCCTCCACTGGCTGAGCAGGTCCATCCATCATTCTGTGCCCTCTAGGCTGCACGTGCTCCAAGGAGACAGAGGCCCCAGCCATCCAGGCCAATCCTGTAGTTCATGTTTTCTACATCATAAAAAAAAGCCAGAGTCAACCAGCAGCTTTCCACAGCTCCCAGCTCGCAGGGGATATGCAGCCTCCAATGGTTCCAACAGTTTGGTGTGTTGGGTAGGATACACAATGGGTAGGTTTTTCCTTTAGATTCTTTTAAAGAGAAGAAGCCTAAAAGGGCTTCATAACTACACCAATAAAAAAACCAAAAACTTAGGCATATCCTTTAGTGTAAAAGTCTGTACAATTTATCTTTGCTTGTCCCTCCCCTGTCACCCCGCCCCACCCCTTCTGAGCCAAAGAGGATGCCTTAGTGCATGGTGCTGGCGTTAGCCACGGCAAGAGCTTCCTGAATCTCTCGTATCACCAGGATCCGGGTGAGCATCTGCTCCATCTGCTCTCTGCTGATCGGCTGGATGGAATACCAGATAGGGCTGTTGGGGGCCACCACCGGCTCCGGTGTCAAGTAAAACGTGTCATTCCGGCCTTTCACACTCTGGGGGCTGCGTGAGGAAGATCAGAAATAACCAGACTAACAAGAATGTCCTGGGAGGGAGAGACCGCCATTGTCCTCACCCCAGGCTTCACAAATCCTGACAGTGAACCTCTGGCTGATGAGACATTAAGGTACAGAGTTACACCTAGGGGCAACAGCGGTCCCAAAGTTTTTAGGCCACATACAGGTTAAAAAGCCATGGTGACGGCTGCAAGAAAGTAATTTTTATTTAGCACTAGTAAATATAACACACACATGGCTTCAGGGGTATTTCAGAGTGAAGCAAGGACGGGGTGTTTGCACATCCAGGGTAGCTGCAGACCCATCTGTGCAGACAAACTTTGTCAGAATCATCATAATTTAGAGGCAAGTCCTTTGAGGCTCCTTTCAATCTCCACAGAAAGTCCTCATTCTTGTTCAGAAGCCAATTTGAATAGGACCCTGATCTGATCTCAAGCAGCAGATGCTTCCAGGGGACTTGCAAGTCACAGGCAGAACAGCGAGCTCCTGCCAACACAGCAAACCTCCGGAGTGAGTACGAGATTATGAGCAGCCACGTCACAAATCAGGATTTGTTTCTTTAAATACCACAGGAGTTCAACTTACATGCCATCAGAGTAAATCCCACCTTCTCACAGCCACGCCCCTCCCCATTTAAGTAAATTTATGCAAATATAGAAACTGTGCCAGCAATATAACATAGCCCTGAAAACTAGGCCAGCTACAAGATGCAGCTTAACAGTCATGGAAGACAAGCATTCATACACATGAACAAGCGCTCTCACCATTTGAAGAGGTAGAAGTCATACAGCTTTATCGGGCACCTCAGCGGGTTCTCTGGATTCTCAGTCTGCTCTGCATACATGTCATCTGTAACTACAAACCAGCCCCCCCCAGAAGTCTGTCAGACACTTGGTACAAGCACAGCAAACCGAGCAGCGGTGTACAGCCTCAGCACTCCAGAGCACTTTGTCACCAGGCAAGAGCTGGTGACAGATGTACAGCTGTCCCAGGGCAGAGGCGCCTGGTTATAAGTGCTCAAAGCATTAATGGAGAGCTTGCTGTATCCCAAGGCTACTGAACAAAACAACCCATCCATATCCTTCTCTCCGTTTCTCCTCTACCCAAAATGAATCTCACTACTGAGACAGCAATGCCTCGGCTAAACGCTGGGTCTGTCCTTTTAAGAGGACAGATTGTACTTACATATGGATTCTATATGGGTTCATAGGAGTCAAGGTAAGAGAAGCCCCCCCGAAAGAAGTTTCTCCCTCTGTTCATGTGCACTCACACCAAATATCCCTCTTTGCCCATAAGACACAGAAGTAACAAAAATGTTATCCTTGCTTCTTGATGAAGTACTATATACCTCAGGTAAGGTATGTCCCCAGGCTTACTGTTAGAAGGTACTAAGCTCTCTTGGACAGAATGCAGAGAAAAGTCCTGCTGCCAGGCTGAAGGGAACTGGGAGAGCCTGGGGTTCTCGTGGCCCTACCTGCAGACATCTCCAGGTTCATCCACTTCCTTCAAGCCCAGTAAGTAAATATTCCCAAAGAAAACTTCCAGACACTACCTTTCTGTCCTGTCTGGTGTACACCAGAAGCCTTCAGATAGCGGATACTCGTGCTTTTATCCTTGGGATTAGAAGGGTTCTTCTTGGTCTGCCTCAATACCTTGGAGAAGGCCAGCTTCATGTGCTGGTCTACTGTTTTCAACAGGAAGTATCTGAGGAGCAAGAAGAGAACACAAGACATTCAGATGTGAGGAAAGGATATGGTCACGACAGTGAGGTAGTTATCTTTACTCAGCACGAGCCAGCCAAGTCTCAAACCAACACTGAGTTAGGCTGTTCCAGCAGAGTATGCAGCAGCCACAAGTTCAGTTTCCCCTTGGCTAGCTCATTTCCTTGTACTGCATCTTCTTTGCCTGCAGTGCTGCAAGAGAGCTCTGCATGCAACCATTTGAAATTTATTATTTTACCCTAATCCTGTGTGGCAGTTTCCTACAAAACCCATCAATCCATTTGAAGTTGTTTTATTCCCCAAGATTCCCAAAGACTTAAGTACTTACTTCGTATTAAAAAACATCAGTGTAGTGAGCAAGGTGGAAGGGGAGTGAGCTCCTAACTGCTTACACTCCCACAGCATCTCTTCTGTTACATGACTGGAGAGGACATAACCTGCAATAATGAGAAGTCAGCATCATGCCAGGAGACAGTCACTGCAGGAACACAGGCAGCATTTTATAGCCTGTAAGTATTGGAGAACATATAAATCCTGAGGGGAAGAGGATGAAGAGATCCTTGCTGATGTCAAGATTCACTACTGCACAAATAACTTTTAAAATAGCAGGTACAGTTAGGAAATACTCGTATACATACGTCCACCTCTAGTTGAGGAGAGTATGCTTCTGCAATACACCTATACATCCCAGCCCAGAGAGAAATAAATATGCACTCAAACAGCTTTCAATTAATGGCTCAACTCCAATGCAGATGCTCCTAATCCAATAATATGTGAGAGCAGGCAGGCCAGCGTAACAAATCAGCTCTTGGCCCTGCACACAGCTTTAGTCAGCACACAGTGCCAAGAGATGTATTTGGACACATGAGTAATCCCTTTGATTCTCAGATTTTTTTTGTTTGTGTAGAACAGAAATACTATACTCCAAATACACAGATAAACAGAATAACAGACAGCAGTATGAACTCTGGGGCTTGTGGAATGACAAAGCACAGATCAAAAAGCCAGAGTGAAAACAAAAGGATTCCAAAACTCAGGGTGCTACTTAGCCATCCAGCCTGTAACATCAGCTACTTTACTGAACACAGGCAATAGCTTCTTCACTGACATCAGATCAGATCAAAGGGAATGAAGTAATTAGGAACCAGGTTTCTGTGCTCTGAAAACTCAACTCAATCTAGTTCTCATATGCAACTCTGTCAAAATCTGTTTCTTCTGGAACTGCTCCTCCCCAACCCTGTTGCCGTCATCTTCTGAACACAAGGCTGACACGAGCTGTGTTTGATTGCAGCATTCGAGGCTCTATCACACATTGTTTTTTCTCAGACACTTAGTTGGTCCTGCAGACCACATCCATCTGGCTACACAGCAACATGGCAGCGTTGTATTATCTCCCAAAGTAAAAATACATGTTAGAGGCAAGATGTCTTATCAGAAAGCTTGATTCAGATCAAGGATCAGCTGGCTTCCAAGTAAGCCAGTCTTGTGACACTACGAAGTCCAAAAAATTTGCCTCCTGATGGGTGACAAGCAATAGACAAATAATCCTCCACAACAATCAGGGCTAGAGCCTGATGTGTTCAGTAATGCCAGCATTCAATGCAGGTGCAACATTTTTCTTCTTAATCAGTATAAGCCATTCTAGGGACATTAAGTACTTCAAAAGGTTTCTATTCAGATTATACTTATGCTGTAGTTCAGTTTAAACACTCCAAACTCCAGAAAGTCTCAAAGTTCTTAAACAAAAGTCCTTACCAAGAGGGGAAACGCGAGGCTGTACGTCCTTGAGAACTTCATGCAGCCATTCGGTGAACCGAATATAGTAGAGATCTGAAAAGATGTCATCTACTCGGCCATTTTCAAAGAGATACTGTAAGAGATTCACAACACAGTCCAGTATAGTGGCAGCAAATACATTCCTCAGATCAGACCTTATCCCAAGAGCCCACGTATCCGGTTAGTCAAGCATTTTACAGCATAGCACGGAAGACACAAGTTCTACTTAGAAAACAGGACCTTTGGACCAAGGCCAGTACAGGGTAGGTTATCTCAGTTGCTATCACAGAAATGCTAAAACAGAAAGGAAAAGACACCTTAAAAAGTAAAGCTGGTTGGATTTCACCTTTCATTTCAGGTGTGTTCACTTCAAGGTATTTTACATGACTGTCCTTTGAACACTAGACTTCTTCAGATATAGGAGAGAGATGCCCAATTCTCCTATCAGAGTTGAACTCTGTTCCTGCAGCCCTTCCAAAAAACACGCTAATATTACCAGCTCAGACCTCCCACACCAATAAAGCCAAGTTCTTGCCTGTTAAAGCTTCAACTAGATCAAGTTTTGACATTGAGAACTTCCTCAAACATCATCCAACCCTCCTCTCCCTGCCAAAGAAAACCCTAAAAGGATTTATTATTCTCACCACAATACTGAACTCGGTTATTAACAATTCTTCACAAACTTAATAGGTGAAAGCATTGCTGTGCGCTCATTACATTTGACTTTTTTTTTAAGCAAAGAGACTTTTTTTCTTACTAAATTGTTGTGAAGCTTAATAGAATCCTCTCTGTATATGCTGACAACATGCACAGCTCTGTTCCACATACAGCTGTCCTACCCCTACCTTCTGAATACACAAGAAGATATAGTAGAGCACATCTGGATCATAGGGTTCACCATCACCATTTCGAGCTTCTCGTGTCATTAAGCACAGACCATAATTCAGCTCGGCCACTGCTGAAGAGATGAGATCTTCCTGGAACCTCAGCAGCTGACGCCCTGGAAAAACAAAACAAAGCCATATTATTTAAGCCATAAAGCCATATTATTTCCCAGTCTTTCAGGAATGATTTACCACATCTCCAGCTTCGCCATTCTATCTGGCAGGCCCAGTGCCACCTCATTCTCCCAGCATAATAAAACAAGCTGAAATAAATACAGATCTTAGGCTGTCAGATCTACTAAAAGATAAACGGGCAAGAACCCGACAGGAAGACTGTCTGTCCTGTCATCTGCATGACTGTTGCCTTCTCTCGCCATGGCCGCAATGAAATGCTGCCCTGCAGCAACAGGAAAACAGCAGCTCCGTCACTGCCCTACTAGCTTGGCTGCCATTCAGAGCCATTTGGTTTGTCCACGTCCGTGTCATAGAGCGTCCTTTCCTACAGCTAAGTGCTCAAGCTGGCTCAGCATGAAGCCAATGCCTCCCTCGGAACATGTCCTGTGGCAGTGGGAGCATGCAATAATTAGTATTGCAGAGTAAATCAAAGTTTAAGTTTAAAAACAATCACTGATTAAACAAAGGTGTTTTCCAGAGCAGTAAATCACTAACATTTTAGTCATTCCTAATCCTACTTGAAAAGAAAGAAAGGCCATGTTGCCATGACACATACTTCCAATGGGTGCTAGCCTATTTTGGGCTTCTTTTTCCAGCTCTGCATTCTTGGTCTGTGCCCAGCTTTTCCACACTTCAAGTCCTTCTTCTGGCTTCAGAGAGTTTGGAAGTAGAAGTTCAGGTGAAGTCTGTGGCTGTGGTTCAACTTCAGCAACCTGAACAGTTTGAGCCTATGAAAGAAAACATTTCAGTTTATATATACACACCTTGATATGCAATAGTTTGACAAAAAAGAACAAGTAATGCCACACTACCTCTAGCCCCAGAATATGAGCCTTTTTCAACACTCTAACAAAAAATTAATCCACGGAACATAACTTTTGCTGTCTAACCTGAATTGCTGCTCATGAAAAAGTATTTGTCTCTCCAAGAACACTTCTAGTTTGAATGGACATATTAACAGGCTCCTTAGCAAATCCATGTAACTTGCAATTTGATGCATTTAGAAGTCCTACAGAAATCACAGGATGCCTAACAGCCACGAGCTGTTCTTGGTGCAATATCATTAAGAACCTCGCTGGTACCTCCAAAGGCAAGGATCTCCAAGGGGGTGAAGTCCTCTCAACAACAGACCTCTGGTCTCCCCTCAAACACTGAAACATGATAATTGATGCTGACACAACTTTCTGCCCTGACCCCGCAGGTACCTTGTCCAGTGTGAGGCCAGGCACACAGGCTGGACTGCCAGTTGCTTCTTGACTTACATTTTTCACAAATAGAGCAAAAGAGCTGCAACTTGCCCAGATCCCACAGCAGCTCAATGCCAGGGGACAGGGTGGGGCAAGCAGGAGAATTCCTTCTCAATCTCACAGCTGTGAGAGGGACAACCCCCAGAAGTTAATTGTTCACCTCTAGTAGCTTTATTGTCATCTTAGAGGCAGAACCACATACCTACCTCCTGGACTCATCTCTGTATTTAGGGGCTTATGCAACACCCAGTACCCCAGAGAACCGGGATCAGAAAAGCATCTGATACCCAAGACTTGCAGACCACTGTACACAGGAATACACAGTGTTAGCAGAAGCTTTCCAAGTAACCATTAAAGAACTTAGGGAGTTAATATCTCAGAAAGGATCCCAAGAACAGGGCTCATGTTCTAAAAAGACCCTAAAACAATTCTGAAAGCCCTGCTTAGCAGAAAGGCAAGAAATTCTATCAACTTACATTGTTCAAGCAGCTGAAAGCGGTTAAGTGATCTCCGAAGTACCAATACAAGGAAAAGATGAGCTACAGAAGGCTCTTTCAACATGACAAAATAAACTAAAAAAATCCCAACCCAATACAACCCCATGCATTACAAAGACCCATAAGCTGTAGCTTAACGTACAGCTTTATAAAAGAGGGCATCCAGCAGCAGGAAGTTATCTAGAGATGCAGGGAACCCTTTTCAGTGAAGACCTCGGTGGGCTATAGCCCACTATCAATTCAGTAACAATCAGACGTTACTACAGAATGTAATGCTCTTTATCTCAGTGCTTACTGGTGAAGTAGAGGGCATATACGCCTTTAGAAAGCCAACAGTGTTATTTATAAACTGGAAAGAATTTATAACAACATTTATGCTTGCAGACTTGGATATTTTTGCCCTCATTCCATTCAGCAAAACCAGGCTCTGACAGATCAATCACTTTTCACTTTCTGGTAATGAAAGATAAATTACATCATTTGCACATATAAAAGAGGCCATGAATAGCCCTAATTATTCAAGTTTTAAAAGCAAATTCAAAATAACTATGGCTTAAAGTCATCAACAAAGCCCTTAAAAAAAAACAGCAACAGATTTGGCTGCCAGGTTTGCCAAGCACTACGAAGAGATGCCAACTTGCCACGGCTCGTTCCTGTGCTCTTGCACACCAGACGTTTTCCAGAAGCAGGACACAGTGTCACAGAGAGGCGACACCGTCCATGGAGTTCGCTTACAACTAGTCAGATTTGACACTCTATCTGGACAATGGATCTGCTGTGGGCTTCACGTGCTGCATAACACCAAGTAACTGATAACTAGGTGACTGGTATATTTGCACACCTTATTTTGTTGCAATCGTCCCTGCCTGTCCACTGCAACCCTGAGAACAGCTCGGAGGACTGCAGAACTCGGGACAATCGCTATGAAGAAGCCAGCAATACACATTTATCTATTAACATACACTACAAAGATCAGAACTGAGCCTTCTTTTGGGAAGTTCTCCATCCTATAATTACATACCAACATTACACATCTCAGTCCTACACCTATCAGGAGTCAAATGCCGTACGCCATGCCCAGGCTACTGGGACAGTGGCATCTGTGGTTCCTTGACACCAGCTGTCCAGTGACATCCTCCCTCTCCAGAACACATGCAAGCTGTTAATCACAGAGACCAAGAAGCAGTTTTAACTTACTGAGCAAGTGACTTGTAGCTGCTGCTGCTGCTGCCCCTGCTCTTGGGGTGCGGGCTGCTGCTGCTGCTGCTGCGGGTCCCATATGTGCACCGTCTGCGCAGTGTTCTGGTACGTCCCTGCCACAGCCTGCACCGCCACTGGAATGTGGATGTTGCCATTCATGAACTGCGCTGGAAAGAGCGAATTAGCAAGAGTCTGCACCACTTCCTCGTGAGAGTTCTTCACTACTGAAGTACTTCCCACCATCTTATCCTTGTCATCTTCCAGCTTCACGGTAGCCAGCGTCGTTGGCGAGCCACTGACGTGGACGGCATTGTAGGCCTCCTGTGGGATGGCGATGTGGGTTATGTTTTGCTGCTGAAGGTCACCACGTGGCTGAGCAGAGTAAACAGGGATGGTCCAGGTCTCTCCAGTGGGGCTAGTAATGGTCCCAGTGGCACTGTACAGGTGGGCACTGTCCACTGTTAACAAGTCTGGCCTCAAAGAGACATAACTTTGCTGCTGGCCCTGAGGAATGGCCAGCACCGTGGCAACTGGCTGCCCCGAAATAGCATACGATACAGTAATAGGCATATCCACTTTGCGTTTCTTCACCGGCTGAAGGACACTAGCAGTGCTGATCCGTCGCTCTCCCTCTCGCGGAGAGCCCTGTTGACAAGGGGGAGGTGACAGTGCCCCGACTGTTTGGATCTGTATCTGCTGGCCACCAGTAATGGCCTGTCCTGCCACAAGCTGGGCCTGGATCTGCTGGTGTTGTATGTGCTCGTCCTGGATCTCCGCAGCCTGGATCTGCTGGGCAGTCTGCACGTGCTGCACTTGGATCTGAGCTGCCTGCAGCTGCGACGGGCTGGGGCTCTGCAGAGATTGACTCTGTATTGTCTGGGACGCCTGCTGCTGCGCCTGGCCTTGGATCTGCACTTGGACTTGTATCGGTTGCTCTGAAGCCTGATGGACCGTGAGCTGTGGAGAGAGCTGTTGGGCGGAGACCTGCTGTGGGGACTGCTGGACCTGGACCTGAACCTGCAACGACACCAATTCCGCAGTTACAGATCAGCAAGCGCCAGTGATTCAACAGGGTGGCCACCAAAGATGGTCCATCACTGGAGGTCTATGTTCCAGGACTTTAATGTTCAGTTTTATGATTCCATATATTAATCCATCAGTAAAGATCACAGCAAAATGAAACCAAGTTACTCTAGAAGCACCCGGTTGAAAACAGCGATACAGTAGATGACATGTTTGCTCAGCATTGCACATGACCACACTTCTCAGCACAGACAGAACAGCACAGGAGCTGCATCTCCATCCTCAAGGCTCTGTGGGCTCAAGTCAACAGATCGCACCCTTGAAAGCCAAAAGAGTCTTCCAAGCTATTTGCATTGCTAAAATGTTATTTCAGAATAGGCCTTGCAACAGCAAGAATAAGGCCATACACATTACAATTCAGATGTTAAGTTTATCTTACTACAAAATACAAGAGCTTGTCCCATTCTTACTATGTGCTAAAGATTGTTTTACTGCTTTCAACCCCAGGCCCTCAAACAGCCGCAGGATCACTCGCCAGTGTCAGGTGGTAAGAAATATGGGTAAATTGAAACCAGCACTTGGCTCTTTCCACATAAAGCACAGAAATATTATTTTGAAACCAACTGCTAATAGTAACTCTCCACAAGCAGGCATCAACACAGAAAATTGCAAGTTCAACCTGGATCTTTGTCATACACTAAAGGGCAACACTGCAGCATTTGATTTTTGAACTTTAGAAGTATTTATTTGGCGGTGATAATTAAACCAGCTATTTTTTCATTATTCACGTATTCCATTTAATTTCACTTATCATCCAAATTACTCAGTTGTATTTTCTGGCTCATGCACTTACACAGTGCTGAAAAACATGGACAAAATACGTCAAGACTTGGATCCAAACAGTTCCTTTTATTTTAGGGGAAAAAAAAAAATTGAATCACACCCTCCCATATCCAGGCTGATTTGTGCAAGGTCTCTCACACTATCCAGCAGCAGCCCAGGAGCAGACTTAGAGCTCAGAGTCAGACGTAGTCCCCAACACAAAGTTCAGGTCTCAACAACTTCACATTCCAGTCCCCAAATCCAACCCAGCTGGTATCGTCACTCTCAAGGCACCCAGCAAGGTCTGCTCGCCTCATGCAGACACTTCACACCGTGCCCCCTACATTTACACAGCCACTTTGTCACATTTGCTTTGTCCTACCAGTGATATCCCAGGTTCCCATGATCATCTGCTTTTCCAGGCTTCCTTAACACTACATGTTAAGGGAGGGAATTAATTACGCAACACCCCCTTTCAAATCCAACTGAGAGATGCAGAGCTTTACTAGGGGAACCTGTGAGGGCCACAGGAAATTTGAAGCCAACATAGATTTATTTAATTGCAAAATTATGTCTTCCTACTCATGCTCTCTCACCCTTTTCTACCTCACTTTCTAAAGTCCTTCAAGCTAATGTAGCACTTGCACAGAGACGCCACACTAGCCAGCTCGACAATACCAAAAAGAACTACCACGCAGTTCTGCATTGTGCAGATACACAAAATCTCCTTTCCCAACATCACCTCTACGAAGTCTTTAAAAATGTTAAGGATTCATTTGCAGCCAATTAAGAGTTGCCAAGGAAAAAGTGGCGTAGCAAAATGCACCACTTGCAGAGCAGTTTTATAAGTCACCTCCTGTTAAAAGCTAATTCTGTTTCCAGGAAGAATAAGGAATTTTACAGGTTCCTGGCTGGGAGCTGTATATAGTATACCGTAATCCAGATGATGTGGACTTTCTATAATAATTTCCTGCAAGGTAACAAGAAACATATGACCTTGTGTTAGCGTGACAATTTAAAAAGCTGCATCAATGAGTGATTTGATCAGGCAGTTAACTGAAAAAGATGAAGTCACCTATGGGATACTTCTTCAGTTCTATTTGATACTCTTACCATACTGCCCTACAGCATGACTACTGCCTTGGGCAAACAGGCTGAAGCACAGATCCCAGTTAAGAGTCCACTTTAAGAAAGCCACTTTCAATTACACCTTTAAGACAAATATTCTCCAAAATACTGAACTTTAAAAATCACTAATATAGTCCTTAGTATTAGTTTAACTCTCTGTTCAAAAGGTTAACTGCAAGGCAAAGGCCCAAGACTGAACAAACTAAAATGCATCATTGCACTGATGTATTTTCAGTTTCATACAAGAAATATTTGCTTTATCTGCTAGGATTTAAATTCATGTAACAGAAAGAGGAAAATGTACTATTTATGCTGTACTTTACAGTGTGGTTTTGGAATCTGCACAGCTTGACTGACAACACCTTAAAAGTACCCCCACCTGCTCTCCACACAAAATTTTACATTACAGTTCCTGTTACTGTTGTAACACATACAAAGTAGAGAGCATTTTTTTTTTGCTAGCAGTAAGAATTGAAAGTCCACTTATGCACTAAAACAATTTTTATCACATACATGTAATTAGAGAGGTAATGGTACAGGTTTAAGCAGGAGGTGTTGTCAGCAGAAGAGGCATGGTCTAAGAACAGACCTGACATGGCAGCATTCTATTCCTTCCATTTTTATAGAATAGTTCAGCTGGAAGGGACCTACGGTCACCATCTAGTCCAACTGCCTGACCATTTCAGGGCCAGCCATAAGCTAAAGGATATTATTAAGGGCATTGTCCTTTATTTAGAGGCATTGCCTCCAAACACTGACAGGCTTGGGGCATCGACCACCACTCCGTGGAGCCTGTTCCAGTGTCTGAGCTCCCCCTCAGTACAGAAATGCTGCCTAATGTTTAGCCCAAACCTCACCTGGTGCAGCTTTGAACCATTAACCATTTTAGAGTCTGAACCTACTGCCTCTAAAAGTCACGGGCAACTTCCATGGCTTTCGGCAGATAAGCAATCATGACATGAGGCCCTATGATACTCCCCCAGGACTAAATCCCAACCCCAACACCCAGAATGTCTTGCTACTGCTCTGGAGTTCACACAGTGTTATTGTTAACACTCAAACAATGAGTCCAGACCCAAACATGGCAAACAGGTCAAGACTCCAGAATCACTGGAAGTTCTCTGTGCTGCAAACACCACGCTTCTGACTAGAAACTGCTCCTGTTTAAAAGAATATTGGAGCTCTAACTACCGTGCATTACACATCCCTTGTGAATTACACATCCATTTTTAACAACTGTATTTTGCAGCAGATCCCTCCCTATTTTCAAGTAGGTTGTACCCAGGAGTGCTACAAGCATTCATTTCAGATTTACAGACTTCAACCCAGCGCTTCTCACGTTGACCTCATTGTCTAACTTGCTATCTGAGAAAAAAAGGACAAATAATTACATTAAAACATCATCAGCATTTGACTTTTTAAAAGCCTCTGTACACAGAGGAATACTTGTAAATTTACAAGTCAAGACCAACAGGGAAGACTTTAAATCTTCACCTTATGCTGAAGATTAAAGCAAGAACATGTCATGCTGGGAATTCCTGGGTTATACTGGTACAAGAGAGGAAAGGCCAAGTTACCAGTACTGAAAAACTGCTTATTGCCAGAAGTTTGGATCTAACAGCATGAAAAGAATCACTTCCCAGCAGGCTACCACCACACAAAGAAATGCCTTTTTACCATAAAATAGCTAGAAGTTGGACAAAATACTAGCTGACTGGAGAAATCAAGTGTTAGAAGTCAGCCCTGCATCGTAACAGGAGGGCAGGAATGTACGTTTAAGGTTCCCTTAAAAGAAACTTTCTGTCACATTAAGCTCAAAAACATATTCTGTCTAGAACTGAGCACATGCAAAGAGAATATAAGTAACTCCATGAGCATGAGAACAGCTGAAGACTGGTTTCCAAAAGTTTGTGGTTTTGTTTTCAGGTTTGTTTGTTTTCCCCTAATGGTTGATAGACTAACTCCAACAAACTTTCAAGTAGGATCCATAACATGCCTGCTCTGTGCAGATTCTCAAAAAAAGGAATCAGACTGCACAACTGGAGTTCCGAAACAATTCAGTTGAAAGAATTCCCAAGCAAAGAAAATCTCATCTATGGACCAACTGGATTACTTAACATTTCCTAAAACCTAACTCCAAATGAACAACACACATACCAGCTCTTGCCTGCATGGATTTTCTGATATCAAGCTTGCCCTGGAGCACCTGACAGGTTCTTAAATGCCTTTTTTCACAAACACGTCTCAGTTTCTGAAGCTACGTTAACACTAGCAAGTAGTAGGATACGCCAAGATCAGACCTTCAGAGCAAGACTGAAGATCTACTAAGGTGTCTTCACTAAACATTCCAGAAGATTATCTCAAATGTAGGTCTAGTCTTGCCCACTAGCCAAGCTAGGCAAGCACCTAGACACATCAAAACTGCATCTTATGGCTTAGTTCAATCTGAAGGGAATCCCAAATGACAGGCTCCAAACCTAGGAGAGGTAAGTGGGGGCAAGTGACACACTTGCTGCATGAAGTATGTTCCAATTCCCTCCCTAGAAGTAATGAAGGTGGACCTCAAACTTCCACACCTAAGCAAGCCAAGAGAAGTCAAACACCTGGACAAAACGTTAGCGAGAGCAGAAGAGCAATCACTTTTTAGCCAACTTTAGGGAAAGAAGGCTTAAAATACTATTGCCTCTACTACAGTCCCAAGCTAAAGCAACTCCAGCATTAAAACTAGCACTGTAATAGAGTTTCTTCTAACGTTATGCCAGAAGGCATACACACAATTACAAAACAGACCTGAAATACAGAGTAGGTGAAAAGACTGATCAGTGAAGTAGCAGGAAATGTTGGAACTTGTTATTCAACTCCTTTACAGGAAGTCCTTTGCTATCTATCTAAGTAAACAAGGTCTACGGGGAGTGTAGAAGTCAGCTTTTCAGAGCTGCCAGACAGATTCTCACTCCAGGTTTTCCCTCTGCTCATTCATCAACATCAGGGAGAGAATTCCATGGGCCAAATTAGGCCTTGTGTGTGTTTGAACAGTTACAATATCAAGTTGCCAAGTTGTACACCAGGGCAAGACTTAGGCCTAAGACAGTTAAAACATACGAAGCAAGGAAAACAAAACAGCTTACCTCTCAAGGAGGAACCTACTGCCATATACAAGAAGGTGCTACCTTGAAAACACTACTCTTGACTATAACCATTCTTTGAAGAGCCACACTCAGCCCTAGCAAATGTTAATTAACGCTGGCTGCTACACTAACATCTTCCTAGGATGCTTTTCAAAGGTAAGCAAACAGGAGCCCTACCTCCAGGCTGAACTTCAGAACCAAGACTGGGACAGGGGGAAGCTGCATCCATCAGAAGTGAAGGGAAGTTGTGTTCTATGCAGAGCCAAAGATTTTCTTCTGAGCTACTTAAGAGCATTTTTCCCTGCCTTACACCGTGAATAATGGCCAGTGTCCTATCAGGCTCTGAAGTCACAGAGCAGACTGGGGGAAGACTGAAAAGGCTGAACATTCAACATATAAGGAACTGAGCAATTAGAAATGCATAAGCCTTAACTGAAAGACGTTTTGCGCAGGCATCTAACCATCCCCTACACAGTTCTGTGATCTTGCTCACCTGTAGCACCCTCCCCTCAAGCCCTGCCCAAGAAGCTCTTGCCACCCAGTCAGACTCTTAATATAAGGCTGAAACTGAGAATCTTCCCCCCACACGCACATCATGTATCTTAAGCAAAGATTTTTTTGTCCTCTAATACTCTCTCTGTTAAATCTTCTACAAGAAGGGGAAGCGGTGCAAGAGGTTCATCACATAAGCAAGTCAATGCTAACATGTCACTGGCATCATCAATTCGATGGCCTCGATGCATGAGACCAACTAGCAACAACCTCACCAAGGGCAGAGCTGATAAAACTCTCACTTGACCGGAGCAAAACAGACCTTCCCAGCCAGCCGTGGATACAGCACAGGGGATGACAACTTGACATACGGAACTCTAACATCACCAATGGCACTGCTGTGATACTGGGCATGGAAGGAGCCCCAAGATACTTGTACTGTAGCACTGACTCATATAAAACCCAACAGTTGCATCCACTCAGCCTTCAAAATAAACATTTGGCAACAGCTTGTTGAACCTTTTAGGCAAGAAAACCTTAAGGTGGCAACTTCTTCAAAGAGGAAATTTGTTTTGCCAGGATAAATAAAAGCAGCAAGCAGTCATGGACTTTGGTTGTTCACAGCAAGTAAAATTTAGGAAGAAACCTGAGCACCATCTATCTTTAAGATCGTAAGGTTGTCATCAGCAGTTGCAACCACAAGGTCATCTGACTGGTCATATTATTAGTCACCTTCAGCACCACTGTCACACTGCCAGACACAAGCAGAGCCATTCAAAGGGTCTTCCACTGATTTGCAACTGGATTAGCAAGAACTAAACAGATTATCAAGTCAAGTACTGGGGTGACATAAATTTGATCAAAAGCTAAGAGGCTTCAGTGGATGACCAAAATCTCCTCATAACACAACACCAGCAGTATTTCAGCAGTGAGTCAGCTGGATCAGGTGCGCTGCTCTAGGGGAACACTGTCACCCCCAGAGAAACAACAAAATCCAGCTTTGTTCAGACACTGTGCTCTGCTACTGCTGCCACAGTGACAGCCTTGAGACAGGTGAATGCTAAATCACAGGTTTAACGTAATCACATTCTTGATAAGAAACCTCAAAAAAACTCACAAAAGCACTTTTGCAAAGGGGTAAAGACATTCTTATCCACTCTATCCTTGCAAAAAAAAAAACACCTTAAACATAATTCTGAACTAGCTGCTCAAATACACGTGAATCCAGCTGCACTGCTCATGGTGGTGATGGTGCCCTCATGCTGCAGCCGTATCTGGTTCCAGATGCGCCACCTGAGTGTTCTGGGGGTTTGTAACATCCTACAGCAAGCAGCATGGCAGGCAACACAAACACCAATTATGATCTGTACTGACAGATGTGAAAGCAGGTATTTTAAAGCAGAATCACATCAAAAACAAGGGGGAGAGAGCAGACAACATTCTTTAGGAAAGCTGCCAAAATCTTGGCTTCCATCAGATATTTTTCATGTTCAGGGAGCAGGTCACTCAGTTTAAAAAACAGGAACAGGTCTCTGCCAGCAATTTTATAGTTATTTTCAAGAAGGTCAGCAGATTACTTTTCTCTGAAGCGTATGATATACGACCCCCCTTCTCCATCTCTGCTACTAGAAGACTTGTAGGGGTCAAGCCTGAACTTTGTGTAGTTCTGAAAGGAGACAGCAAGACAGCAGCGGGGGGGGAAGGAAAAAAAAAAAAAAAAAAGGATTCCTCCTGACTTTTACTCCTTCTGACTTCTACAATTGGTTTGGGGGCCTTTCACATCTTCAAGGCTGAGGCACCCAAAAAAGCCAACCTTCCTAGTTCTTCTACCGCAAAACGTAACTTCTCCCAAAAAATGTGCTAGCTGCCAGACTGGAAAGCACCCTTGATCAGTTTTAACAGACTCATGCAGAGATCCAAGTCATGTCTCTCAGATGAGAGGCTTTTATTCTTCAAAAGCCTTGCAACACAAGTTACTGTAGGGCAACAGGTTACAGAAATCCCAGTTAAGCATTCATTTACTCAATAGAGAGAGTAATTGGAGACGAGCTACCCAGTGAAAGAGGCAAGTTTGTCTTTGCTGTAGGATAAAAGCATGCCAGTGAGCTGTTAGCACAAGTCAACTGTACTGCAACAAGCTCACACTACCTTATCTCCAGTCATTTGTGCCTCCATACCCTCATTTGTTGCAAAAGAAGAGAGCTCACGACTTTACATTCATGCTACAGAAGGCACAAAGATTAATGTTTGAAGTGTATAAGAATTACTGTAGACATATTTCAGCTTTTTGGAGACATATCATAAGAAAACCTCAGTAAATGCCCTGCCACCTGTACGCTCGTCAAAATTATGAAATGTGTTTTAAGACCAAAGCAGTTATCCTAAGTTACACATTTGTTGTGGGTTTTTTTTCCTCTCTCTAGTGCTGGATTTGCTCATTTAACACTTAATAAAAATCACTGTAATACCTATCAAAAACAACAACAAAAAAAGACTCCTTCCACTTTGCAAAGGGACAACACACCTCGACACACATGCATCTTTTAGAATTCCTTTCCTGAAAGGTATCTTCCTCTGGCTCATATCGTAATTTGACTCCCCTGCATTGTCCCTTCACTTAAAGGCCAGTTCAAGAATCATAACCTTCAGAATGTTCAAGCAAAATCATTTAAAGAGTGTTGATTTCATTAAAAAACCCTGAAAGCAAGTTAGATCCCACAACCACTCTGAACAACCAGATAAAGCAAGACCAGCAGAGGGGAGTGGTATTTATAGCAGCTTCACACAGAGTGCGAGGCTTCAGGGAGCTGTGGACATGCCAGAACTGTCAACCATTTCTCCAACAGGTTACACCACTACATTGCTATGTGTGCTGCTGCTACTCCTACAGCAGGGCTCAATGGAGGCACAGTCAAAAGAAGAATTTACTACCAAATTCCTCAAATGAGAAGGAAATAGTGTTATTCTATATAAAGTTTAATGGCTTCTTAAGTGCTTCTTAAGTGCTTGCCTAACGTTTCAGGTTAGACAGTAGCTGGCTCTGAACACCCCTCCATGGGTTAGCAAGTCATACGTAACATTTAGAGATTATTTAAGATGCTTACCTGGACTTGCTGGGGTTGCTGAACCTGTATCTGCTGCTCTGGCTGAGTTTGCTGCTGGACACTGGTTGTCACAGGACAAGCAAGTTCAAGCAAAGACCCAGCCACCTCTGTGCTGTCCGTGTAAATGCAGTTGCCACCCTGCTGATACACCATCGTGGTGGTGGCCGTCTGCTGAAACTCCTGCAGAGCTTCCGGCCCCTTGGAAGCAAGGGAGTCCAGAAACTCCTTCATCCTGTGCTGGGGGATTGTTCGCGCCTTCACACGGATGTATTCTTCAAAGGAAATGGTGTTCTCCAGAGAATTATTCATATTGCAAGCTCCTTAGGGTTCCTTAAGGAAAGAGAAAGTGAAAGTCTTAACTACAGCACTCCTTTGATGCAAGGTTATTCCTAATTCCAGTCACCAATTCCACATACCGACCATCGCATGAAAACTAGCAAACGTGCGCAGCCAGATGCCTGAGACAGATGCTTTAGTTTTATGAGGCATCTTGCGGTACTACACATTTCTCACATTAACCCTTAGCAGCTCAGGGAAGTCTGGATGACAACCAGGTGTAACTATTCAAAGAGCTCACTGCCATGTAAAACCTTCTGTTCTCGTACTTCACCCAGACCAGGTGAGTCCCATAACAGATGAAACCAAGTAATATATTTCATTCATTTGCAGCATGCAGTAATAGCAAGAGAAGCTTAGAAATCAATATCTGTGGCCCTGCTTTGCAGCCACAGAGGTGGAAGAACCCAGCAGTATGTTCTATCAGGCCATGCGGTTCTATTCTGGGCAGCTAATGGGAAGCACAGCGGAAGAGCATCAGATGCAGCATTCAGCCCACTGCTATTAGAACTAGCACAGCCTTATTGATTTGAACGTAGCAAGCAAAAGGAGAGTGCTGGAATCAAGAGATTCCTCAAAGGGGGAACTACACATATGGAGAAGCAGAGCTCTGGAAATGACAAAGGCATCAGCAGCATCAGTTCTTGATGCCCTGTTCACATAAGAAGAGGTTAACATGAAGCATGCCATGTATGAAGACAAAAGAGCGACAGAAAAAGAAATCAGATCATCAGGGAGGAAGTGAGAGCAAAGAAAAAAAAACAAACAAAGAAACAACAACAAAGATGACTCCACCTGAGAACACTGGAAAGCTCTAGGGCATACTCTGACAGCATTCTTCTCTTACTGACTTATCTTGTTCAAACCCACAAATTGTTTTTGCAGCGAGTATACTGGTTGTTTCCAAAGCACTAATTAGTCTTGATAAAGGATAAACAGATTTGAGCTATAATACTACCAGATACTGAGACGGTTGTGAAAAAGATGTGAAACAGCACTAGAGTAGGACTAAAACAGGTGAGTCAGTACTACTAGATCCAGCTGTGGAAAGGAGGAAAAAGGGACAAACATCGCTATGTACATTATCACTGTAGTTCTAAAGAGGCAGAACCTTTTATATAATTTTCCCACAATTTAATGAAGTGGAGCCAAGACAGAAATATGTGGTAGGACTGCAACAGCCTGTGTGAAAATGGGAGTTAGTTCTAGGGTCTCAGTGGCGACCAAGCGTATTCCACAAGTCCAGCTCCAATTCCCACCAAAACCAGTGAGAGCTGCAGCAAATTCTGACCACTCTTCACTGTTGCGTGACAGCAGTCTAAACACACAGAAGTTTTTGTTTACACAGAGGAGGTTCATGGCTAGTGCACTGGACCAGGCTTACAGGAAAAAGTGAATATCAAAGGTAAGGGGAATACACGTGAGGTAACTTGCACTGTATCTATAGTTTCTGGAGTTATTAAGCAACATTAGTTGCTATGTGAGATTACTACAGAAAATATTATTTGTAATAACATGCATCAATATTTAGTAAGAAGCATCAGCTAACAGTGTTTGCTTAGTGAATCAAACAACTCTGTAAAAATCAGCATAGAGAAGCTCCTGCAGAGCCCCAGCTGGACAGAAAAACACTTCTCCTGCCTTTCAGAGATTCTGATCCAACACATTTTCAAGCCAGCTGCACACGACACAGGCAGCGAGACTGTTCACTTAGCTTAGAATGAGGTGTCCTCCAGGAGCCACCCAAGAGTACTCAACACCTCTACAGGACACATTATTAACCCTTTCCCAGGTGACCACATGTCCAGGGTGAAACCAACAGAGAACAACCTTGTTAATGCGCCCTCAGTGACTTAGACGGGACCTACACCTGGCACACTCCAATGCATCTAATTTTAGAGGCTCCATTACATACTCTGAAGCTGGAAAACAGATTGAGTGATTAAACAGTCCTGATTTCCTACTTGGAACTTGCAAATATTTGACTTTGGTACTACAGTGAGGGCTTCAGAACACAACCATCTTGCACGTCCACACTGAGGTGCACGAGCAGACACAGCTTTCAGAGGGGAGTTTCTTCTGAGGAATAAACCTCTTCTGAGGAGTAAGCCTCAACAATGTCATACTGGGAACACAGACATGAACAGTACACGTGGTCCTTGACAGCCACCTGCTGCTAAATAGGATGGGCTCACCTCTCAGCAAAGGTCCTGCCTTCTTCCTTGCTCCTGCATTGGTGCTTATTATGTTGTAACCACTCAGGGAACAGCTATTTGCCTTCTGTTCCTCTTGTCAAGGGAAAGAGCGGGGAGGTTAACAGGGCCACCATTTTCAACAGCAGCCATCCGTTAGCCTTCACTTTTATTTTGGAACTCCAACCCTTCTATCAAGAGCTGCTCACATGTACATCATGCTCCTGCGCAGTAGAGACCAGAAGCCACCAGAAACCCAGACGCATAAGCAGCAGGCACAAAGATCAAGAAGAGGTCCACCACCAAATCGCCACCAACCTCTTCCAACCACCAGAAAGGTGAACGAACACAGCATGAATTCCTTAGATACAAATCCTTGACTCTGCTCAGCTTCTCCATCTTAGTTCTTCTTTAGCAAGCATCAAAAATCAAGAGCCCACCAGGCCAGTCTTCCCCTACTAGTGAATACTGCATAACAAAGAATCTCTCTTTTCCTCTCTTCTTGAGTGGAAAAAATTACTACACTGAGAGCCACTAACACCTAAAACAGTGCATCACTCGTCTGAGCCTCTGCGGCAGCTCAAGTCCCAACCACGATCAGAATCCCACTGTGCCGCGTGGTATTTGTTCCTGCTCCGGAACAGCAGCAGGATCTTTGGTTTTCTCTACAGCTCGCCAACTCTGAGGGAGCTAAAGACACTACAGGTAACAGAGTGGGCTGGACCAAGTTATCTCCCAGTCATTCCTGTCAGTTTTGAAGGCTGACAAAAGCACTGAACCATGCAAAACTGCACTTCAAAAAACCCTACACAGCAGCAGAAGTACCAGGTCTAGATGAAGATTCGGGAAAGTAACGTTGTAGTCCCAGAAATTTTATTTATTAAAACTAAACCCACCTGCATTTATGACAAAAAACCTCTTAAAGGTTTAAGTGTGCATTCAACAGGCTTTTGTAGGGCAACTACACAGCTGGCTGCTGCAGCCACCACTGTTACTGTTAGTTATTAAAACATACTGGTTTACGCATTCCATTTCTCCCATAGACACGCATTAGAAACAGCAAATACCCATCCTCACTAGATCTCGGCAACATGTTTTTAATACTGCATTTTAAAATTTTAAAAAGAGCATCCAGGCATTGAGCTTTCTCTGATAAAGGGAGATAATTCCTCTCTGTTCAGTATAACTGCATTTTTTCCCAGGAAATAAGTTCAAGAACCCCTTTGAAGATCATGAGCACATACGGTTAGTTTGTAAAACTGAGACTGAGGTTACTAAGAACACACACACAACTTGCAGTATGTGGACAATCTAGACTCACCAGTCACCATGTTGCATGTATTTCTGCTGCTCTTGTCCTGAGCTCTTAGACTTGTAACGTTCTGGAGAAGACAGAACAAAGAAGCCCTTTCCATCCCCAGTTCCTACTTCTTTATTAAAGCCATTTTATTTTTAATATGTATTCCAGTAAGAAAAAAAAAAAAAAAAATCAGAAAAGAAAAATATGATCATCCACGCAGCTGGCAGCTCCCACTGCAGAACTGCGAGATGCCCAATTCCTGACCATCCCTCAACCTGGTGAGCCTCGCTAGGAAGAAGTGTGTAAGCACATCTGTCACAGGGCACAGAGAGCTCGGTGCCAGTGACACCGGAGTGACTGAAGGCAGAACTGAGAACAAGGCAGCAGCAGCGACCGTACCCAGACGTGCCCCCGCCTCCCCTCGCAGGTGCTCCCGGCCGCGGCCCGGGACAGGCGGGAACGACACAGGCGGCCCCGCCACCCGGCCCAGACGAGGCGAAACTCCATGTTCAGTCCCCGAGATCACGGGCCGCGGTTCAGCCTCTCCCCGCAGGGCCGGGGGGGGGCTCCCTCCTGCGGCACGGCCGGTCCCCGCCCGCGGGGAGACCAGCGCTGCCCGGGCCGCCCCCGCCGCCTTTGTTCCCCGTCGGGGCGGCCGGGCCTGTGCCCGCGGGAGGCGCCACGCC
>VWYH01007848.1:1419524-1435842 GCA_013399365.1 Pampusana beccarii
CGGCCCGGCGGCCCCGCTACTGCGTGGCCCAGCCCGGCCCCGCCTCACCCGGGCCCCGCTGCCGCCGTCGCCTCGCGCCGCCGCCTCGGCCCCGAGTCTTTTCCCCTCACAGCTCCCTGGGCGCCATCTTACATTCAACCCCCCGCAGCCAATCAGCGCATGGCTCCAGCCTCGCGAGAGCACAGCCTCCAAGTCCCGCGAGAGCGCTGCGCCCGGCCCCGCCCCCACCTTAAAGGGGCCGCGCCCCGGTGCGGAGGGGGTAGCCTCCGGGGGGCGCCCTCCACGGGGGGGACACGCGCGGGTCCGCGACACGCGGGGAGCGATAACCGCGACGGGAGCGGGGACAGCCCCTGCTCGCGGCCGTGGGGCTCGGGACGCCAACGGCACGCGTGGCCGTGGGGTGTCGCCGGCCGGGGGGTCCTAGGCTGCCGCCCCGCTGCTCCACCTAGGCGGGGGCGGCACGGCCGCGACCTCCACGCAGCAGCTGTGGCGAGGCCCCGCGCCGCCCCACGGGTGAGCGAGACCCCACTGTAGAGGCTCCCCAGGAAGGGCGCCGGGGCCTCCGCGGCCGGTACCAGCGGGGGCTGCACTCCGCCCCTGCCCCCGGGCGGGACAGGTCCCCCGTGGGGGTGAAGAGTCCCCCGCACCGCGGGGCCGGGGCTGCTTTAACGTGCCCATGTGCTCGGCGCGGCCTCCCTGTCCCCGCTGCCGCTTAAGGTGGCCCGTCGGGCCGGTTAGGGCCTCCCCACACCCCCGGCAGCGCCGGGGTCCCGGTCACACGGTTCAGGGCCCGGGGGTCACGCCGGTACCGCGGGGTCACCCCACTGCCCCCCAGCACGGGGCCAGGCAGGGGCCACCCCACTCGAGTCCACCTTAACGGGTGCCGGTGCTCCGGCGGTGTTTGTACACAGTGCGCACACCCTCCCGCCTGCCCGCACCCTGCCTGCTCCCAGGGTCCCGCCTCCATCCCACCCCGACACCCCAACCCCAGCCCACCCTCACGGCCGCGAGTCGGGGGAGCTGCTGCCCCAAGGGGGCACCAGCCCTGCAGGAGGCAGGAGCAGACTCGGGGACACCCCTCACCCCTGGGCTGAGTAGGGGGACAGCAGCCAGTGACAGCACGGGGACAGGGCTGGGATGCTCCGTTTATTAAGGTGATGCCAAAGCACGGTGCAGGGACCCCCCAGGGAAGCTGCACCACGACAGGATGGCAGCAGCGGGTCCCTCAGACCTTGCCAGGGTCTTCCTTCAGTGTCACCGTCCGGTTGAACACCAGCTGGGGAGAGGCAGAGGGTCAGCGCTGAGCCCCACAGCAGGCAGGGGGTGCTCCCCAGCCCCCTCCCCGGGGCTCACCTTCCCCTCCTCGCTGTCGGGATCCACAGAAAAGTAGCCCAGTCGCTCAAACTGGAATTTGTCGAAGGGCCGGGCAGAAAGGACGGAGCTATCGACCAGGGCATTGCGGACCACCCGCAGGGAATCCTGGCAGGGAGAGGCAGCTCAGCCGGCACCCCTGGCCCCTCTGGCCCAGCCCCAGCCCCACTCCCCCCACCAGACATGGCAGGGCCCTGCCCAGGGAGGGTAGGGGTTGCATGGAAGTGGGTGCCTCCGGCATGGGTGCAGGAGGTCCTCAGCTTCCTCCACCAGGCTTGTAAGCCCGGCTCCTGCTGCTACTCACAGGGTTGAGGTCACTCAGAAAGCCACCAGGCACCTCCGACGGGTCCTCGGGATTTTTGTGCAAAAACCTGCCAAGAGACTGAGTCTCGTCCCAAAGCTGCCAGGTGAGGGGACGTGGTGCCCCGTGGCAGTTGTGGGGCAGCAGCTCATGGGACCCCACAGCAGCATCTTCACCACCAAAGAGCCGGGCAGACCCCAGCAGAACCAGCTGTTATGTGGCCACGCTGCCGCTCTGTTGTGGCTGAGCTTGCACCCGCGCCTCTGCGAGGAGCCAGGTACTCACAGCCGCTCGTAGAGCCGCACTTCACACACCAGTGGCTCCGACACCCAGTGGATGAAAGCTTTGGGCTTCTCTGCCACATCTGACTTGGTGCAGGTCACCTCCAGCTCAATCACACGCCCGCTGGCATCCTGGGCAAGAGAAGACAAGCCGCCAGATAGCAGCCAGGCAGCGGTCAGGCAGCAGTCCCATCCCGCAGGGCAGCCCTGGGGCCAAACCACCCGCCCCTCAGCTCAGGACAACCCTGCTTGGTTGTGTCCTGACATCTCACAGCCCAACCTCATGTCACCTGTCCCCAGAGCCACCCACCTTGATGATGTTCTGGACAGCGATGATGTAGCCAGCGTGGCGCAGCCCCACCGGCTGCCCAGGGGCCAAGCGCTTGTAGCCCTTGTCCACCTCCTGCAAGAGAGTTCATGGCTGCACAAGGGGTCCCAGCACAGGCACTGGGTCCCCCCTCCAGCAGGTCTCTGTCCCCACAGCTGTGTCCCCCCACCCAGTCCAGCTGTCCCAGGGATCAGTGCACCCAGGGCTGTTCCCCAGGGTACAGGCCACGTGTGGGCACCGCCAGTTGGATGCATCCCAGCAAGGCTGGGGGCATTTCCCTGGTGCCCATCAAATCTCTTGGCATGTTTGGGAGTTGCAGCTGGGTGCCTGACACCCACCTGTGCCCTGGGCAGCACCAGTGCCACTCCCAGGCTCCCACTGCCCGAGCCACAGCTCCCAGGAGTGAGGGCCGTACGGCCCGGTGGGTCCAGCTCACCTCCCTGAAGTCCGTCTCCTCAATGTAGACAGTGGGCTGGAAGGGCACTTTGTGAAAACCCCGGCTCTCATCAGCTGGAAAGTTGGGCACAAGGACCTCAAGTGCCTGGGGAGAAGAAGGGGGTGAATGCTGACCGTGGGGAAACCCTCACCCACCCCAGCCCATGGTAGTCTCACCTTTGGGGTAGGGAAGTTGGTGATGGTGACCTTGAGGGGCTCCAGGACGGCCATGGCACGGGGGGCCTGCTCATTCAGCACTTCCCGCGCACACGCCTCCAGCAGATGCGGCTCCATCGTCGCCTGGGCAACTGTCACACCGACCTGCAGGACAGCATGCTGTCACCACACCAGCCGGGGGACGCATCCACCTGCCCCATCCCATCCTGTCCCCAGCACCTACCCGGGCACAGAAGTTGTTGATGGCCTCGGGGGGGAAGCCTCGCCGGCGCAGGGCTGTCAGCGTGAAGAGCCGTGGGTCATCCCAGTCCCTGAGAAAACACGGGTGTGACAGCCAGGCGTGACCCAGGCAGGACCCACCCTGGCTGCTGGCTCCTCTCCTACCTCACAGCACCCGTCTCCACCAGCCGGATGATTTTCCTCTTGGAGACGACGGTGTAGAGCAGGTTCAGGCGCCCGTACTCCCACTGCACGGGGCAGTAGACATCAAGTGCGTTGCAAAGCCAGAAGTAGGAGGAACGTCTGCAAGGGAGGCACAGACACAGCCTGGCTCAGCCCCACACCCCCCATGGCCCCTCAGAACTTTGACAGCTGCTCCCCTTGATGGCTGCCAGCCCTAGGCCATGCTGTGCACAGTGCTCACCTGGCCTGGAACTCCTTGGTGCAGAGGGAGTGGGTGATGTGCTCGATGGAGTCGCAGAGGCAGTGTGTGTAGTCATATGTGGGGTAGATGCACCTGCAAGGCAGACATAGCCCTGGGGTGCTGCTCCCCTCTGAGAGCCCCCCAACTCCCAGGAGACGCCGGCAAACCCTGCCATATGTCCTGGGATGCTGCAGACCCTCCCTACCACTTGTCTCCGGTGCGGTGGTGCGGAGTGAACTTGACACGGTAGGCGACGGGATCCATCTTCCCATCCTCCATCACCAGCTTCATCCGCAGCGTGGCCTCCCCTTCCCCAAACTTGCCCTTGCGCATGTCCTGTGGAACGGGGGAAGCTGTCGGCTCAGTCACAGACCTGCACCCCATGGGCACGCAGCCTGCCCCCAGCCAGGGGTACCTCGAAGAGCAGGAGCGACTCCTCCACAGGCCGGTCCCGCCACGGCGAGGGTGGTGGGTTGTGGCCCTTAATTTCCTCGACCTTCTGATGACAGACGTATGCATGGCCCCTGTCGGGGACACACATGGTCACCAGACGTGAGCAGCTCGTCCCCTGGCAAGGAGGAGCACCAGCTATGGTGTGGGACATCCTCACCATCCCCACGGCATTGGCACCACCACAGAACACTCACCGGCGGATGAGCTCCAGGGCCCAGGTGTAGAGCTGGTCAAAGTAATCTGAGGCATGGGTCACTGCATAGGGCTGATACCCTGTGGGGACACGGTGACAGAGCAGGACGTAGCCACTCCCTTGGCCCGGCAGCAGGACTTGCATGCAGGGATGTCCCCAGCAGCGCCTGGCCTGACCCTGCCCTCCCTAGCCCAAGCCGTACCCAGCCACTCCACCATCTCCCGGATGGCCGTGAAGTACTTCTCCTCCTCCTTCTCAGGGTTGGTGTCGTCATAGCGCAGGAAGCACACGCCACCATTGGCCTGGAGATGGGGGGACAGTGACCACCCGCTCCTCGAAGGAGGCAGGGGCCAGGGGGAGCTGCCAGTGGGGCCTTGGTGCTCCTCACCTTGGCATAGCCAAAGTTGAAGTTGATGGCCTTGGCGTGGCCGATGTGCAAGATCCCGTTGGGCTCAGGAGGGAACCGTGTCCGCACCTGCAGGGGTGATAGGGGACACCTCTGTTCTTCGTCAGGAGACTCTTCCCGCTCCCCAGCAGTGGGGGCAAGGACATGAGCCCCCTCTAAACCCCCAGGGCTCTCCCTGCCAGGAGGGTGCCACCTCTTGCCAAGCTTCCTATGTGTCCCCCTTGCCACCCCACCAGCCCAGCTGGAGCTTGACACAGCAAAGCCACCCTCGCAGGGGACCACGGGGCTGGGGGACACGGCCTCACCTGCCCACCCGTGATTGCCAGGTGCTGCTTCAGCAGGGCCATGGTGTTGGGTGTCACCACGTAGCCCTCAGTCTTGTAGTTCTCTCCTGCGGGCAGAGGACACTCAGGGCTGCAGCAATGCCCAAACCAAGCCAAGCCCAGCAGCCGGCAGGGAAGGACCAGGGGCCGGGCTGGTCCCCTGCAGCACAGAGACCTGGGACCATGCACAGAGCCCCACATGTGGCAGCGGCTCCTCGCACTCACCCGGCTTGTGGAACTTGAGAGCTTCTCCCCGCAGCTGCTCCAGCAGTGACCGTGTCTCTGTGCCCACCTCACCTGTGAGGAGTCGGGGCTGAGCAGGGGCCCAACCGCAGGGCTGGGGAAGCTGCCCGCAGGAGGACAGTCTCTTACCGTTCTCCACCACAGCTGCTTTCTGCTTCTCTGCCAGGGCTGGCCTGGCCTTTGCAGCCTGCAGAGACCAGCACAGCACCCTGAGTGCCCGGCTCCAGTGTGCACCTTTCCCCCTGGCCCAGCCTGCTGCCCCCAGCCCTCCCTCGGACCCATGCCCATGGCAGCAGGTGGGCCCAGAGCAGCTGTTTGGGATCCTGCCCAGACACTCGGCAGGGAAATGCCATCCCAGTTCCCAGCCTCCCCCTCTGTATCACCTTTGGTTTCTTTTCCAGGTCAGCTTCTGTCTTTGGCCCCAGCAAATGCAGCACCTGGGAAACAGAGATGCAGACAGGAACAGAAAAGGCTCCTGGTGCCCCAAGGCCTGAAGGTGGCCCTGTCCAGCTGTCACACCCCCCACCCTGCCTACACCTGCTCAGGACAGGCTGTCCCCAGTGCCAACCCCCACACCAGACAGGCCAGCAGGTCCCACACCAGGCACAGCACCGAGAGGGGACACCACCCAACCCGCTGCGCTCACACCCACCTGCAGGTCCACCTCGTTCTTGATGGTCTTCCCGTCTGCCCACCGCAGCCGGCTGCGCGCCTCCCCTGCACACAGGGCACCCCGTGGGTGAGGGGCACGGCCCAGTCCTAGGGGCTTCAGCTACTGCCGCAAGACACTGTGGCCAGCAGCTGGAGACGGCCAGTGGCCCAGAGCTGTCCCTGGCGCAGGGCACCACAGGCAGCTGCCACCCACAGCCCTGCTCAGGCGGGGGACATCGCAGGACGCGTCCCCTGCGTCAGGTGGGCTGCGGCACAGTGATGCTGCAGCTGGGGCTGGGGCAGCACGTGGCAAAGGGCTGGCTCTCGGGATCAGGGGGAGCAGGCAGTGCCAGGCAGGGGCTGCCCCATGCCCCACACTCACCCATCAGCAGCCCCATGTTGAAGTGGTAGCGCTCTGCCAGCAGCTCTGCTCGGTGCTCACTGATCACAGCCTCCACCTGGGGAGCGAGACAGGGACATGGGGACAGGATAAAAAAAAGATCCATTCATGTTTCTCAATTTGAATACTTTTGAAAACCCCTGGGTAACAAATTCCAAAGTAAGAAAATCCATCCATTGATTGCTCTCTCTCTGTATATTTCCACTCACTTGACTGATGCTTGTCAAGTCTTATGGTGGCCCAGGTTGCCCAGAGAGGTGGTGGATGCTACATCCCTGGAGACATCCCAGGCCAGGTGGATGGGGCTCTGAGCAACCTGAGCTGGTGAAGATGTCCCTGCTCATGTCAGGGGTGGCACTGGGTGAGCTGGGAAGGTCCCTTCAACCTGAACTATTCTGTGATTCTATGATTCAACCCATCCCATCCCCACTCACCGCCTCCTCGATCTGCTCGGGGGTGACACACACCCCCACGCCGCAGGCCTGCTCAAAATCCACCGTGTTCAGGGGCTCCAGGGGGTGGGTCCTCACATACTCCAGGGCAGCTGCAGACAGACAGGGGG
Organism: Pampusana beccarii; assembly: GCA_013399365.1. Taxonomy (NCBI): domain Eukaryota; kingdom Metazoa; phylum Chordata; class Aves; order Columbiformes; family Columbidae; genus Pampusana; species Pampusana beccarii. Next base: position 1,426,292 of record VWYH01007848.1, read on the forward strand.
TGAGGAGCGGGGCCACCCCGTCCCCGCAGGGGCCAGGGGCTCCCGGGGCCGCTCAGTACCGCTGAGCTGCAGGTCGGTGAGGATCTCCCTGCGGACGATGTAGCCGACGAGGAGGCCGAGGTGCTTCGGATCCCTGAGGCGTGCAGCTGCGTTGTACAGCAGCGTCCCGGTGGCTTTGTCCAGGGCCGGGCCCAGCGCGCTCCGAGCCTGCCGCCGCCCCGAGGGAGCGTCAGGGCCGGCCCAGGGCTGAGCCCCGACGAACCGGCGGCCCTGGGACGGGGCGGGGAGGAGAGTGCAAAGGGCGGAGGGCGTTGGGCTGGGCCAGGGGAGACGGGGCTGGGGTGGAGTCCCGAGGAGGGAGTAGGGCCCCGGGGGTGAAGCCGCCGCACCGGAGACCAGGGAACCGGGGGAGCAGAGCGGGACGGGGGGCGCGGCGGGCGCACCTGCAGCACGGCTTGGCGGAGCAGCGCGCTGAGTGCCCCGTTGCGCAGCGTCTCTCGCGCTTTGGCCTCGCTGAGGCCGATGCCGGTAAAAAGCCCCAGCGCCTCCTCCGCCTCCTCCGCCGCCATCGGTCCCGCCGCCGCCGTCGCCATGCTGCTGCCGCCGCCACCGCCCGTCCGGGAGGCGGGGCCGCGCTCAGCCAATCGGAGCCGGGAGGGCGTGTCGACGGCACAGGTGGAGCCAATCGGCAGTGAGAGAGGCTGGCCTCAGCCAATGGCATGGGGGGAGCTCGGCTCCAGCTCCGCGAATAGGCGCTCAGGAGGCGAGGCCGAGGGTACTGCCGGTTGCATCATTTAAAGAGACCGGCGGCCGCGGCGGCCACGTGGGGGGCGTGCCTGGAGGAGGGGCCTGGGCGAGATCAGGCTCCAGGCCCCGCCCCCTCACGCCCCACCCCTCCGGGCGCGCCCCGGCTCGCGGATTTTGTCCTCGCCCGGCCGCCGTAGCCGCACTGGCCGCGGCCGCGTCCCCGTCTGTCCCCGCTTCCCACAGTGTCCCCGGGGTCGCTCCGTGCCCCAGGTCCGTGGGGACACACATGTCGTGGTAGCTGCCCCGTGTGTGCGGGGCTGGGCCAGCCCGGTGTCCCTTGGTGTCCCCAGCCCAGTGTTCCCCCCAGCCCTGGCTCTCCCAGCCCAGCGTCCCCTCACTCCCCCAGCCTGACGTCCTCTCCAGCCCAGCGTCCCCTGGCTTTGCTTCCCCTGTCTCCCCCAGCCCAGTGTCCCCGCCGCCTGGTGGTGTCCTGACTTCCCCAACCCACCCCCATCTCCCCAATGTCCCCCAGCTCCCCCAGCCCCAGCAGCAACAGACCCGAGCGGTTGGGGAAGGGGGTTTATTGGCAACACGTGGCGGGAGGAGGCAATGTCAGTGCTGGTGGCACTCGCCGCTGAGGGGACAGAATGTTGCTACAGCAGAGCCACAGCTACAGCTCTCTCTGGGCAGCGGGCGCTGGCTCTGTCCCCTCAGTGGCCGCCTGCTCCTTGCCCGCAGCCGGCAGAGGCTTCAGGCTATAGCGGGCACAGATATTGGTGCCCGAGATGCTGCGGTACTCGCCCATCTCCGTACGAATGGCTTCATTCTGGGTGATGGTGAGCAGGACCGGGACGGAGAGCGTCACCTCCTTCCGCAAGACCTGGATGTTGAGTGCTGTGTGCGGGGGGATCTTAGCGGGGAGCTGCACCTCCACACGCTCCCGGCGGGTGCTGGATTCGCTGCGCCCTTTCTGCACCGTGAAGATGTTGGAGGCTTCCACGGTCAGCGTGAAGGCAAGCCCGGCTTTGAGGCTGGTGGTGTTGCTGAAGTGGAAGCTCTGCCAGAGCGTGGTGCTGTACTCCCGGCTGCTGCTGGCCGCCAGCACCTGCTCTGACTCCGTCTCGTTCAGCCCCTCGATCTCATCCACCAGCACCTCCCGCTCTGCCTCCACACGTTTCTGCTCCCAGAGGAGACGCGCGGAGACCAGGGGCCGCCCCGGCTGCAGCGGGCGCAGGTGGGACAGCCGAGCCTGGAAGTTCAGCTCAGGTTTGTAGTCGGCGAGACGCTCGCCAGGCCATGCCAGGCAGTGCCAGCCGCCCCGGCCAGGGTGCTGGTAGAGCAGCCAGACGCCTCGCTGCACCACGTGGGAGGCCACCCGGTCATTGAAGTACCCGTACGCCAAATTGGTCTCCTCCGTCACCACCTTGCAGGCACCTTGGAAGTTGGGGCGTTCATAGAGGGTGATCTGAGGGTCCCCCAGGTCGTGGTGCACCAGGCGCAGCGCTGAGAAGCTGTTGGGCCGCTCCACGGAAGGGTACTCACCCTCCTCAAAGGCGTGCGGCTCCCCTTCGTACTTGGGGTCCGTGTAGGCGATCCAGGGCTGCCCCACCACCTTCAGGGAGGCAATGCAGTTCCCAAAATCCAGCTCGTGCAGGTCAGGCACGTCGCAGGTGAACTCCCGGCTCAGCCCCTCAAAGTCGGCACGCTCGTACACCGTGATCCGGTTCATGGTGCCGCGGGCGCCTGCCTCTGGAGGCCACAACCCACATCAAGTCCCCTCTTGTGGGTTCACGTGGGGGCCACGGGAAACCCACGGGGGAAGCCTGGCCAGCAAAGGGGCTCCCTGGCACCCCTTATCCTGTCTTCTGCCTCTCCTTTGCCGTCTCTGTGCTCTCACCGTCTGTGCTGACAGTGCCCGACGCCAGCCCGCAGCCGTGCCGGTTACAAGGAGATGGCGGGGCCAGGGCACGCCGCGGCACGACGCGAAGGTGATGACAGCGCTCGCCCCCGCACCCGGCCCCGCTCCGGTGACGTGGAGCCAGCCAGGCCCCGCACAGCAGCCGCAACACCGGGGTGCGGGCCGGCCCCGCAGACCAGCCCTGCCGGAAAGTCCTGCTGCGCCCAGGGTGCGTGGCTCTCCAGCCCTAACGAGTCACCACCAATTATCACCCATGCTTCCGCCCTGCCCGCGCTAATTACGGTGTGTGTTGCCGGTGGGGCAGGAACTGCCGGCTCGCCCCAGCGGGGTGAGAGGGTGTCATGGTGCGGTGAGCCAGTGTCCCAAGACAAGCCCCTCCAGCACCCTGGTGTCTCCGGGTGCAGGATGCAGCCCCCCCAGCATGGCACCACTGTCCCCCCAGCATGGCATCACTGTCCCCCCAGCACGGCACCACTGTCCCCCCCGCATGGCACCGTTGTCTCCCTGGCATGGCACTGCTGTCCCAGCCCTGCCCGAGGACGGCTGGGTCAAGGGGAGGTTTTTCTCCCCCTTGTCCCTCCCCAGGCAGGACACCCACAGACCTCCCAGGGTGGCCATGGCACTGCGGGAGGGTGACAGGTGCCAGTGCTGGGCACGGCTGGACACTGACTCGCAGGCAGGACACAAGGGGTGCCTGGCAGCCACAGCGTGCCGGGAGCTTCCTCAGGGCACTGTGAGGGTCCCTCATGGCACGGATCGGAGCTGAGCCACCTGGAGCTGCCAGTGTGGGGCGCGGGGCACGTGCCCCCCGCTGGCACCAAAGCTCTGGGGCAGGTTGAGCCTCTGGCTTCTCCCAGCCCTGTACCCACGGCCCCCCACCAGCCTGGGACTTTCCCTGCAGCACAGCATAGGGGATGGGGAGCCCCAGAGCTGACATGAGCAGACCCCGTGCCAGGCTGGGGACAGCTGGAACCCCCACATCTCTGGGCTGAAACCTGCCCCAGTGGCGTGGGGTGCCCCCATTCTGACTATGTGGGGTGTCCCCATCCCACGGGGGAGCCTGAGTTTAGGGTACAGCCTGCAGGCACCTGCATCGTGCCATGGAGGGAGATGGAGACCCTGCTGCTCTAGCAGCCTGTCCTCCCCAAGACATCTCGAGAGGAACCCAGGTGTCCCCACATCCCTGAGCACTGTGTCCCCCGCAGAGCCCTGTCCCCTGCAGGCAGGTGCCACCCCACACCTCTCCACCGCCAGTGCCCCCGTCCCCCGCCTTCAGTGCTGGGGTTGCCAGGGTCTCCCAGTTTATTGCCAGATGTCGGGGCGGTCAGGGTTACACCAGACAAACGCTACAGGAAGCGGTTAGTGAGTGGGGGGCTGCGGGGGCTGCGGGTGGGGGCCAGGTAGGGGCTGTCCCGCTCGCTCCCCCGGCCCGCAGCCTCCCCACCGGCCCCCGGGCTGCCGTGCTCCCCCGCGCCGGGGACCCCTCCCCGCAGCCGCCCCGGCCCCGCAGCCCCCAGCAACCCCCACCTTGCCATCGTGCACCCCCCTGCAGTGGGGCTAGCGGGCCGGGGCGGCGCGGGGGGGCAGGGGACAGCGTGGGTGGGAGGCGGTGCTGGCATTATTGCTATGGCAGGCGGGAGCAGCGCGACCCTCCCCACGCTCAGATCACAGTCTCGAAGAGCGTCGCCTTCTCCTTGGGGGGCTCCGGGGCCAGCAGCTTGGCTTCTGCCTCAGGCGTCAGGTACTCCAGGTGGTGGTGGCCCCAGATCGGAGTGGTCAGGAGCTGCCAGCGCTGCGGGGACACCGTGTCAGCACCCGGGGATGGCAGCACCAGGGACTGCCCGGACCCAGCCTGGTGCATCCCCCCAGTGCACAGGGAACAGAGGGAGATTTGGGTGGGGACAGAGGTGAGACTGGCATGGGGAAGGGATTGAAATGGGATTGAGAGAGGGAGAGAGACAGCGATAAAATGGGGACAGGGACGGGACTGAGAGGGTGACAGGATTAAGACAGTGATGTCAGCAGGGATGGGATTTGGGTGAGGCTGGCAGTGAGACAGCAATGGGGACAGGATTCTGATGGGAATGAGAGTGATGGGGACAGGAATGAGACTTGGATGGGGATGGGGGTGAGACTAGGATGGGGAAGGGATTGACAAGGGAGGGACAGGGATTGCGTGGGGACAGGGATGAGATGGGGATGGGACTGAGACAGTGATGACAACAGGGACAGGACTTAGCTGGAAGTGAGAGAGACAAGGATAGGGATGGGGACAGGATTGGGATGGGAGTGAGGCAGTGATGTAAGCCAGGATGGAATTCAGGTGAGGCTGGGAGGGAGACAGGGATGGGGACAGGGACAGAATTTGGCTGGGGATGGGTCTGAGAAGGCAATGTTGACAGTGCTGGGATTTGGCTGGGGAGGGGAGTGGGATGGGACCAAGAGGGGCACAGGGACAAGGGTGGCTGAGCTGGGGCAGGGATGGCAGGAAGGCGCCCGCCGCACTGCCCTCACCTCGCGCAGGGAGCCTTTGCAGCGCAGGAGCTTGTAGAGGACGGTGCAGGGGATGCAGAGCATGGAGGAGAGCGCCAGGACCCAGCCGATGGCGTCCCCCCACCACGGGTACACGTACGTCTTGTTGTAGGTCAGCGGCTTGTAGTTCACCACGTGGAACACGAAGATGCCCTGGGTGGAGAGAGGGGATTGAGGTCTCGTGGGGCAGGGGACTGGTGGCCCCAGACCACCCCCCAAGGCGTGTCACCCCATGATGGCACTGCCACCTGTCACCCCATGGCTGCTGTGCCTGGAGCAGCCGCCTGGGGGAGCCCGGTGGCCGTGACATGGGGACACGCCAGCACACGCGTGTCCCCCGCTCACCACGCAGACCAGCGGCGTCACCAGGGCCCAGCACCACTTCATGAAGGGCAGGGGCCGGTAGCCGATCATGCGGGCCACGTCGTCCATGAAGCGGTCAGCGCCTGCGGAGAGAGGGGCGTCAGCCGGGCGCCCTGGGGCACCCATGTCCTTTTGTGTCCCCCCCCGTGTCCCCTGGCCTCACCGTAGACCCAGGCGATGACCACGCACTCCCAGAAGGCCTGCCACAGCAGCGTGATCCCGCTGGCCGAGTAGTTGTCAAAGAGCTGGAACACGTACATGCCACCCTGCCGGGACGGTGCCGCCTGTCACTGGGGCTGTGCTGGCACAGACACCTCCACGCTGGCACAGCCCTGGCGCGCCCCCTGGCACGGACACCCCACGTGCTGTGGGCACCCTGTGCTCCCACAGCACCCCCAGCCATGGGCACCCCAGCCCCGTGCAGCCCCCACCCCACACCAGACCCCCGTGGGAGGGGACATCCCGGGGTCAGGTGCAGGTGCGTGGCGTGGGGTCTGCGTCCCGGCCGCGTCCCCCACCTGCGTGACCATGGAGAGGTCGATGAGGCAGCAGACGACGCAGCAGACTGCAGCGGTGATCTCGCGGCGCAGCGAGCCAGCCCCCGGCTGGGGAAACAGGTCCAGGATGCCCGTGATGAAACCCTCCACGCCGACAAACTGCGGGAGACAGCAGGGCTCAGCGAGGGACGTGTCACCCCGTCCCATCCCCGTCCCCCTGCCCGCCACCACACCTGGCTGTCCAGGCCCAGCACGAGGAGCATGACGAAGAAGAGTGTGGCCCAGAGCGGGGACAAGGGCATCAGTGTCACAGCTTTGGGGTAGGCGATGAAAGCCAGCCCGGGGCCTGTGGGAGAGCGAGCTCAGCGGTGCCACCACGCTGGGGGACACAGGGGACACGGCATCGCGCCGCTCAGCACTCACCAGACTCGGCCACCTTGGAGATGTCCACACCTTGCTCAGAGGCCATGAAGCCCAGCACGGAGAAGACAACAAAGCCAGAGAAGAAGCTGGTGGAGCTGTTGATCACGGCCAGGATGTAGGCGTCCCTGCAGGCAGAGCGGGTCAGGGGGTGTTGGGAGGACTGGGGGGGACACCCCGCAGCCAGCGCGGCCCTACCTGTAGCAGTTGTTGTGGAAGCGGTTGTAGCTGCCCAATGCGGTCAGGGCGCCCAGCCCGATGGCGTAGGAGAAGAAGATCTGGGTGCCAGCATCGATCCAGACCTGGGGCACGAGGGAGGGTGTTGGGGGGTAGGGAGGGTGCTGGGGGGTGTCCAGCACCCAGCCCCTCCCGCTGCCCCCGCTGCCCTCACCTGTGCCTCGGCCAGCTTGGACCAGTCCGGTTTCAGGTAGTAGACGATGCCACCCAGCGCCCCAGGCAGCGTCACCCCATGGACCAGCAGCAGGATGAGGACCACATAGGGGAAGAGTGCCGTGAAGTAGACGATCTGTGGGGGAGCAGGTGCCGGTGAGACCTCCAGGGCCAGGGCTGGGGCTCTCTATCACGCACCGCTGGTGTCCCAGTGGGGCCAAGACTTGGGGATGTCCCCAGTGGCTGGTGGCACCTCCCAGACAGATGTGGGACAGGGGGTCCTGCACCCCTGTGGGCTGCAGCACGGGTGGGCAGGAGCTGGCAGTGCCGTGTACCGCAGTCCCATCCCCACGTGCCAGCAGCCCCGACCTGTATGCCCCCCAGCATCACCTTCCCAGTTGACTTGACTCCCTTCCAGATGCAGAAGTAGACGATGACCCAGGTGGTGACCAAGCAGAGGATCATCTGCCAGTTCATCTCCCCTGGCTCGCTGAGGTCCCCCGAGAGCCGCAGCACCTTGTTTCTGCAGAGCAGAGCCATGCTGAGCGCCGGCACGGCCCCCCCGGCCCTGCACAGCTCCCCCAGCCCCACACTCACTCCCAAAACTCAATGACGGGTGAGCGCTTGTTGGCCAGGTCAGCACAGGTCAAGTTGGAGGACCCGATGACGGCGCTGGCGTTGACGCTGATGTTTTGGCAGAGCTCGAGGTGGAAGAGCTCGGTGCACTGGTCGGTGTTCCAGGAGTGGCCACAGGTGGCCCAGGGCAGGGTGTCCGTCAGTGAGTGCACCAGGTAGAAGAGCCCCCACACCAGGATCATGATGTAGTAGGAGTTGCAGAAGAAGACGATCACCATAGAGGCCAGGCCCAGACCTGTGGCATGGGGAGATCAGAGCCCACGGGCACCCATGGGTGCCAGGCAGCCCCCGGGGGAGCCGGCAGGGTGGGGTAGCCGGCAGGGTGGGGTGGGATGGGGGCTGCTGACAGGGACAGGGCAGGACATGGGGTGCTGGTGGGGACACAAGGAGCCGGCAGCCCAGGGTAGGACCGGGGGATCTGGCAGAGGTGGGACAAGCTGACAGACATGGGTAGGACAGGGTGGGGACAGCCAGCAGCATCACACAGGGCAGGGGGGAGTGGGGGGGACAAGGGGGAGTTTGTGGGGCACGGCACAGGGAAGCCGGCACGACACTGCCGCGGTGGGGATCCGGCAGCCCCCGGGGAAGCCGGCAGCAGGCAGGGAAGCCGGCAGCACATAGGTAGGGAGGGAGCCCCAGGGCAGCTTGGGACAGGCACGGCAGCGCAGGGTGGCACAGGGCACGGGTACAGGCAGCTGCCACCCTTGGCCGGGGTGCAGAGTGGCAGTGGGACGGGGAACAAGGTGCATGGGAGCAGACAGGGCGTGAGCAGGGCGCCGGCAGGCTGCAGGCAGACGGTGCCTCGGGCAGGGTGCCGGCAGGGTGCTGCCAGCCCCGTGCAGCGTGCTGGGGGGGCCCCGGCAGGGCGCTGGGGGCCATGGGTAGGCTGCAAGAGGCCATGGGCAGGGCGCAGGCAGGGCGCAGGCAGGGTGCGGCGTTACCCTTGAAGAGGGGGGCGATGTTCCAGGCGGCGATGCCCCCCTGCTTCATGAACTGCCCCAGGGCCACCTCCAGGAAGAAGACGGGGATGCCGCCCACGAAGACGATGAGCAGGTAGGGGATGAGGAAGACGCCTGGGGCCGAGGGTGGGTGACAAGGGGCCGGTTCAGCCACCGTCGCCCCCCCCGGCCCCCCCTTCCATCCCCACACCGCCCGCCTGGGTGCAGCGAATAGCAAAGGCGCCTCCGCGCCCTCCCCTCTCCGTGCTGATGTAGGTCAGGGCAGGCAGGTGGCAGGGGACCCCCCACGGACCCTCACCCCGGTGGGTGACACCAGACACCCGCGGAGTGGCTCACGAGCCCCAGAGGTGTCTCCTTGCCCTGGGAAGGTGCAGGGTGGGCTGACCCACTGTGGGGTGACCCCCTCACACGCAGTGGAGTGGAAAATGGGGTGCTCCAGCGTACGGCGGGGTGCCCCCCCAACACTGTTGTGCACCCCCCGCGTGGGGCAGGCACGGGGCTCACCTCCGCCGTTCTTGTAGCACAGGTAGGGGAAGCGCCAGACGTTGCCCAGCCCCACGGCGAAACCCACGCAGGACATGATGAAATCCATCTGCCGGGTCCATGTCTCCCGCTCGGGGGCGGCCGCTTTCGGGGGGCCGGGAGGTCCCACCAGTGGTGCCGTCACTGCCCGCTCCTCACCCGCCGTGGGGGGCTCCGCGCCCTCCGCCTCCCCGCGGGCCTCTGCTGAGACGGGAGGGGGGGGGCCCACGCTGCCGTCACGCGCACCTTCGGTACCCCCGCGCTTCCCCCCCCCACCCGCGCGCCCCACTCCGCGCGTGGGTGCGTGACGTCAGATGTCAGGCCGATGCGTGACGTCACAATGCAGAGCAGTGACTCACCCCGCGGCGGCGGGAGGGGGCGCACCGCGGTCACGCGTGGCCGTGGGTGTCCCCGTTCTGCCCCCCCCGCACCCTCATCCTTCCCCGGCGCTCCCCGCTTACCGGAGCCCGCGGGGGCAGCGGCGGTGGCGGTGGTGTCGCGTCTCGGGGCGGCGGGCGGCTGCGGGGCGGCCGTGTCGGCGGGGACAGGGGTCATGTCGCGGGGGGC
>VWYH01007848.1:1435880-1533341 GCA_013399365.1 Pampusana beccarii
CGGCACCGGGCGGCGGCGGAGGCAGCGACCGGCCGCACCGCCCCCCGAGCCCCATTGGACGCGCCGCCCGCCCGCGGCTTGACGGGACTTGCAGTCCCGCCGCAACCGGCACCGGCAGCGGGGGGCGAGGCGGGGGCAGCGGGGCAGAGGGCGCACGGCAGGGAACCAAGAGACGGGGCACAGCGGGGAACGAGGCGTCACCGGGGATACCCCCGTCACTGGGGACACCGGGCGAGAAGGCACAGCGGGGACAGCGGGGTAGGGGGCGCTCCAGCGGGCACTCGCAGCCCTGGCACACCAGCCCGCACCGGGACACGCCGGGCGGTAACGCACCGGGACTCGCAGTCCTGGCGCGCCAGCACCAGGGGACACCGGGCACTGGGACTCGCAGTCCCACCACATCGCCACCAGGGCACACCGCGAGACACCGGGCACGGGGACAGGCAGCTCTGCCCCACCAGCACCGGGGCACACCGGGCACTGTGGTGGCGGGACTGCGCTGGGTGACACCGGGCAACGGGGTGCATCGGGGGACAGCAGGGAGCACCAGGGGACGCTGGGTGCACCCGGCAGCAGGGAACACCGAGAAACACCCAGCACTGAAGGACAACAGGGGACAGTGGACACCAAGGCACACCAGGGGCACCCTGCGGGGACAGGGAGCTGTAGGGTGCACTGCCAGGGGACCTGAGGGGGACACTGGGTTGCAAGGAGCACTTGGGGACATGGACCCGTAGTGTGCCCCAGCACACCAGGGGACAGAGGGCACAAGGGCACCTGGGACAGCAGGGTGCTGGGGGACACAGTGCCCTGGGGGGGCTCAGCAGGCACCACAGGGGACAGCAAGAAGCCGAGGCAAGTGCAGTTGAGCAAGTTTAATGAGCGCAGGACAAACCCCGACTCCCCTGTCCCCCCACCCCCCCAGTGCCCAGCCTGCACCCCCCGGGGCAGGCACCCCGCGACGCCCTAGTCGACTTCTTCCATGCTGCTGTAGGAGGGGGCCGGGCGCTCGGCGGGGCTGGCGAAGCGCTCGGGGAGGCCTTCCGCGGCCAGCGCCGGGGCTCCTTCGGGGGCCAGGCTGGATCCGAACGGCACGGGGGGCAGTCCCTGCAAGCAGAAGGTGGGTGTGAGAGGGAGACCAGCACCCTGCCCACCCATTTTCTCCCTCCTCACTCCTGGGAGGCTGTGGGGCTCCTGGAGACACACAGCCCCGTGGCGGGGGAACCCCATGCAACAGTCCCCAGTAGCAGGGCAGGGGGAAGGCAGCGTGCCCAGGGCCCCCGGCGCTGAGGGGAGCAAGGCTGCAGCATGCTCAGCCTGTCCCCAGCACTGCCATCTCTCCCTGGCTTGGCACTCACAGCCCTGGGACTGCTGTGGCCAGGGCTGGTTTGGCAGAGCGCTGCGCCCCGGCACGGGCACCCAGCCAGCCTGGGGAGCAGCGGTGAGGCACGGGGCAGACTGCCAGTGCCTGCTGAGGAACGGCAAAGCACCAGAGGGGATTTCCAGAGCTGGGAGCGCTTAGCCTAGGCCTTGCTACCGGCCACCCACCTCCAGGGAGGGCAGGCAGGCAGGCAGGTGCAGGCAGGGGCTTGTGCGCCCCAACCCTGGGGCGCCAGCACCAGCCGGAGCAGAGGTCACCCCACCGGCGCCGGGCACTGACTCAGCCCCACGAGGCCAGCGCTGTGGGTGAGTGGGGGAAGCCACCGAGCCCCAGCGCTGCAGACAACGAGGTGACTGTTCCAGGACGGGCATCTCGTGACCGCAGCACGGCCCTGCCGGGCTCCCCGGCTGGGACACGCTTGGCGGGGAAGATACCACGGCACACATGCAAGAGGGGTGTGGGACTGAGGCGGGGGGAGCCCCGGGCTCCCTGCTGTGCAACTCAAGGCCAAGCCAGAAGCCCGTGCAATCCCCTTCCCTGCCAAGCATCCTTCCGGAGCCAGCCAAGGGCACTGCCAGAGGGACAGAGGTGGAGACGGAAAAGGAAGTCACAGGGCTCTGAAGTCACCTCTCACACCCAAACACGCCAGAGCAATCTGAGCCACGCTCAGCCAAGGGCAACACGTCTCAATGTCACACACCGCTGGAGCTGCAGCCTGTGTCCTGGCACCGCTGGGCTCCCTGCACCCTACACCTGTCCCACCGGGGCTGCTGCCCCATGGTGAGGGAGCAGGAGCCCAGGCTGTGCTCCACGGCACCGGCAGGCAGAGCTCTGCCCTGAGCCCACTGCTGCACACGGGGTGCCAGGCACCCTGCAGAGCCTGGGGCACAGTCCCTGTGCTGGCTGAGCTAGAGATTCCGCAGGCAGCTGCCTCACTGACACCTGCCCATGTGCTGGAGAGGGGTCTGGCGCAGAGTCCCTGCCCCTGCGTGGGGGTCCCATCACACAGGACAGGGATGCTGTGTCTCTTTGAAAAACCCGGCTTTATTAACACAGCAAGGTCCTACCTGCGCTTCCCGACCCCACGCCTCTCCCACTGCAAAGACAGCTGGTCCCCTTGCAAATGAGGTGCTGTGCCATGCTCCCCCAGCAGAGAACCGACTCCCCAGGCAAGTGGGGACAGCCCATGTGCCCCACGGTGCTGCTGAGGGGAGCTGGCAGCCCACGGATGCAGATGCTCACCATGAACGCCCCAACCCGCATCACCAGGCTCCCCAGCAGCTGCCCTGGGGAAGGGAGCTACGGTAGGGCTGAGCAGGGAAGCACCTGAGCCCTTGGTGACAAACTCCTCTGGCACCAGCACAGCAGTGCAGCACACGTGGCTCCCAGTGCCTGGGCCGCTAGCACCAGGAGGCTCAGTAGGAGGGATGGGGCTGGCCCAGGAGCCACAGGTCATGCCAGCCCCGGGGAGCACAAGGGTCCCGCAGCAGCACAGCTGAGAGACGGCCAGAACCCATGTCAGGGCATCCTGCCCTTGCTGCAGCCTCCCAGCAGGTCTTTGCTTCTTTTTTGGGAGCCAAGCAGAAGCAATCAATGTTACGAGGGGCGCCAGGCCCCAGCCACGCTGCAGCAGCGTCTGTCTCTTCCTGAGCAGCGGGTACCCACGAGGTCTGCCCTGCTCCTGGTGGGCAGCAAAGGCAAGGGAAGGCTGAGGGGCTCCTTGTTCTGGGCTGCGCCTTGGCGAAGCAGCGGGCTGGCTGGGCAGCTCTGCCAGCTGGCACGGAAGATGCCAGAGCAGACAGGCAGGAGCCGACAGCCCCGCACGTCCCTCAGTGAGTCCTTCCCGGTGGTTTCTGTCCTGCTGCCCGACGTCTTCGTTGCGTAGTGTCCCACAACGGCACGTGCCCTGGCAGCCCTGCTCCTGCAGCTGGCCGCTTGCCTGTGCCTATCTCCAGCGGGTCTGGTAAATGAGCGGGTAGAAGACGTTCAGGAAGAGAGCCACAATTGCAGCCGTGGTGGCCAGGACGAAATATCTGATGCAGCCTTCATCTGGGTGCTGGGGGGTGTCTGGATTCCGCTTCTGGCCACGGGGCCTCCAGGAGTTTCTTGCAGGCCTTTGGGGTGCTTCAAGCTCCAGCTCTTGTTCTTCAGCCTCCAGTTCCTGCCAGATCAGAGAAGCCTGCGATGTGGAAACCTGCGTCAGCACTCGGAGAACACAACGGGCAACACCCCTCGCCCCGTGCCCAGCCAGCCCGCCTCCCCATGCAGCACCATCGCGGTCGCACCCGCCCCCGCCGCTCTTCGGGGGCTCCAGCGGGCGGCTCGGTGCAGGCAGCTGCCAGGCAGGGTCTTCATGGGGCTGTGGGCAGGGGAGCGGGCAGCTGGATCCCGATGCTGCAGCATTGGTGGGTCCAGGCGGGGAGCAGGCAGGCAGCAGCCAATCACAGCAGAGTTTTTGCGATCCCAACAGGATCTTTCAGATGACAGCGAATCCTGGGGCAGCAGGAGCAGGAGGCGTAGTCACAACACAGCCAGTCACAGGTCTGCTTCAGTGGGTGGGGATGCTCCAACAACCAATTGTAGCCCAGCTTCCAGGAGGATTATGCGCAGGCAGCCAATCACAGCCTGGCCCTTTGCTGTGCCGGGGATCACACAGGGCAGCAAATCAGGGTGCAGCTCTCTGGAGATCACCCAGTGCCTGAGGGTGGTCCCAGGTGCTTGGGGACCTGCTGAGCCCCAGCAGGATCCAATGCACCTCATTGCTGCTGGGGATCTGGTGCTGGCAGGGGTCCCATGAGCCCCTGTGCCACGGGGGGACCTGATGGAGCCCCGTGCTGTGTGGGGACAAGGAGCCTCAGTGCTGCACGAGGCCCTGAAGGCTCCCACAGCTGGTGCAGGACAAGCAGTGCAGCTTTTCTTGTGGCCCAGGCCACCCACAGCAAGTGGGGCTGCTTCAGGACACGTGCAGCCCCCAGGACAGGATCAGCCTGGGCAGGGGGACACCATGGTGCTGGACAGCCCCTGTCCCCAGAGACAAGTGGCTCCTGTCCCCAGCTGCAAGGGCAGAGCTGGGATATTCCTAACCAGTGCCAGACCAAGGGCAGCACAAGCCAGAGGGGCTGGGAGACCAGTGTAGAAAGGCCCCACGGGGCACATGCCGTGCCCGCGACGGGATGGACATCAACCTCAGAACTCGCAGGAACGCAGGAGAGCCGAGCATGGAGGAAAAGGCTGCAGCACAGTGACGCAGGGCAGCCCGGCTAGGTGGGAGCTGCACCATGCCCCAACCTGGGTCATCTTTTCTGATGTTCACACAAAGATCAGCCCAACAGTCCTCCGTTGGTGTGAGCCAAAAACACTCTGCCGGCTGCCCCACCCCTCCCTCCCGGGTGACCAGGCAGCAGAGCTCACTCTGGCAGGTTTCAGCACCCTGCGGAGGCTGCCAGGCCTCTCGCTCAGCGCTGGCATTTGCCTTTTTTGCACCTAGCTTGGCTCCGAGCTGGGCCCCAGTGGAAAGCGTCCCCCACCCTGCCTGGAGAGTGGTTGGGGAGAGCAGGTCCTCACTGCTCCCAGCACCACCAGCTCCTCTTGCACCACTCCCAGCCTGCCCCCGGTGCAGACCCTCGTGAGGCCGGGCTCCTCTGGTGCCCTCCCCACGCCAGTAGCCGGAGCCAGGTCTCCTGTGCTCCCTCAGGGTAGGGACCACACCACGCTCACAGCGAGAACAGGGCAAGATACGCCCCAACACCCAGCCAGTGCAAGCTCTTCAGTGCTGAAGAAGGGCCGGCACCACTGTGTGGTTGCGCCAGGCTCCGTGGGCGCTGGCAGAGGCGGGCCCTGAGCATGGGCACACAGGCACATTTCATGGCTCTGTGGCTCCAAAAATGCTGGAAGAGACACAAGCTCTCACCTGGCTGGCAGCAGCTTCTGCAGAGGGGGTGCGCTCAGCTCGGTGGTCTGGGGGGTGCCCTGGCAGGGGTCTCTCCACAGGAGAGTTCCTCCGGCGGTAGAAGAGGACGTAAGCGTATCTGGTTACCACCTGGCTCTCATCCACGGTGGTGACTGTGCTATCGTCGAAGAGCCGCCAGCCTGAGAGGAGACAAGGGTTAAGCAAGCAGGGGGGCCACGGCTGCAGGAGCTGGGGCAGGGGGCAGCGAGGCTGGCAGGTCCTCACCCACGTCGCTGCGCTGGCTGTTCTTGTCGTTGGGCAGGCGGGCGTACGCTGTGTAGTGCCCCCCAATCATGCCTCCGTAGTGGTTGATCACAGCGTACAGGTCGTACATGGGCAGCTGCTGCTCACCTTTCCGCCCAATGCAGAATTTGCTCAGATCCAGGCTCCTGGGGAATGACATGGGGACAGTCAGTTGGCATTAGGCAGGGAGAGGGCAGGCTGCAGGGCAGCACAGGCGCTTTGTTCCCCAGGCTCTCACCGGACAGGGAAGTCCACCATGTCATTGATCTTGTCCCTCCAAATAAAGCTGCGGAAGGAGAAGCGCTTGAGCTGGATGATGAGGACGTTGGGCAGCCGCCACAGCATCAGCTGCTTGGAGGCCTCGCGGTGCTGCTTGCACTTGGGGCAGTACCTGGGGACACAGTGTGCTCGTTACCAGCGTCGGGACAGCCTCAGGTCTCGCAGCCCAGCCCAGCCCCAAGGTGTTCCCCCACATGTGGGGCTGGCAGAGGGGATGCAGGACGTTCTGGCATTGCTCCCTGCTGGCTTAGGGCCTCCCTCCCCAGCACACAGGCAAGGCCAGCCCAAAACTCCTGGCTGCCGGAAGAAACAGCATGCAGGCCCAGGCAGCTCCTGGGAAACTCCCACTCCTGCCTGTGCCCACAGGCTGGAACCCACCCTGCCGCCTTCCTCACCACGCTTCCTCCGGGGCCAGGACTTCAGGCTTGGTGAAGAGGTTGAGGCATTGCTCCAGGGTGAAGTGACCAGCTCGGGCTGCTTCACTGGCCGAGCCTGGGTCCTCCACACACTCCAGCTCCTTGGACTCCACCAACACAAACTCCTTGAGGCGCTCATTGTTCTTCCACACCAGGGCGAGGGAGCAGTCATCTGTCAGCTCCAGGGGGGTGTCACCTGTGAAGGGGCACACACGTCACACATCTGCCCCGCCAGGCTGGGACTAGGAGCAGTCTTGCCCACCCCGGCTCGATTTGGCGATCCCGCAGTGCTGCCAGGAAGGAACAAGCGCCCATGGCCAGATTAATCACCCCAGGGCAACCAGGGGTCAAGGCTGGCACAGCCCCTCTCAGCAGCACGTACAAAACCAGCACTGGATGCCAGCATCCCATTCAGATGAGGTGACCCAGAGATCACAGACGTGATGTGGCAGGTTGGAGGGAATTGGTTTATTTGCTGAGGAGAGCAGGAATGTCCCGCCTGAGGAGAGCTTCCAGGCAGCAGGTCTGTGCAGCAGAGCCCTGCCCTACCCTGTGCCAGGTGCAGCTATCACTGTCCAGACTGGGGCCACCATCACATCTGGGTTCACCTTGTGCCAGGCAACCTCTGGCAATCTGGCCTGGCTGATCCACTACCCTGCCAGAGGACACCAGGGATGAAGGTGGCACCTTCCAGGGCTCTGGGCTCACCTTTATCTTCCAGCTTGTGCTCTCGGTTGGCAGCATCAATCTTGTTGATGTAGAACTGCGTTGCACGAGCACTCAGCGAGTCTGGAGTGTGCTGGTACCCAGGGATGGCAGCTGTGGACAAGCAGGGACAGATCCGTGGTGGCACTGCCTGTCTGCCCTGCGTAGGGGCCAAGAATTTGCAGTGCCCCCACCCCCACCTCACATGCTACGGCCTTGCAGGGACACAACCACGTGCCCCATGTCCTTGACTATTTTTAGCAGGCGCCTGCCCCTGGCAAGCTGCGCTCCTCTGCCTGCCTTGCCCCTTCACTGCACATTGCTGCCATCCTGAGACGAGTGTCTGGAAACGTGACAGCCAGGCAGCCGAGCGCAAGAAGCTGCTCCCGTGCAGCTGAGTCAGAGCGAGGGAAATGCTGCGCTCACAGCCCCGAGGGGCTCAGCCCACACCGGGCTCTGCCCACCCACGGGATTTTGAGGCTTCTGCCAGCCCCTGCCTTCCCAGCCTCTCCCACAACACCACAACACTCCAACCTCTTTCCTAGTGAGGTCTGTGCTCTGCCCCACGGGCCCTGCCAGGGTAGGGCAGAGTGTGGGCAGGCAGGCATTTCAGGTGGGGCAGCGTTGCCAAAACACAGCTCCCAGGGCCTCATGTGCATCCACAAGGGTCTTTGCTCCCAAGGAGAGAACAGATGCTGTGGTGGGAGGTGACCCCAAGGAGGGAGAACTGCGCATTTTGTCTTGGAGCTGCCTGGGCTCCTGGCGCTGATGTGGTCAGCACTGCAGCACCTCTTACCTTCTGGCTTGAGGGCTCTCTCATAGGACGGCTCCTTCTCGCAACAGCTGTCACCCTGTGACTCCATGTGCTCAGAGAAGCCTGAATCCAAGCTCAGCAAGGAACTCCTGGCTGTCAGGGCCTTGCTCCGGACAGTGCCGGTGTCCCCCAGCTCGGGGTGCAGCTCAGGCACAGCTGGCGAGAGTGGGGGTTCATGCAGGAGGCTGGAAGCCCTGTCCCCATCCCCCAGCTCAGGGACAGAGGTGGCTGCTGCACAGCTGCTCTTGGCCAGGGGCTCCAGCTTGTCCGGGAGCAGAGTCTGCAGCCCCTGCTCCGGTGACATCCGACCCAGCTGGAACGGAGGCTGGAACACGCTGACCGAGTACCTGGGCAAGGAGGTGGCAGTCAGAGCCGGAGAGGCACAGGGCCAAGCTCAGCTCTGGGGCAGATGCACCCTCCTTCCCTGGACCCTCACCTTGCATAGCCCTCCAGCAGCTGGGCCAGGCGGGCGTAAGTGAGACGGGACTCCGGCACGCTGATGAGGAAGGGGAAACCGATATTCTCTGGGCGGCACAAAGCCTTGTGGTCTGGCCAGTGTGTTTTTTGACACGCCCTGTAACACATACAGCCCCCGCTGAACCCAGCATCCACCACTGCCCTGGAGAGGCGTATGGCAGGGTCAGAGGGGTGTGCTGGGGACAAGGGGACCACCATGAGCTGGACTGACTCCCCGCCAAGGGCCAGGCCCATCCTCTCCCCAGTGGGCTGAGCTCTCCCATCCAGTCCATCAAGGCAGGAGACCCTTCCTCCCTTGCCAGGCACCAAGCCAACTCACACGTTGCAGTAACCGACTCGATAGCACCTCGTGCAGCGCCTGAGCTTCTCATCCTCTGGCAGCTGCTTCTTCTGGCAGGCTGCACACTTGGCAACAGGGCCACTGGGCACCTGTGGACGCTGCAGAAGAAAGGACCCATCAGGCAGGGAAGAGCACCCAGGTGGGACAAGGCAGCCTCAGTGGGCACCCGTGCTGGCTGCAGCTTGTCACCCGTACGTGCAGCTCTCCCTGTCCTGCTCAGCTCCACTTGCAGGCTCAGCCTCCCCACATACTTCCCAGCAGTCCCAGTATTGCCTCTTACCTGCTGGACCTGCAGCTCCACCACCCGCTCCTTGGCCAGCTCTGGGGACAGCACCTCAAAGCAGAGCAGCAGGTCCGTGGGGGAAACTGTGTCCAGCGAGTTGGATGGCAGGAACATGCGGTGGAAGCGGTTCTTGATCACCTGCCAGGAAAGCAGTGGAGTGGGGCCGTGGGAGGGCTGCCCCACACTTCCTCTCCTGACAGAGCCCCAGATCTCAGTCCCACAGATTGCGATGGGAACAGCAGGACCACAGAGATGCTGGGCTGAGCTCACCACCCCACCAGGGGAGGATGGACATCCATTGCCCTGCTGTGGCGGCCCAGGCCCTCTGAGCAGGGATCTGCCCAGCAGCAGCTTGTGCAGGACACAGCCACCCACGGACAAAATCCAACCCACAGACATGTGGGACATGGGCAAGCAACGGTCAGTGGCCATGTTTCCTGTACAGCTGTGGAAACTGGGGCACCCAGAAGAGCAGCCCATGGCTTGCTCCCCAGCTTGAGCATTCTCACCTCTGCCAGACGCAGGTTCTCCGGTTTCACACGCACGCTGTGGGCCACCGAGTCGAGTACCTCCATGGCACTGGAGTTCTCCTTGCTGATACTCACGAGGAACTGCCACCGAGAAAGTGCCACATCAGTCACAGCACATCAAGGCACGCGGGCCCGCACTTAACACAAGGCTCAGGCTGTTGGCACAGGACCAGCTGCCTGAGGAGCTCCTCCAGGAGTCCTCTCAGGATATCTTCCCAGAGTAGAAGGTGTCCTTTACCTTGATGGGTTTCTTGTGTGGTTCCTTTGCAAAGTAATAGACAGTCAGCACCTTCTGCTTCTGCGGGAGGGGCACAGGGAGGTATAGGAAGGGGTCGAAGGTGATGGACACCTGCAGATCGGAGAGCAGACTCAGCTGTGGGAAGTGCTTGTGGCTGAGATCATTGGGGGAGCAGCCCCAGCAGACCCAAGCAACCAGTGCTCTCTGAGGGTCAGGAGCCTGCTGTGGCATAACCAGGACAGGGACAGAGCCTTCAGGGCTGTGCTACCTTGGAACACACTGGGCACACCAGCTTGGATTTGTACTGGCCCTGGAAGAGGTCCACAATGAAAGAGTCGTTCCTCATCTTGTGTCGCTGCCAGGCCTCCTCAGCTACCACCTGCAGTGAGAAAGGGCTCAGTGTGACACTGAACCACCCAGGGCCGGGGCTGCTCTCCCAGCGGCTTCGGGGAGGGACATCCTCACCTCGTCAGGCCTCCCATCCGAGTCAACAGTCTCTGTGTAGGGCTTGTTCTGGATGCGGTTGAGGTCCTCATGCAGGCCATCGAGCAGGAAGGCCATGAACTCCTGAGCGTCGTGCTGGGCGTAGCCAGTGAACTGGCTGGCCTTGCTGGCCACGATTGCCTGGGCAGGGAGCAGAGTAGTCAGGGCTGGCCAGCAGCCCCCTGGCAGCACCGCTGGGCCCACACACAAAGCATGGCTGCATCCATCCAGCTCTCAGAGGCACTGGCAGGGCAGCCAGGTGCCCACAGAGAGGTGCTGGGGACCCACAGCAGCTCCCATGCAGTGCTGGTGGCCCTACCTTCAGTTTAGAGGGCTGGAAGGCATGGTGCGTGCCCTTCCACAGTGCCCGTAGCAGCATGGCAAAGCCGATGGCCAGGCGTCCCCCCGTCCCCAGTGGGTTGTTGTAGTTGATTTCCGACTCAAAGGACCGATCTGTAAGATACATGGGAGAGTGAGGGTGACTGCTGGCTGCATCGTCCCAGTGGCAGGGCTCCGCTGGGCTCCCAGCCACAGGCTCACCATGGAAATAGTCCCGCAGCTCCCGGGTGTTGGAGAGGGACTGGATGACGCTGTTCATGAAGCAGGTGTTGCCCAAGTTCACCAGCCCTGTGAAGCCGGGCAGGCACACCTTCTTCTTCTCGTCTTCATCCTCATCGTCCTCCACACTCTCGGTGCTCACTGGGCTGTGTGTCATTGGTGGCACCATGCACGTTGGTTTGGGCTGCCAAAACAGAGGTGGGTGTGAAGGTGCTGTGCCTGGCAGGGGGTTGTTCTCTGGAAACACCAGGCACCCCTCAGATGTGGCTGGGCTGGAGCCACCACACCATCTCCCACCAAGACTGGGACAGAAAGGCCAACCACTTTCCCCAGTCCTGACAACTATGACTGAGAAGCACCGCCTCACCCTCTAGGTACAGTTTGCCAGTCCCCAAAGCAACACCGAGTAGGCAAGGTCCCACGAGAGGAACAAATAGGTCCCCTTTTCCCCCCACCCAAGTTAAGCCCGGTGTATCCCCACTCACTGAGGGGATGTGAGGCTCTTGCTTCACTGCCACATGCTCTGGGGCTGTCCGGGCTGCCACACCATCCAGACCCCCATCTTCCACGCGTGGCTTCTCTTTGTCGCTGGCTCGGGCCTCCTCCTTGCTGGACAGGGGGTGCTGGTTACTGCCCGGGGGGTTCTTGTCCAGAGGGGTAGGGCCTGTAGGCATGGCAACCTTTGCACCACCCACTGCACCTTAAAAAGGGGGAAGGGTGGGCCTGTGGTTAGCAGCACCACGCGCTGCCCAAGGCGGGGCTGAGCCATTCGGTCCATGCTCACACACAGGCTCTCTCCTACCCCTCTTCCTGGTGAGCAAGGGGAACAGCGGTGCCTTTCCCCTGGCACTTGGCTCATCCTGCCCCACTCCCCCCTGCCTGCACCCGGCTCAGCCCCTCTCCTTCCCCATAACCCCGCACCGGAGGATCTGGCACCATCTGGCCACTGCCAGTGGTGAGGGGGGCCCGTGACCCTCCCGGGGTACGGCAGGCAGGCAGGACAAGAAGGCAGGGTGCAGACCTCGTGTGGCCGGAGCTTCCAGCCCCCCCCAGCGCTGGCTCTGGCGTTTCTTCAGGCAGACGTCGATGCGAGACACTGTGAAGTTGTATGTGCACTGATCTGGCTCAATGAGGTTCCTGAAAAACAACGCAGCAAGTCAGCAGTGCCCCAGACCCCCCCAGCAGACATGCCAAAGCCTCTGCAAGGCAGGGCCGTGGCCTCCAGGCAGCAGGGACCCATCTGGCACTGATCCCGACATTTCCCTGGCAAAGCAGGGTGGAAACCCTCGAGCCTGGCCACACTGCGCACAGAGGGGCCCTTTCCTGGCAGATCTGTTCTGCTCAGCTCCACATGCCCATCCTACCGGACATCCCACCCAAAGTCACACAGGCTGGTCTGGCTCTGTCCCCAAGAGCTCTAGAATAGGCTGGGAGGGGGAACCGTGGGCAAGGAGGCACTTGGATGCATTGGGATTTCCTCCCCTGCAAGCCGCCGCACAGTGGCAAGGCAGCCCAGGCTTGGGGCATGACTGCAGCACAGTGTAACGGGGGCCCTCATGCAGGAATGAGCATTCCCTGCACAGATCTGCCAGCCAGGACCGGCTCTTGCTCCAGCTCTGCACTCTCAGCTCCCCCACCCCTATGTGGGCCACAGGGACAGGAGCCTCACCTGAGCTTCACCTGCCACCGGAACACTGTGTGGGGCCCACAGCCAGGATGGAGGCGAAGGAAGTTTGTGTCACTGCAAAGAAATTGGGAGCAAGTGAGAAAAAGTAAACAAACAAGCAACCCGGCCACAGCCAGGAGCTCTGCAGCAGCCTAGCACTGTCCGCAGGCATGCCTGTACCTCGTCTGGAACACCAGCGTGAAGTCTTGTTCCCGGAACAACACCTTGGATGTCTCCTTGTGGATCTCCTTCACGTAGACATGCACTACCACCAGGTCATTGCCCTTCTCGTATGAGTCATTCTTGACAAAGGTCAGGCTCACAAAAGGCTCTGGCTCTGAGTGAGGAACGCCATGGAGAGACACGTTACCTCAGGATGACCCAGGAAGGGTCCTGAGCAGATGGACCTTCCCAACCAGGCCAACCCCTGGGGCTCCAGTCACTCACCGTCAGCCGCTGCTTCCAGAGCCACGTCATCCTTGGACCAGTCCCTCTTCTCACTGTCTCTGCCCAGGGGAGGGGGCGCCGCTGGGACACTCTTAGAGCTCTCTCCCAGGATAGGCGCACAGTCCCGGCCCCGTGAGGCCTCAGCAGGGCTGCCTGGCTGCAGGACCCTCTTCTCCACACAGGTGGCAACACAGTGGGGGAACACCTCGGTGGTAGCCGCAAGAGGTGGCATCTCCACAGGAACAGCTTCCTTGGCCAAAGCCACAGCCTTTCAAGACAGAGGGACACAGTGAAAAACAGAGACCATCACCCTCAAGCTGCCCCAACACACCCGTTGTGAATCCTGCACCATGCTGCCTGTGTTCCCCACATACTCCATGCTCAGCTTGGCCCCGTTAGCACCACAGCCCAGTGACTGCAGGGTCCCCCCCTCCCCCACCACAGCCAGGCCCACACCAGCCCCAGCACCACCTGTGGAACCCCAGAGCCCATCTCATGGGCAGGGATGGGTGCCTGTGAGAGCAGCATCCCCTGCATGGTGGCTGAGGAAAGAGGGGTGCCGTGTTCCCCATGGTCCCCAGGTACCTTCTCCAGTGGTGGTGCAAGGTCCGTGAGGGCTGTGGGTGCATCGACCTGGCTGGCTCTGCCATTGCGGCGGCTGCCTGCCCTCCCACTGTGCCCTTTGCTGGGCTCCACGCTTCCGGTGACTCTGGCATTCGGCTCCTCTTCAGTGGGAGCCACTTTGAGGTACACTGCCCGCTTGGCGCTGGGGCCACTCTGCATCCCTGGGCTGGCTGGGCTTTTTCCTCCCAGGGCCTCGCTTCTTCCCGGAGCGCGTTTGGGGTTGGAGGACTCCCGCCGGGACCGCGGCAGCTCTGCACCTTCAGCCCTCGGCTCTTCAGGGGCCAGCTCTGAGGAAGCAGCCTTCTCCTTTCCATTCTCCCAGCACGTGGCCCCTTTGGCCAGCTCTTTGGATCCGTCTTTCCTTCTCTTCTGTAAAAATCAGCGCAGGACATTGGGAAGGTATCCAGGTAGCAGTATCTCCCACACTCTCTGCCAGCCTCTCACCTGCACTCCCCTTTCCCAGAGCATGCCGAGGCTCTGCTACAGAACCTGAAGGCTACATGGCAGGCAGGAACAGGGTACAATGACATCTCCCTCCCTGGGACAGAGGCAGCTAGCTCAGTGTCCTTACGCAGCATGTGGATGCAAGATGTGCCTCACATCACTCCCTGGGCAGCTCAAAAGCAGGGAGTGAAACCCTCAACCCCACTTCCTCTCTAAAGGCAGATCCTCCTCACCAGAAGCGAAGACCAGGTATGGAGTGGGATCTTCTTCTGAAGCACAAGATGTAGAAAATTGCCCTTCTTGCACTGGATCTTGCTGCAGGAGCCCTCGATCTCCTCATAGAACTGACAGCTCCACTGGCGCCCATCTGCAAGCAGAGAGGGACGGCACCTCAGGCAGTGCTCCAGGCAGCTGTCACCTAACCCACAGCCCCCTGTCACCTGCCCCAAGCATCAAGGGAGCATTAATCCCGAGCCAAGGAGGCTGCAGGCAGGCTGCCACCAAACCCCAGGAGCCATCAGGGCTTCAGCCAGCTTCCTGGATTTGCTTTGTACATCTGGCTGGCCCCCTGCCCAGAGGAAAGGCCCTGGGCCTCCCTGCCCTCAGGGGAACAGTCACTTTTCCAAGAGATACCCAGGGCCAACTCAGTCATCCCAGCGAGTCAGGGACAGAGATGCACCAGCAGGTACTTGTTCACTTGGTGCAGAGGCCACTCCTGTCCTCCCCAGCTCTATATCCTTCTTTTTTTACACTGCTCTCGGAAAGGTTTTATGCCTGCCTGGATCAGCCCCACGTCTAGCCCAGAGCTGTGCCAAGGCCTTCTGAAGAAACAATTGCAGCAGTTGCTCCATTCCCCATACCTGGTAATTTGACCACGCAGTCCGTGTCGGTGAAAGAAGCATTCACGTCCTCCACCTTCAGAGCTCCACTGCCCAAGTTCAGCTTGACGATGATCTCATCAGCGTTCTGCTTCCAGTCCAGCAGCAGCTCTAGGAAGAGGGAGGGAAGCGTCACCCACTCGCTGGGGCATGAGCCTGTGGTGCCCATGCCTTGGCTGGGGAGCAGGAGCCTGAAGACACGCTCAGTTCAAGGCCAACATGGGAGCACAGATCATGCCAATTAAACGGCACACTCGCAACCTGCTTTCATCAGACAGGCTGCAAACATGAATGCACGTTGCAGAGGGGCAGGTGAATCCCAGTGGGAACTGGAGAGATTAGAAAGGCAGCACTGCTCTCGGCCCTGTCACATGCAGCAGCAGCGGCTGAGAAGAAGGGGTGGCTCCCGCCAACTACAAAGCAATTTGCTGCTTTCCCAGGGAACGAGGAAGCCGCAGAATTACTCTGGGGGATTCGAGTGGATTCTGACCATAACCAGAAATTGCCACTTCCCCTTTGCATATGCAAACCAAGCAGCCTGGCTGTAACCACCATGAGCACTGTACTCTGCCAGGTGAGCACTGCTAAGACAGCTGAAACACAGGTGGGCTGCCCAGCCTGGTAACAGCGCTGCATCTAGGGAGAAAATGGTGTAGCAGCGTCATTCTGCTGCAGATGCAACTCCTGCCGGGTGCCTGCCAGGCTCCAGGCCTGGCCCTGTGGTGCCCTGATGTCTTCAAGGCAAAAAGGTGATTCAATCACCTTAATTTCAATCATTTTGTTCTATCCTCTGTGGCACGAGGGTGTCCTACTCTGTCCTCAAAGCAGAAACCAGCCGGCAGCGCCCGCTGGTTGACACAGCTCAGGATCTTCCCAGCCTGGCCCAGCTCCCTGCTCATAAACAAGGATAGATACTGGCAGCAAGATGTCCCAGCGCTGTGCTCAGTGGCACTGTGACACCTGATGGGAAGCAGCCTGCCATATGCCCAGGGCCCCTTCCTCACAGACAGCCCTTCCCAGCCACGGGCACCCTGCTCTGCCCTGGGAAGGCCGCATCCTGTTAAGACCAACGCTGGGGTGAGGGAGCACTCAGGTTAGTTCTGCTCAATGCCAGAGCAAGGGACAGTGACAAGGTGAGAGCTTCAAATCCCTCAGCAAGGGCACTCTGTGGCCATGCACTGACAGCCAGTGCACACCTTGACTTACCCTCTTCTGAGTCCTTCTCCTGGGTGGTCTCAGCCTGCTCGAGCTCAGGGCGAGACACTGGTGGGCAGAGAAGCAGAGCACGGGCAGGTCTGTCATTCCATCACCTCAGAGCATGGGCTGGCACTCTGATGCCCAAAATTTCACACATCACCTCGTTCTCTCCTGGACCTTTCATCCTGCACATGCTGATCATTTCCCTCCTCGACTTTCTCACACCTCTCCCTTCCCCCAGCCCTGTCTGTGGAATCGCAGGATGGATGCTCCGGGCCATACCACCATGTCCCAGTCTAACCAGCACCACAGTGGGAGCAATTCAACATTATTGCACTGCTTTAAAGCATGTCTCAGTGTAGAGCTTGTGGTAACCAGGCTCAGCACACCAAGCCCTCAGCCTCCAACCATGCAGAGGAGCCCAGCCTGGATGGAACAGGGAGAACCCGCTGTTTGGCTGTGTTCAGATCAACTCTGTTGTAATCAGAGAACCACGCGGCCCAGCTGCACTTTAATATTCCCATTCCTGCCAAAGCTGCCAACGTCTGCAGCTGAAACTTCCTTCCAGATCAGGCCAGGGAACCAAACTGACCTGACACCTAATCCCTGCTCCCCGCAGGATTACCTCCAACTGCCAGAAGCATCTCTGGGCCTGCTCCACCCCCACAGGGCAGTGAGCTCTGCCAGGCAAAGGACTCAAAGTGACAGCCTGGAGGAAAGAACCAGTGGCCACAGGAGCTGTCTCCACTCCAGAGCACACAGAGGGCTGTCACTGCCTCCCCCTGACTAGTTGCAAACCAGCAAGAAGCCTCTGCTGACCACCAGTCACTGGTGCGGAGGTGCTGCTGGGGCGGGCAGCATGAGGAGTGCTGCAGCAGCACTGCCTGGAGGAGCCATGGGCTGCTCCAGCCCCTGCCACCCCTGCACAGAGAGGATGGAGGCAGCGCAGCCGCACCACAGACCCCCAGGGCCCCCCCACATCAGGGGGTGCAGCCGGTCAGGCCTTACTGGAGACTGAGCACATCTCCCACGTGAGAGAAGACACAATGCTGTGCTCTCTGCACCATGGGGTTTTGTATCAGGCACTGCACAGGCCTCAGCAAGCGCTCGTGTACCTTATCCCATAAAATACACTGAGATTTTAAGGCTACAACAATCATAACGGAGCAGGCACAGCAATCAAGCAACTTTCCTGGGCTGCAGGAACTCTTGCCTGCATCCTGCCCGCAGGCGTTCCCTGCCCAGCACCAGAGCCTGCACCTGAAGCGTCGGTTTTGTCATTGGATACACAGCAGCTACAGAAATAATTACTCCACAGCAACTATTCTGCTTGAGCCACACCTTGCCCTGACACAGAAGCAAAAACACCAGCCCCACCCACGGGCCCTGCACTTGGCAGGCGCTGCAGGCACCCAGTTGCTTCCTCACAGCATCTGGCCCCTGCGAGCCAGTGGGGAAGCAGCGACACCTCCAGCTGCAAGAACACCCACGGGCTTCGGTCTGGCTGCCACTGGACTGGGGCAGCTCAGCCCCAGCTGAAAGCAGAGCCTAGAAACAACCACCACCAACAACTCCAGGCTGAAGCTAACAAGGCCACGGGCCTGACCTTCCTCACATTGCTGGGGCTAAGCAGCACCTAAAGGAAAGAGTTTACGGGTCTGGGGAGGACACCATGCTGAAGAGGATCCCACATCACACGGGTTACCATCAGCTGCAGGAAGCGATTAGTTAAATCTGCTTATCCTGCAGCAGATGGCTGTGAAGCTCCCAAGACACCACGGGCCTGCTGGTCACAGCGCTGCCAGGGGGCTCTCACCTTCCTTGCTTTCCTGGTTGGCTCTATCCTTCTGCTTCTTCTTGTTGGCTGCATCGTCCAAGCCCCGAGACGCTCTTCTCTGACCAGGGGCATTGGTGCTGCTGGACATTTTCAGCCGTTTGGATGACACAAACGGCCCACCGGGGTCGGTAATGGAGTCTGGGTCAGGGGTGCGACGTTTTCTTCCTGGCCCAGCTATCTTGGCGACTCTCTGTGGTCAAATTCTCTGGCAAGGAACTAGTGGCCTAAAGAGAGGAGAGAGCGAGCGTGGCAGAAGGAGCAGGTAGAGAAGGCCCAGCAGCACCCGGATCCACTCTCTGCCCCAGCGCAGGGCCCTCCCAGTGCCAGTGCCCTCACATGACCTTCACTCTGGTGTTTACGCGAAGCCTCACGCAGCTCTTGGTGAGGAAACCGACCTCATCCCAGCTGTCCCAACACTTACTGCCAAAAACACAGGCTTGTCAAAGCTCACAAGATACAACCAGATATTTTCCATATGTGGCATGCATTAAAAACCTGGAAAGCAGTTGTCATGCTTGCAGCTCCACTACAGCAACACCAGCCCAGAGGAGCCACCGGTGCTGACAACACCCACAGGCAGAGCTGAGGGTGAGGACACAGGGAGGCCCTGACCTGCAAAATCTAGCCCGCAGGGTCACCTGGGGCACCCTCCAATGGCTTAGGGGGCAGATATTTCAGTCAAACAGTGCCCTACACAAGAGGGCAGGAACAGGAGCAAGCAACACCCTAAGAAGGAAGAAAGAGGAGAACCAGGAGCAGGCTCGGGACAGTCTCCTGCGACAGATGAGAGCAGAGCTCCCTAGCGAGAGGAGTGTTCCTCCTCCTCTTGCCCACCAGATGGGAGCTTAACCAGTACTGACTGCACCTCGCATATTCATCTCCCCACCAGTTTACAGACAGCGTCAGCGGGGCCATGAAACAGGATACCTCTGCTCCACATGCCCAGGAGAGAGGGCAGGGCGGGCAGGGTGCTTGCCCCTGCCCTCTTAGACATGCCCTCCCAGGCACAGCCAGCTCCCCTACAGGGTTTGGGAGCTACTGGCCCAAGGGCTGGTCTCAGTTTCACTCTCTGGTTTCACTCTTGAGTGTTCATGGCTTTGACAGAAGAGAGCTGGAACAACCCATTGAAAACAGTCCCACTCGAGGTGCCTCCGTGGAGGTGGTGAAAGCAGAGAGCTGGGAAGGCTTCCCCCCTCAACAGCCTGAAACAGCTCCTGGTGCACCAATTCACACCTCATCCCGCAGCTCCGTTCCCATTTGAGGATGTAGAGCTGAGCCTGACAGCATCTTGATCTAGCCCAGCTCCACCGAGCCTGCTGTGCCCTGGGGAAACCCCCATCCTGCCCCCACTCCTGTACCAAGCACAGACCCCACAGCTCTGCTGAGCATGGCCGGCGGCAGAAGATATCTCCAATAAAGCGTTCGGTGAGAGGGAGCATGCTGGCAGCTCTGTGCTGCCTGCCCCACATCACCAGAGCATTTGTGTTCTAGAAACACTCGGGGCAACAAGTAGCCACAAACGTGGAGTCGTAGCTACAAACTGCAAGGGACCTCAGAGAGCAAAGCAATCCTGCCCTGCCCTCAGCTCCAGCAAAGTCCCACGACAGGCACTGCACCTAAACCACTTCTGTTCAGGCCAACCCGCCCTCATAGCCAAGAGCCACCAAAGCCAAGCAAAGAGCTCAAGCACCAAGTCCAGCCCGGCTGCCTGGCACAGGCAACACCCACCACCTGCAGCAGGGGGTTCCTGAAACAACCTGGAGACTGAGATGCTAAGAGGGCCCTGGCATCATCCCTGAGAATCTGAAATAGTGTGGGAGGACAGCAGTGCTGTCCCCAAGCTGTGCTGGGTCTACCCAGGACACAGCAGCACTTCTGGCTGCACAGGGAATGGGAAGGGGCCCTTGCAGCAGCCAATGCAACTGTGGTTTGCAAGGCTAGGCCTCCAATGCTGGCCACTGCCACACACTGCTGCTCAGCTCCAGTCTCCACCAGCACTGAAACAGGCTGGCTACAGACACTTCCTGGTGCTGAGAAATCTCACCCAGGCTCAGCAAACGCAGGGAAGTGTTTTTTGTTGAATCTCTTTCACCTCTAGGGTAAGAAACCCATGAGGAGCGCAAGATGAGAAGCAGCAACTGCTTCGCGCAGTGCCAGGCGAGGCTCCATCACCTCCTTCCCACATCTCCGGAGGGGTGGCACAGGGTCACTGCGGGGCAGGGTGACAGCAAGCTCTGAAAGGGGTCCTGGAGGGCTGAGAAAGATCATCCTCTGGCCAGGAAGGGGTGAGCAGAGCCAGGGATGCGTGTCTGCTGCCACTCCTCTGGGAGAAGCCTGCTGCTCTCACGCCTCACTGAGGGCTCAGCTCCCTCAGGCACTCTGCCGACAGTTATTTCTAACAGCAGGCAGGAACCGAGCAGGGCTGGGGCTCTGCTCAGCTCCAGTTGCCAGACTGATGGTGGCCTGAGGCCACTGCGGGCACCATGGGGTTTCAGAGGAGTGCAGGCAAAGCACATGTTATTCCCATTAATTTGTTCTAACCCCCAAGACTTTCTGTCTCTCTGCCACTACGAAACATGCACCAGGCAGGATGTTCAGCCCCCAGGTGTGCAGAAGCACAGAGGTTTTGGCATCACAGTTACAAAAATATCAGCGCTGTGGGAGCCATGGCAAGGGAGCAGTGGTGAAATGCTGCCCTGACCAGATGCCAGGTGTACCTCTGAGAAGCACCTGATGGGCCGGGCGCTCGCACCAAACTTTACACAACCCTTCCTTGTGCTGGGAAAGCACGGCCATGCTTCTCAGAGAGGAGGTGCCTCCGTACTCTCTGCTCTCCCAGTCTTTGTGCTGGCGCGAGCACCCACATGGCTGTAGCAAGTGCTGGATCAAGAAGCCAGAGATAAATGACTTTCTGCTAAGTTTGCCTTACTCTGGAATAGTTACCCAACCCAGGTCATGCTGGGGCTGTACAAACACTTCCACTGGCCCAAGAGAAGGGAGCATTTGAAAACAGGAGCAAGAGCCCAGGGAGAAGGCCTGCCCTTTCCCATGGCAGCACCAGATCAGACTAGTGTACATGCTCAGGGAATGACAGCAGAAGGTGCACAGCATGCAATTTTTAACCCCACATTTGAGGCACATTTAGCACTTAGCAGGAAGAGAACCCCTTGCCTGCAGCAACCCCCCACTCAGCATCCAAAGGGCTTTACTGGGGTAGCTGTGGAGGAGCGTGGCCACCCCCAGCCTCCTCCTCCACAGACTTTTGGCTCCTCCA
This sequence comes from Pampusana beccarii, assembly GCA_013399365.1. Taxonomy (NCBI): domain Eukaryota; kingdom Metazoa; phylum Chordata; class Aves; order Columbiformes; family Columbidae; genus Pampusana; species Pampusana beccarii. The sequence goes on from VWYH01007848.1 coordinate 1,456,944, forward strand.
TGCCCTGAATTCAGCTGACAGAAACACTTCCCTGGTGTGCACCAATACTTTCATCACCTTCTGCACCTTGCCTCCCCCAAGGGATCAGAAATCTCAAGCTCGTCTCTTAGCTCAGTTTCTCAGTGTGCCCAACACACACACTGAGCCAGGACAAGCGCAGAGGCGCGGGGCAGACACCCAGCACTGCCACACACAATGTTTCCAACCCACGTGGAAAGCACCATGTCCCCAAAGCACCTTGACAGCAGCGAGCCCCTATAGCTGTGCTGCGTGGGGAGCCTGGCCGGGCCCACTCCCCCCAGGCCCTGACAAGTCTCCGGGGAAGATGAGTCTGACCAGGCAGCAGCCAGCGGCGGATCCCTGGCCTCTCCTGTGCTGCTGCCTCCCGGCCTCAAGCACTCGGAGAGAGGAAGGCGCCGGGGAACGGTGCCTCTGCCCGCCCGCGGGCCCGTGCCCAGGCAGTGCGCCCAGGCAGGCAGAGCATCATCCCCGGGCAGCGGCCCAGCCCCGCGGCTCCCGCCTGAAGCCGCCGAGCTCGGCCCGCCCGCCGTGCCCCGGGGCTGCGATGTGCACCCCCCACCTCCTGCCCCTTCCCCAGTTCCTCTCGCCCCGGGCCCCCCTCACTGCACCGCCATCCGCTGCTCCGCCCGCCCCGCCGCGCTGCCCGGCCTCACACCGCCTCCNACGGCCCCGCCTGCCGCTCCGGTCGGTTCCGTTTCCAGCCGAAGTTCCGAGCGGGCCGACTCAGGAGACAGGCCCGAGCCCGTGACGCACTTCCGGAAGCCGGCGGAGGAGCCCCACGTGACACGGAAGCGCGACGGGGGTACCGGTCATGTGACGCGAGAGGCGGCCGGCTGCTGGCTCGTTCCCTCCCTGTCTCGGCGGTGCCATGGCAACGACGCCCGCCGTGACGTCATCAAGGCGCCTGAGGGACGCTCCGCCCCCAAGGGCGGGCAAGGGCGCGATCGGCCCGGAGCTGCCGGGGCGTTCCCATGGCAACGGGCCGGGCGACGTGGGTGTCCCGGGCCCGCTGCCCGTGGCCCGGGCCTGCCCGTGGGTGCCCTGAGCCCATCGTGTTCCCTGCGGCCTCCCCCTGCCCCACAGTCCGCCCTGAGCCCCACCGACGGTCCCCCAGCCCCGCCGTGTCCTACATCCAGGGCTGGCAGGGCCAGCAGCTCCCACCCCCTAGGCTCAGGGAGGTCACTGAGGGGCCACCCGGGCGGGCGTGGTGGCCCACAGCGCGGAGCAGAGCTCAGGCTGTCTTGCTCTGTAACTTTATTCACACAGGGTTGCACACGAATCCGGGGCAGGCAGAAGCTGGGGGCTTGGGGGGGTCCAGGGCCCCTCCAGGTGATCACTGGCAGGTGTTGTAGATCTGGACCTGCTGGTTGATGGTGTCCAGCACCTCCCTCATCCTGGCCTCCAGCCCGCCCAGCTGGGCTGCCTTGGCGTCCAGCACCCGCTCGTTCCGCTCGTATGCCTCCTCCAGCGCTGTGGGGATGGGGGGACAGAGAGGGACACAGGTCAGCCTGGCCCGCACCACCCCCACCTCCCAAATCACCACCCCGGCCTCACCTCGCAGCCGCTGCAGCTTGCCCTGGGCATCCTGCAGCAGCCCAGCTGCCTCGTCCCGCAGCTGCTGTGCCCGGCTGCCCGCCTGCCGCGCGCCCTGTGCCCGGTGCTCCACCAGCTCCTGCGCCGTGCGGTACCGGTCCCGTAGCGGCCCCTCCAGCACCTGACGGGCAACAGGGACAGTCAGTGGGACCCCCGGGTGACCCCCCACCAGCCCCCCATATGCGCCCCCTGTCACCCACCTGCTTGGCCTCACCAGCGCGGTCCCGCGCAGTGCTGGCTGCCTCCTGGGCACGCGTGGCTGCCAGGCTGTTGTTGGCACGTTTCACCTTCAGGGCGTCTGTCTGTCCATCCAGGAGCCCGATCTGCCCCATAGCATCTGCCAGCTGCTGCTCTGCACCTGCAGTCTGCGCCTGCATCTGGGGAGCAGTGGCATGGGGGACAGGCATGGTCAGAGAGCCCACACAGTGAGGAAGGGTCCCTGCCCGTCTCTGTGGGGCTGAGCCAGCAGCGATGGGGCTCTTACCGTGCCGAGGGCTCTCTCGCTGTGCTGTATGTCACCGGCAGCACGGTGCAGCGCCTGCTCAGCCATGCCCTGGGCTCGCCGCGCCTCCTCCAGTGCCTGCCGCACCGCCTCGGCTGTGCCGCGCACGCCCTCTGCCCGCGACCTGCAGCCGGGGTGGCATGGCCTCAGCACCAGCCCAGCCTGATAGTTTCCCGGGAGGCTGTGTCCCCATGTCCCCAGGCTCACCTGGCCCGCTGAGCATCCTGCAGCAGCTGCCCGGCCTGGCGCACATCATCAGCGGTCTGCTCCAGGATGGCGTCCACACGGGCCAGACTGCGCACCCGCGCCTTGATCTCCTCAGCCAGGCGGTGGATCTGGGCCGGTGCAGCGGGGAGCGACAGCTCCAGCACCCGGCTGGCCACCACCTCAATGCTCTCGGGGTCGGCCCCCTCCTCTGTGGACGGGAGCCATCAGTGTTGCCCCTCACAGCACGCCAGGGCAGAGGGGACGGGTGGACTGAGGGGCGGTGGAGATCAAGGGTAGCCATGGGGAGGAAATGTGGGGCAGGGCAGGAGACCAGGGGATCGCTATGGGGGCCATGGGATGGTCAGGCTGAAGCAGGGACCATGCAACATAGTGGGGTGATGGGGTGGTACAGCCCACACGCAGTGTAGGGAGCATGCAGTGCAGCGTCAGTGCAGTGTGATGCAGCTGCAGGACAGGCACAGAGCCACGCAGTGCTGGGTGGGAGCAGCCAGCCCCCCCGGCATGCTGGCACTCACGGCTCAGGAAGGCTTTGACTTGGCTGATGAGCTCCCGCAGCTCCTTGTTGGAGCTCTCCACCCGAGCCCTGGTCTGGTTTGCCTTGTCCAGGGATGCCTGTGCCTGCAGCCGGGCCTCATCTGCCTTCCCCTTGGCTTCAGCCACCTGGGCAGGGGCAGAGACCCCCAGCATCAGCCCTGAGGGCTGGGAGACACAGCTGTGCCACCTGCTCCCACCAGCACCCATGTGCCACGCACCTTGTGGGAGAGCTGGGCCACGTCACCAGCAGCCTGACGCAGCTCCTCCTGGGCATGGCGTGCCCGGTCCAGTGCGCTGTCAGCTGTGGACACAGCCCCGCCACAGCTCAGGCCCCCACAGCGCCGTCCCCCGTCCTCGTCCCGGCACCCGGCTCCCCCGCAGGGGCTCTCAGCGCAGGGCACATCGCCCGCCGCACCGCAGACCTGCAAGGCAGCGTGGGCTCAGAGCGGCTCCCGGCACCATCCTCCCGGTCCCCTTCCCGAGTCCCACCTTCTCATTGAGTGGGTGCAGGCTCAGCGCCTGTGCCCTGGCCGCCAGGTCCATCAGGGCCCGCCGGCTGGCCGCGTTTTGGCGGTTGAAGTCGTCCCGCCGACTGGCCAGCAGCTGCTCAGTGTGGTGCCGGGTGGCCACCGAGGTGCTGATGGGGCTGGGCACGGCACGGGTGGAGGCGTCCGCCTGGCGCTCGGCCTCCCGTGACTCTTCATGGGACTGGCGGATGCTGTCATAGGCACCTGGGGGTGGCAGGGGCACTGTCAGACCCCCAGCCATGGCCCCGCTGCCCCAACCTGGCTCTGTGACATGGCTCACCGAGGAAATTTGAGGTCTTGAGGGTGTGCAGCCGGTGTTCCAGGTCCTGCAGGCTGTGGTTGAGGGCACGGGCACCCCGGTCCACCGCGCTCAGCACGTGGCTGGCATTGAAGTTGGCATCCTGGGCAGCCGTCAGCTCCCCCTCCAACCGCGTCAGCCTCTCTGTTGCATCCTCAATTTGCCGCCTGCAAGGGAATAGGGTGACAACCCACTCCTGGGGACACCCTGGGGAGCTGTGCCCTGCACTGGGTGCTCACCGCAGCCCCTCTGTGGCGTGCGTCAGGTGGGTGGCAGTGGTGGCAGTGGCATTGCGGGTGGCCACCACATCACGCACGGTGGCCAGGCTCTCCTCTAGCCGACGGAAGGTGCCCTCAAAGGCGCCAGCAGCCCCGGTGTGCTGCAGGAGGCTGGCCCGCTGCGCCAGCGCTCGGGTGCGGGCAGCCAGGTCCTGCACCACACGGTCCCAGTCCCCGAAGCAGGGGTGGCAGGCCTGGCAGACGGGGAAGGTGCCGGCGAAGCCGCGGGCACACTGATCACAGCGGATACCTGATATGCCAGGCCGGCACTCGCAGTGGCCGCTGCTGCGGTGGCACTGGGTGTTGGCGACACCATGGGGGTCACAGTCGCAGGCTGTGGGAACAGCAGGGTCAGGGCGCCGCAGGGCCCACCACGGACCCCCACTGGCACCAGCTCTCACCTCGGCACTGCCGCTGCGGATCGCCCCAGTGGTGCTCCTGGCAGTCAGCGCATGTCCGGCCCCCAAAGCCCGGCCGGCACGAACATTGCCCCGTGAACTGAAAGACATGTCGTGGCCAAGGCTGGCACTGCCGCGGTGCGCCCCCAGACCCAGCCCAGCACCCCAAGCCCCGTCCCCATCCCCATCACACCTGGTTGCAGGCGGGTGTCAGGGCGTGCTGGGGGTGGCAGGCGCAGGGCTGGCAGCCCTGCCCGCTGCCCAGGTTCCAGAAGTTGGGGCTGCAGCGGTCGCAGCTCTGGCCCTCCACGTGGGGCAGGCAGTGGCACTGCCCACTGCGCCCGTCGCACTGGCACTGCTGTGGCCCACAGGTGCTGGGGTCAGTGCCCAGCGCGTTGCAGGAGCAACCTGGAACCAGAGAGGTGCTGAGTGAGTACAGGGGAGTTGAAAGAGGATGGGGACAGGATGAGGAGAGGGCCTGGATTGGCAAGAAATTGGGATGGAGATGGGATTTGGGGTGCAGATGGGATGGTGACACTAGCAGGAATGGGATGGGGATGGTAATGGGTGAAGGTGGAGGCAGGATGGAGACAGAGACTGGGCAAGGACGGGGTGTGGACAGGATGGAGATGCAATGGGAACAGCATGAGAACCACTGATGGGGATGGGATGGAACAGAGATGGGATGAGGATGGGATGGTGACAGAGCCAGGGTGGCAGTGAGGATGGGATGGAACGGGGACAGGAATGGGCATGAGGATACAGAAGGCATGGGACAAGCTGGGCACAGGGACAATGATGTGGCTGGGGCTACAGTGCCAGGGCTGAGCTGGAGACAGCCCAGAACAGGGCACGGCTGCAGGGACCTCATGGGCATGGGCAACCGCGGTCCCCAGGGACATGCTGGGCCCTGGAGGCATTTGTCTTGGCATGGCCAAGGGTACTCACGCCTGCAGCTGTGCCGTGTGGCATCCCCGTAGTAGCCAGGCTGGCACTCGGCACAGTGCGGCCCCGCCGTGTTGTAGAGGCAGCGCAGGCAGCGCCCTGTGCGCCGGTCACACGCCTCTGGGTCCGTTGCGTCAATGTTATCGTGGCACTGGCAGGGCAGGCAGCGCCCACCGGGCTGCAGCGGGTCCCCGTAGTACCCAGGGGCACACTCATCACAGCGGGGACCTGCTGGCACAGAGCGCTGGGCAGTGCCTGGGGACTTGGGGACCACCGAGGGCACTGAGCGCGCAGTGGTGAGCACCCACCTGTGTACCCGGGGCTGCAGTGGCAGACGACCTGCCGGGAGCGGGGGTCCTGGTAGCAGGAGGCGGCGAAGTGGCGGGGGCTGCCGGGCCCCTCGGGGCAGGGGCAGGGCCGGCAGTGCTGCCCGGAGCCCAGCGCCGGGTTCCCAAAGTGCCCGGCTGCACACCTGCAGGCAGGCGCTCAGCAAGGGCCAGGGCTGCGGGCAGCACCCTGCCCTGCACCAAGCACACACCCCACGTACCTCTGGCACCTCTCACCGTCCGTGTGGTCACGGCAGCGCACACAGCTGCCCGTCCGGGGGTCACAGTCCTCAGCATGCCCGTTGCATTGGCAGGGCCGGCAGGCAGGGAAGCCCCAGTGGCTGGGCTGGCAGCGGTCGCAGCGCGAGCCGTGGGCACCCTCACGGCAGGAGCACTGCCCTGTGACGCTGTCGCAGACGGTGCTCACCGACCCCTCCCTGCTGCACTGGCATGCTGGAAGGCACAACACCCATGGCGTCTGCCCCTGGCACATGGGGAGCATCCCTCACCAGTTCCCCCAAACCTGGGGTGCCCGGGCTCCTCTCCAGGCCAGGCTGGTACAGCCCCGCAGGACTCACCTCGGCACCCGCCAGGCCCGAAGCCGAAGGTTCCTGGGGAGCAGCGGTGGCAGCGCCGTCCCACGACGTTGGGTTTGCAGCGGCACTGCCCACCCTGGGGCCGGCACTCGGCGCTGAGCGAGCCTTGGGGGTCGCACAGGCAGGCTACAGGCAGAGAGCAGGGTGAGAGGCGGCCGTGGGGTGTAGGACGGGGTGTGGGACGGGGGGTCACACTCACGCAGTGCCCCATCGTGCAGGATGGCTGAGAGGCTGTGCAGGAGGCTGGCGCAGGGCTCGGCCACGGGCGAGGGCCCTGCAGTGTGGAAGGGCTGGGCACAGCGGTACCGCTCAAAGGTCTCCCGGCGCTCCATGGAGCCGGGGTCGCCTGCGATGAACATCTCCAGTGAGGAGTAACGGGGTAGGAGCACCAGCTGCGGAGGACAAGTCAGTGCAATGTCACGCCTGCCTCTCCCCATGTCTGCATCCTGCCCCTCTGAAGGGTTGTTGTCCCCCATCCCACTGCCTGGCCACCCCTCACCGAATCGATGAGCACGCTGGCGGTGGGATCCTGCCGAGCAGTGGCACAGCTCAGCTCCAGGCGGAGGGTGTAGGAGACGCCCCGCTCCAGACAGACGGGCTGAGGCAGCACCACGTACCTGGGTGGGGGACAAAGCAGAGCACGGGCAGCCGTGTGCCTCCCGCAAGCCTCGACACAGCCGCGTCCTGGTGAGACACTCACCTGGCACCAGAGGGGAGGCTGGTGGAGAGCTGGTCATCAGCTGGAATGGTGTTTCCACAAGGACTGCTGGCTGAGACAGGGCTGGGGCGCAGCACCCTCACCCTCACCTCCTGCCAGGGCTCCGGGTGCTGTTGGCAGAGAACAGGCTGTGCCAAAAAGCCTCACCATCCAGCGCTCCCCACCACGACCTCCCAATCTGACGATACATCCCACTGTTGGCTTCACCATCCTGTGCTCACCTGGGGCTCGTAGCGGATGATCACGTCGTACTCGGTGGAGAACGGCACATCACTCACGTGAAACTCCACATAGCTGCCCTCCACCACGCGGGCAAAGCCCGTCCCCGTCCATGAAGCTGCGTGGTCCGTGGGGGGCTCACGCTCCACCACTGAGCCCTGGTGTGAAGGGGAGGGTGTAAGAAGGGACCCCAAAAATTACCTCGGCCTGGAGACCCTGCAAAGAGCCACCCAGTGCCCTGCTCTGCCTTATGCTACCCCAGAGGGACACCTCATCTCCTACCTTATGCAGCCGAGCATCCTCAGCCTCATAGGTGTAGTGGTCTAGGTTGATGTGGTAGAAGCCGGGCTCCACCTGGCCGCACTGCCGTCCCACCACATGGCTGCGGCACCGGCACTGTCCCGTCTCCACGGCACACCTGGTACCCGGCGGCACTGTCAGACCCGATGCCAGCAGGGACACCCCTCACCCCCCGCGTCCCCACCAAGACTCACAGGTTGTCACGGGCACCTCCCACGTCGCAGTCACACGGCCGGCAGCCACGGAGGTCGTGGCTCAGCCCCCAGTGCTCAGGCTGCAGAGGGTAAGGGTGTCAGGGAGCGCCCGGCTGCGGTACCGTGGCCCCGAGCATTGTGCATGGCCCTGAGCTCTGTGCACAGGCCCCCTGAGCACCACGCAGAGCTCCCGGCACACCCCCACTCACCAGGCACTGGTCACAGCTGTGCCCGGTCACCAGCCGCTTGCAGAAGCAGTCACCGCTGACAGGGTCACACCGGCTGCCCTCAGCCACCGTGCCACGGGGGTCACACCGGCACCCTGCACAGAGAGCCAGTGGTGTCTAGGGGGCCGAGCCACACGCCCAACCCCAGTGGGTGCCTCCCCGGTACCTACGCTGGCAGCCCTGTGGGTTGGCGGCACTGAGGCCAAAGAAGCCGGGTTTGCAGCGGTCGCAGCGGGGACCAGCCACATGCTCCTTGCAGCGGCACTGCCCCGCAATCAGCCCCCGGGCTGGGTCGTCAGCACTGTCGCACAGCCCTCCGTCCAGAGAGCCCTCAGGGTCGCAGTCACAGGCTGGGGGGGCACAGGCAGGGTCAGTATCCTGACCCCCTGGCCCACCCCACGCCACACACCCGCCAGCACCAACCTCGGCACACAGCGGGGTCCCGCAGGTCCTTGCTGGGGTCCTTGTAGTAGAAGGGCTTGCAGAGGTGGCAGCGGCGGCCCATGGTGTTGTGCTGGCAGCCGTCGCACACAGACCCGCTGGTGTTGCCCGTGGCCAGGTAGACGGCCATGTCGAAGTGGCACCGCTGTGAGTGCTCGTTGCAGTCACAGCCTGTGGGGACAGTGACATGATACAGCACGTGGCACCCCAACCCAGTGTCAAATCTCCCCAGCCCTGGCCCCCATCCCCCTGGAATACAGCATCCCAACCCCAAACCTCCCCAAACCACAGATGGCAGCACCACAAACCCCTCCAGCTGGTCTGCAGGATGCCAGCCCCCACCCAAGGACATCCCAGCACCCCTGGCACAGTGCAGCCTGCCAGTCACGGCACTGGGATCTCTGTGCCAGGAGCCGGTGCCGGTGTGGGGCACTCACGGCGGCAGGCGTTGGTGCTGGAGCCCTCGGCCGGGCGCCAGGGCAGGTCGTGGTAAAAGTCCTCACAGCGCTCGCAGTTCAGCCCCTGTGTGTGGTGCTTGCAGACACAGCGCCCGTGGACCTGCCGGGATGTCACGATGAGGGGCTGTGGGACCAGGCCATCCAGCTACCCGGCTCCGGCAGGGCACGTGGGGCTGGCTGGCCTTACCATGCCGTCGGTGGCGACGGGGCTCCCGCTGAGCGGGGCACACTCAGAGGCGTGCCCGTAGCAGAAGCAGTTCCCACGCATCACCAGCTCGTAGAGCGCGTAGTAGTACTTCTCCCGGATCTCTTGCCGTGTGTCCAGCAGGTTGTCCCCCAGCGTGTGCAGCTTGGTGAGGTTCACCCGCAGGTTGGTGACACGCAGCAGGTCTGGGGGATTGGAGAGACCAGTCTTGGCACGGGGTGGCCAGGCTTGTCCGTGCACAGCTCAGCTCTGTGCATGTCTATGGGGGCTGTGGGTCGTTCACCAGAGCTGGGCACAGCTCGGCTTGCCTGTGCACAGTTGTTCTGGGCTGTGCGTGGCATGGGGTGTCCAGCAGAGCTGCACACCATTGGGCTGGGCACAGCTTTCTATGGCCTGGCATGGGGCTGTGCGTGGTTCGGATCACATGCACATGGTTGCACATGGCCAGGCTGGGCTGTGTGTAGCTGCAGTGGTTCAATTCTCGTGCACGTGGTTGCAGGTCCCCCCCCAGCAGATGAGGGCTGGGACCTCACCAGTGCAGAACAAGCACCCTGGGCAAGGGCACCTCCCTGGGCATCAGGGCACGCACCACCGGGGCTGTGCCCGGGGGACGGCTTTGCTGGGCGGGTGCAGCCTGGGGGCCCCGGCAGGATGGGATGGCTCCCCTGGGGACAGCAGCTTTCCAGCAGCCCTGCCCTGCAGATTCCTCCCCTCCAGCTCCCAGGCTAAATTTATCCCTGGGCGATTAACCCGCTGCATCCTGCACCCAGCCTGACTCCTCTGCCCGTCACTGACCCCATCCCGCACCATGGCTGCTGCTCGGCACTGGGCTCAGCTCTGGCACAGCTATCCCTCTCCGCTTGATCCGATGCAGCCCGACCTTTATCTGATCCCACACGGTGGGGTGCAGGAGGGACCTGAGGCCCTGCTGTCTGGATCTGGCCCTGGCCCCGCTGTGAGGCTCAGAGTAGGGAGAGAGCAGCCAAAATAGCTGCACCCAAAATAGAGCAGCCAGGCAGGAGCCCAGGGCAGGCAACTCACTCTGGATGGCAGGGCTGTAGGGGTCCCGGATGGGGATGGCAGGGTCCAGCACCCGGTAGATCACCTGGGGGGGACAGCAGGGTGGTGAGGGGAGAGCGGAGGGGTCCCCTGACCCTCGTAGGGCACTGCCAGGGCCTCACCTCCCCCTCGGTGGAGGGCTCGATGTCAGAGTAGCGGGACTCGCAGATAACATCATCAATGCGACGCAGTGGCCCACGGGGGATGTGAGGGAAGGAGGTGGCACAGTCATAGGCGAAATAGCGGTAGACCTTCCAGCTGCGCCCAAAGTCAGCCGAACGTTCCACCAGCATGGCCGCGGGGCGGAAGGTCTGTGGGACACGCAGGTGGTATGGGGCCAACCCCACAGGCCCCATCCCATCCCGTCCTTTCCCATCCTGTCCGGTCCCATGACATCCCATCCTGTACCATCCTGTCCCATCTCCATCCCATCCCAGGTACCCGTGTGCTGGGACCCACCTTGAAGGTCATGATGAGGTGGGTGAAGTGGAACTCGGCCTCCAGGTCCAGCTGGATGCTGACGTGCTCCACGCCTGGGGACAGGACGCGTGACTGCAGGGAGCACCCACTCTGTGGGTCCCCGGGGCTCATTCCCCCAACCCGGCCATGGTCCAGGGGTGCGGCCGCGGCCGCTGGCTGAGTCACACTTCCTCAGCGTGGGAGGAAGGGAAGGAGAGCCCCCCGGGACACCCTGCCGCCCCCGCCTGCGGCTCACCATTCTCTGACTGCCACCAGGCTTTCTTGGGGCGGGGGGCGAAGGTGGTGACAACATTCTCGATGCGGTGGCTGTTGGTGTTGGCACGGGCATTGTAGGGCCGCCGCGAGTCACAGACGAAGCACTTCTTCTCCTCCTGCAAGCGGGAGGCTCAGCAGAGTGTGCCCCCAACCCTGTGCTGTCCCCTGGTCCCCACCCGGTGCCCCCTGGTCCCCATTCCATCCCTGTCCGCTCACCTGGAGGTGGCTGACGATGCAGTAGGGCTGTGGCCGGCGCAGCCCGCAGGTGGAGGTGGCACTCAGGCGGGGGGCTCGCCCCACCAGCAGGTTCCCGGTGGCCGGGTAGCAGCTGCCGCGGGCGCAGACCTGGGGGAAGTCGGGCGCCGGGGCCCCCCCCAGCCCTGCGGGGCACAGAGCGGCTGAGGGCGCTGGCGGTGGGGGGTCCCGAACCGGGGCTCCCCCCGCGACCGCCCGGGCCCCCTTCCGTGGCCGCCCGGAAACAGGGCGGCGAGCCCGACCCCGGCCCCCACCCCGGGCCCCGTTGTTGCGGGGGGGCGCGGACTCACCGGCCAGCAGCGGCAGCAGCAGGAGGGCGCCGGGGCTCCGCATCGCGGGGGCGCAACCGGGGCGCAAGAGCGCGCAAAGGGGGGCGCAAAAAGGGGGCGCTCGGCAGGTGCCGTCCCGTCCCGCCGGTTCCTGTTCCCGTCCCGCTCCCTCCCGCTCCCCCCTCCGAGCTGGGCGGCGGGCGCAGCGCTCGGGGCTGCGCGGAAAGCGCGGGGCGGATCCCGGCCGGAGCGGGGAGCGCCGGCCGCGGGCGGGCAGGACGCGGGCAGGACGCGGGCAGGACGCGGGCAGGCACTGGACACAGGCAGCCGCCGTTCAGGGCTTTATTTGCAAGCGCGGCCGTGCTACAGGCACCCGCGGAGGGGTCGGCACCCCCGAGTTGTGGGGACCGGAGGGGGCCGCGGGGCAGGACCAGACTCCAGCCCCCGGCCCTGCCGCTGGTCCCTAGCAGGTGGCGTAAGCGTTGGCCCTCTCCCGGATCTCCTCCAGCAGCCCCCAGACCCGCTGCTCCAACGCCTGCAGTCGCGTCGCCTTTGCCGCCATCGCCCGCTCGTTGGCTCCGAAGTGCAGCTCCAGCTCTGTGGGATGAGGCCATGGTCAGGGCTCAGCTCCCTGCCATGTCCCCAGCCGAGGTCACCCTTGGGGCACGATGAGGGATGTGCTCAGGGGGACAAGAGGGGGCGTGAGGAAGAAATTTTTTACAATGAGGGTGTTGAGAGCCTGGCCCAGGTTGCCCAGAGAGGTGGTGGATGAACCATCCCTGGAGACATCCCAGGCCAGGCTGGACGGGGCTCTGAGCAACCTGAGCTGGTGAAGATGTCCCTGTCATGGCAGGGGTGGCACTGTGTGAGCTCTGAAGGTCCTTCCAACCCAAACTATTCTATGATTCTACGATGTACATGGGGAGGTGGGCACTGAGCAGGGTGGGGATGGTAGGGAATGCCCCTCACCACATGCTGCCCCCTACCTTCCAGCTTCCTCTTGCTGCTGCTGGCCTTGTCCAGAAGGTCCTGGGCTTCCGCTGTCAGCTGTGTCACACGCTGCAGGGCCCCGCTGGACACCCCAGCAAGCCCGCTCACTCGACCCTTCAGCACCACGTAGCGCTGCGTCACCTGTGCCAGGTCCTGGTGGCACAAGGAAATGGTGAAGTCGAAACCCCCCAGCACCCCATACCCCCTCAGTGCTGCACTGTGGCCAGGCAGGGCCAGGGCTCACCTGGCTGAGTGTCCCCGAGGTGGCGGTGGCACGTTGTGCCCCGTCCTTTGCTTGCTGGGCCATGCGGCGAGTGTCCCGGCCCCGCTCCCGCAGAGCTGTGACGCGCTGTGCCAGCTCCCGCAGTCGCCGCTGTGCTCGCGACTCCTTCCCCTCCAGCGCCTGCAGCCTGCGCTCTGCCTGGACGTGCATGGGCACCAGCTGCCATCACGCCCACCGCCTCGGCAAACCCTCGGCACCCGCCCCACACCTTCCATGTCCCCCTGACATAGCCTCACTGCCCCTGGTGTCCCACGGCATTGGCTTTGCTCTCCCAGTGTACCCACAGCACTGAACCCGCTACTCCCAGTGCCCTTATGGCACCAACACCACCATTCCCAGTGCACCCATGGTACCAGCTCAGTTACTCCTGTGGTACCCACAGCATTGACCCCACTGCTTCTAGTGCATCCATGGTACCGACCCCATTACTCCCACTGCACCCATGGCCCCAACCTCGTTATTCTCCATGCCCACACAGCACTGACCCCATTGCCCCCAGCACACCCAAAGCACCATCCCCACTCCCCAGCTGTGCCAGCAGCATTGGCCGCACTTCCCAGCCCCAGTGCGCCGGCAGCCAGTGTCCCTCACCTCCTTGGCTCTGCTCTCGGTCGCCTGGATGGCATCCCTGGCGCTCCGCAGGGCGCTCCCCGCCGCCGTCACCTGTGCCTGCGCCGCCTCCAGCGCCCGTTGTGTCCCCACCAGCTCATCCCTCACGCCCTCCGCTCGCTCCCTGCGGCAGCACGGGCAGCTCCAGCCCCTGCCAGCACTGGGGGATGGACCCATACCCCCTGCCCACCCTGGCACGTCCCCTGCCACTCACCTGGCGTTCTGTCCCTGCACCAGTAGCCCCCGCGCCGTGGCCAGCCCCTGTGCCGTGCTGTTGAGCACGGTGTCCACTCCCTCCAGCTGGCCGATGCTCTCCTGCATCTCCTGCAGCAGCTCCTGGATCCGGCGGGGGCTGCTGGGCAGGGAGATGTTCAGCACCTGCCGGGCCACCAGCTCGATGCTGCCCGGGTCAGCTCCCTCCTCTGCAGGGACAGGGGAGTGGGGTGGGCTCAGGGTGGGCACACTGACCCCTGCCATTCCCGTGTGCCCACCCTGAGCCGGTGCTACCTGCCAGGAAGGCCTTGATTCGGCGGATGAAGTCCCTCAGCTGAGCCGTCGCCTTCTCCGAGCGGCTGCGGGCAGCCTGTGACCGCCCCAGCACCTCCTCTGCCCGGCTCCGCGCACCCTGCGCCAGCTCCTGCACCTCCTGCGTCTGGGGGGCACGGGGCTGAGCGGGGGATGTGCGGCAGCCCCAGGCAGGGGACACAGCGGGGTGGGCAGGGTGTATGAGGGGACATGCATGGGGACAAGACAGTAATGGGGTGTGCAAAGGGGCATGGGGGTGTGCAAGGTGCCAAGAGGAACGGGGTGTGCAACAGGGTATGAGGGGCCATAGAAGGGGCACACAAGGGGACATAAACGGGGTGCACTAGGGAGTACAGCAGTGGCCCGGAGGAACACGCAAGTGGCAGAAGGGGCATATGTGAAGGGGTGTAAGAGGGGCATAAAAGGTGGGCCATACTTGGGGACATGGAAAGGGCACATGTGTGATATGCAAGGGAACATGCAAAGAGTCACGGAAAGGGCATAGTGTGGGACATGGAAGGGGACATCTCAGTGGCATGGAAAGGGAACAAGCAGGATGTTTACGGGGGCATGAACGTCCATGCAAAGGGCCACAGAAATGGCACAAACATACCATGCACAGTACAAGGGGACAACAAAAAGTGCCATGAAGCCACCACCCCTACCTTCTGCGCCACAACCCCCAGCTGCCCCAAGGCCACCTCCAGCTGCTGCGAGGCATTACGGGCGCTGCTTAGGGCTTGAACCGAGACGGGCAGTGCCCCCGTGCACCCCGTACCACCACAGTGCCGCATCCCCGCACCGTCCCGGCACAAGGCTCCTCCACAAGGCGCTTCCTTGCAGCTCTGGTCTCCAGGCACCCCACAAATCTGTGGTGATGCCAGTGGTGGAGATGGCAGCTCAACACTGCATTGAGGGGAGATCCCCGGCATGGGGGTCTCCTCCCATGAGCCAGTTTGCCCCCCCGGGTCCTGCTCTCACCTTCTCGTTGATCCCAGTGACACTGAGTCCCATCACCCGTTTCTGTGTCTCCCGCAAGGATTTCCGTGCCGCGGCTGTGCCACGGCGGAAGGCATCACCCTGTTGCCGCAGCATCTTCTCGGTAGCCTGCCGTGTGGCCTGTGCCCTGTTCAGCTGGCTGGCCGTGCCGTTGGCCACCGCCTCCGCCTGCTGCGAGTTCTCTGCCGATGCCAGGATGCTGCGGTACGACTCTGTGGGTGCTGGTGTCAGGGGGTGGCCACCATGGGTGCCACAGAACTCCCCAGTCCTCACCAGAGGCTCTTACCGCCAAATCCAGCCGCTGCCACGGTGCTGAGGAGGATTTGGAGGTGGGAGGTGGTTCGGTTGAGGCTCCCCAGTTCGCGGGTCAGCCCGGCTAGCCGGTTGCGGTGCCGCACATCTGCCTGTGCCAGCTGATCCAGATGTTGTTCCAGCTCCTGGAGCTGCTTCCAGAAGCCATCCAGCTCCATCCTTTGGGGAGGAAGAGGGGTTTCAACCATTTTTGGGTGAGAAAACCCAAACCCCCAGCCCACCATGCACACTTGCCTGGTGCTGTCCAGCTGCCCGGGCAGCTCGTCGAGGAGGGGGCCGCCAGGGCTGCCCCCCTCACCCAGCAGCCGCTCCACGCGCCCCAGGGCCTCCTCCAGCTCCCGCAGGCGCTGGGGGCTGAGCTGGGGTGCAGCTCCCCCCTCCCGCAGCGCCCGTGCCTGCGCCCCCAGGCGCCGCAGCCCCTCCCGCAGGCTGCCCAGGGCCAGGTCCCAGCGCCCGAAGCAGGGGTGGCAGGGCGAGCAGCGGGGGAAGGGCTCCTGGTAGCCTCGCTGGCAGCGGTCGCAGCGCAGCCCCCCGAAGCCGGGCCGGCACTGGCACTGCCCGCTGGCCGGCTCGCACTGCGGGCTCTCGGCACCCAGCAGCTCGCACTCACATGCTGTGGAGACAGGTGGTGGCGTGTCCCAGCCTCCCCAGGGAGTCCTGTGTCCCCAGAGTGCCACTATGTCCCCAGCATCCCACTGTACCTTCCTGTGTCTCCAGAATCCCACCATGTCCCCAGGGTCTCCTATGTCCCCACAATCCCACTGTGTGTGCAGGGTCCTCTGAGTCCTCCATGTCTCCAGCATCCCACTGTGTCTCCAAGGTCCCCCGTGTCCCCAGGGTCCCATCATGCCCCCAGCATCCCACGACAGCTCCAGGGTCCCCCATGTCTGAAGGGTCCCACCATGTCACCACGACCTCAACGTGTCCTCAGGATCTCCTGAGTCTGCCATGTCCCCAGTGTCCCACAGTCTCTCCAGTGCCCCCATGTTCAGAATCTCCTACTATGTCCTCAGGGTCCCAATGTGTCCCTAAGGCCCCCCCATATCCCTGGAGTCCCACCATGTACCCAGGTTCCCTCCATACCCCCACGTCCCCCTCGTGCCCCCAGTTCCTGGGACATGCCCCCACCTCGGCACTCCCGCTCGGGGTCTCCCCAGTGATGCTCCTGGCACTGGGAACAGATGCGGCCCCCAAACCCGGGCCGGCACTGGCACTGCCCCGTCACCTGCAGCGAGAGCAGCGTGCTCAGCCAGCAGCTCACCGTGTGCCAGGAGGGCAGTGCAGCCGTGCCAGGGTGCTGGGGGGACTCACCGCATCACAGGAGGGGTGCAGGGCACGTGTGGGGTGGCAGCCACAGGGCTCGCAACCCCCCGGGCCCCCCAGGCTCCAGAAGTGGGGCGCGCAGTGGTCGCAGCTCTTGCCCAGCACATTGGGCCGGCAGGCGCAGGTCCCGGTGCCGCGGTCACAGGCGCAGGTGCCAGCGGTGCAGTGGGAGGCCAGGGTGCCCTGCGGGTCACAGCCGCAGCCTGGGGGGGGGGGGGTGGGTATGTGGGACTCAGCCTGTAGCCCCCACCCAGGCGATGCCTACCTGGCAACCTGGTCCCAACACCCCAAATCCCTGGCCTGGTACCAAACCCATGCACAGCCCCAACCCCCCTGGATCCCAACACCCCAACCCCGATCCATTTTCCCTGCCCAGCCCCAACCCCAGGCACAGCCCCAAATCCCCCACCCACCCCCAAACCCCCAGACACCCCCAAACCCNCAAACCCTCACACATTCCCAGCCCTGGTGCAGCCCCCCACTCACGGCGGCAGCCACGCTGCAGGGCATTGCCGTAGTAGCCGGGCTGGCAGTGGGCGCAGCGGGGCCCGGCGGTGTGGTACAGGCAGCGCAGGCAGTGCCCTGTGTGGGGGTCACAGGCCCCTGGGTCGCTGGCATCGATATTGTTGTTGCACTGGCAGGGCCGGCATGCTCCCCCCTCCATCTCTGGCACCCCGAAGTAGCCGGGGGAGCAGCGGTCACAGCGGGGTCCTGTGGGGACAGGGTCCATGGGTGCCAGGGGTCCCACAGTCCTGGTGCTGGGGGGGTCCCCACTGCGCGGTGCCCGCCCTGCCCCTCACCGGTGTATCCAGGCGCACAGAGGCAGACAATGTGGTGGGTCTCCTCGTCAGCGTGGCAGGCGCTGCCGTGGTAGTGCCGTGTGCCAGGGTAGCCAGGGCAGGGGCAGGGCCGGCACTGCTGCCCCGAGCCCAGCACTGGGTCCCCGTAGTAACCATCCTGGCACCTGCAAGGATGAGGAATGAGTGGCCCCAGNCATCCCACCATCCTGTGTCATCCCATGCCACACCATGCCATCGCATCCCATCTCGTTCATCCCATCATATCCTATCTCGCTATCCCATCCCACCCCATCCCGTCCCCTCCCCGTCACCAGGCTCACCTCTCGCAGTGCCGGCCGGTGGTGTGGTCGCGGCAGCGCAGGCAGCTGCCCGTCCAGGGGTCACACTCCTCGCTGTGCCCGTTGCACTGGCAGGGCCGGCAGGCAGGGAAGCCCCAGTGGCCGGGCTGGCATTGGTCACACTGCCGGCCCACGGCACCAGGCTGGCACTGGCACTGCCCGCTCACCGCATCACACAGCTGGGACACAGAGCCCTCCGGGGAGCAGGCACAGGCTGTGGAATGGCACAGCGCAGGTCAGACACACGGGAGCAGCGACACAGGGACGGACAGACAGACGGATGGGGGACCAGCACCCAGGGCATGCCCAGCCCACAGGCTACAGCACAGAAAGGTTCTTGCGGGCAGACAGACAGGCGGATTTACAACTTCGAGACTACAATATCCAGACAATCGACTCCACGTTAGAGTTACGGTTATTAGGGTTATTAGGCTCGTTGGGATCAGAGTCAGGGGTTGGGATCAGGGTCAAGTGTTAGGGGTCAAGGTCAGGAGTCGGGGTCAAGCATAAGGGGTCACGGTCAGGGGTCAAAGGTCAAGGGTTAGGGGGTCAAAGGTCATGGTCAGGTCAAAATGTCAAAGGTCAATGGTCACAGGGTCAAAGGTCAAAGTCATGGGCACAGAGGTTGAGGGTCAAGCTCGGGGTCAAGGGCCAGAGCTCGGGGCCAAAGGTCAAAGGTCAAGGTCAGGGTCAAAGGTCAGTGTCCAGAGTTCAAAGGTCAAATATAAGGGCCAGGGGTCAAAGGCCAGGTGTAAAGGTCAAAGGTCAAGTATCAGGGTAAAAGGTCAGATGTAAAAGTCAAAGGTCAGGGTCAAACATCAGGTGTAAAGGTCAAGGGTCAGTGGGCAAAGGCCAAAGCTTGGGGTCATGGGTCAGAGGTCAGGGGCCAGAGGTCAAAAGTCAAAGGTTGGGGTCTAAGGTCAAGGTCGGGGAGTCAAAGGTCAAGGTCAGGGGACTACAACTTCGAGCATGCTATTTCTGCTGAACAGCTTCTGGTACCAGACTTCCTCAGTAAACCTTCCGATCTACTCTTTCCAACGCAAAACTTCCGGTCGCTCAATTTCACAAAGACAGTGGCCAACCCAGTACTTACAATACACAATTTCTGGTTTACAGCTTCAAGACTACAATATCCAGACTACTGACTCCACGTTAGAGTTACAGTTATTAGGCTTGTCGGAATCAGAGTCAGCAGTCGGGGTCATGGTCAAGGGTCAGGGGTCAAGGTCAGGGGTCAAGGTTAGGGTTATTAGGGTTAGGGGGTTAGGGTTATGGTTAAAATTGGATGGATTAGGGTTAGGGTTAAAAATGGATGGATGGAAAGACAGATGGACTGAGGGGGAACTGGGACCCAACCCATGGGTTGCAGGACAGCAGGGCTGAGGTGGACGGGTACACAGATGGACAGACAAGTGAACAGGCAGACAGGCAGCAAATGGGGCTCTGACAGCTGGGTGGACAGACAGACAAGAAGGGACAGGGACACCTGGCAGGCGCAGATCCTGCTACTCACGGCTGCAGCCCAGGGGCCCAAAGCCGTAGCTGCCGGGGGCACAGTGGTCACAGCGGCGGCCGAGGACGTGGGGCTTGCACTGGCACTGCCCTCCCTGCACCTGGCACTCGCTGCTGCGGGAGCCCTGTGGGTCGCACTGGCAGGCTGCGGGCAGCAGAGCCAGCGTGGGGCTGGGGCTGTCCTGCCTGCACCCTGCCCACACCTGCCGTGGGCACACACCCATCGTGACCCACCGCGCTGGCTCCACCTCACCCACAGCCCCCATCGCACCCCCTGACCCGGTCCCACCCCGCTGCCCACAGCGTCCCCACTCACACAGGGCCCCGCCGTGCAGCAGCGCCGAGACACTGCAGACCAGGCGGGCACAGGCCTGGGCCAGGGGGGACGGGGGGGCCATGCGAAACGCCTCCAGGCACCGGTACCGCTCCAGCTCCTCCCGGCGAGCTGCTCCCTCTGCCCCGTGGAAGCCTGGCAGCTCCAACACCCATGGCAGGAGCACTAGCTGAATGGGAGGGGAGATGGGGCTGGGGGGGGCACAGCCACCACCCTCCATAGGACCTGGCCCCTGCTCCCAGGACAGATCCATCTGCCCCAGGGCAGCCCTGACCCTGCTGGGGACTCGAACCACCCAGCCTCATCAACAGCCCCAGTTCCGCTGACATCCTCAACCTCATCAACATCCTCAACCCCATCAACATCCCCAAGCCCATTGATGCTCCCACCCGAACTGCCATCTCCGCAGGCTTCCTTATTCCCATCCCCAGTAACATCCCTAAGGCCAACCCTAATTCCATCAATGTCCCCAGCCCCATCCCACATGCCCATGGTCCCCATCCCTGTCCATCACCCCACCCTTGCTGAGCCCCCAGCGTGGGGTGCAGCAGGACCCCGCTTACCGAGTCGATGAGGATGAAGGCACTGGGGTGGCGCTGGGTGACACCAGCCCGTTGAAGCCTCATGGTCACCTCGTAGGGGGTGCCTGGCTCAAAGCAGAAGGGCCGGGACAGCAGCACATACCTGTGCAGAGGCAGGCACTGGGGCACGGGAACAACAGGGCCATGGGGACAGCCAGGGGACAGCAGCAGGACCCAACCATCTTCCTTGACCCTGTCCCCATCCCTTGTCCTCCTCTGGGGCCATAAGACTGTCCCTGTTTCCATCCTATGCCCATGCCTCTCTTCTGAGAGTGTGGCAGGAATGTCCTTGTACCTGTCCTGTGCTGATCCTTGCAGCCATTCCCACCCCATCTCCGTCCTCATCCCATCCCATGCTACCGTCATGCCATCCCATCCCACCCTGATCCCACGCCATGCCGTGCCATGCCATGCCATGGCATCATCCCATCCCATCCCATCCCATCCCATCCCATCCCATCCCATCCCATCCCATCATCCCACCCCGTCCCCACCTCTGGCTGTGGGGCAGGCTCTCCCGGTACATCTGCTCGGAGGGCAGCAGGTTCCCACAGCGAGGGCTGGTGGGCAGCACCCGGGAGCTGACGCTGACCACGGCCTCCCAGTCCTCGGCCGACTGCAGTGACAGGCGAGGTGGCATCAGGGCCATGCTGTGCCATACCCGCCATGGCCATGACTGTGGCCGTGGCCGCGCTCACCTCAGGCTCATAGCGCAGCAGCAGCTCGTAGTCCATGGGGTAGGGCACGTTGTCCACATGGAAGGTCAGGCCAGCCCCGTCGCGTACCCGGGCGAACCCCGAGCCCGTCCACGTCACCATGTGCCCGGTGCCATCCCGCACCACCTCCTCCACGTCCGGCTGGGTGGGACAGGGCACAGCTCAGCCCTGGCTCCCCTGGCTCTACCCCCCCCACCCCACAGCACCCCACCATGCCCCATCCCGCCACCCTGGGGCTCACCTTGGGGGGCTGCTGGCGGCCACGGCGTGAGGGGCCACGGGGCTGGGGGGTGCGAGGGGGGCTGCGCTGGTGCCGCGGGCGTCCCTTCCGCCCCCCCGGCTCCCTGGGGTCGTACTCCAGGCAGTCCTGGGGCACCTCGGCCCGGATGGCGCCCTGTGGGGACAGGGTCAGGGGACACGCATGGGGACAGCCATGCACAGGGCACGGAGAAAGCCACATGCAGGACAGGGTGACAGTCACACACGGAGCACGGTGACAGCCATGCATGGAGCACAGTGCATGGTGATAGCCATGCACAAGCCTGGGACTCACCGGGAGCTGGGGGTGGCCATGGCCATGGCCGGTGGCCTGCTCGGCCTCGTAGGTGTAGTAGTCGAGGGGGGCGCAGAAGAAGCCGGGCTGTACCTGGTCGCACTGCCGCCCCATCAGGTGAGGACGGCAAGGACAAGCTCCATCCTCCATGGAGCACCTGGGGTGACCATCCTGTCCCTTGGTCTGTCCTTCTGTCTGTCTCTGTCTTCACCGATCCCTCCGTCCATCCCTGTCCCCATCCCTCCACCTCTGGGGATGGCGATCCCTCCCTCCCTCCATCCCAAGACCCCTCTATCTCCCCACCCCTGTCCCCATCCCTCCACCGATGTCCCCAACCCTCCCTCCCCCCACGCTTGACCCCCAGCCCTGTTCCCACTCCCACCCCCCTGTCCCCGTGCCCCACCGGTTGCTGTAGGCTCCCCCGAAGTCGCAGGCGCAGGGCCGGCAGCCCCCCACATCGTAGCTCAGGCCCCAGAACTCGGGCTGCGGCGAGAGTGGTGGGGTGTGGGGCACGTGTGTGGCCAGCCCAGCCCTGGGGGCTGCCATGGGGCTGGGGTGAGTCAGAGGCAGGGAGCGTGTTGTGGGGCTGGCTGTGGGGCTGGCAGGGGCACTCACCACACACTGGCTGCAGGAGCGCCCGGCCACAAAGCGCTTGCAGTAGCAGTCCCCACTGATGGGGTCGCAGGGGGAGCTGCCGGCCACCGTGCCCCGTGGGTCACACCTGCACGCTGCCCCCCACACATGCACCCCCACACATGAGGGGCTGCCATGTGGCACCGCAGCCCACGGACTTCATGGCCCTCCCTCCCCGTCCTGTGTCTGTCCATCCCTCACCCCCTCATCCCCATTGCTACCTCTCCATCCCTCCATCCCACATCCCTCCTTCATGATTCCTCCATCCACATCCCTCCATCTCCATCCCTCCATCACAATCTCTCCATTCCACAGCACTCTGGCCCCATCCCTCCACCATGATCCCTCCATCCTCATCCCTTCATCCCATTCTCTCCATCCCACATCCCTCCATCGCCATCCATCCATCTACATCCCTCCATCATGTTCCCTCTATGATGATCCCTCTATCACAATCCCTCCATCCCCATTTCCCCATCCCTCCACCCCACATCCTCCCGTGCCCATCGCTGTGTCCCGGCTCACGCTGGCAGCCCTGTGGGTCGCCGTGGCTGAGGCCATAGGCGCCGTGCCGACACCGGTCACAGCGGGGACCGGCCACGTTCTCCTTGCAGCGACACTGCCCCGCGATCATGCCCAGCGCCACGTCCGTGTGCCCATCGCAGGCGCCTCCGTCCAGCGAGCCCGCCGGGTCACAGTCACACGCTGCCGAGAGAGAGAGACCATGGGGAGCTGGGGCTGCCGGCACTGGGAGCTGTGGGGCCAGCACTGGTGGCACTGGGAGCTGTGGGGCTCAGGAAAGCCATGGGGCTGGGGTCTCACGGTACTCACGGGCACAGGCGGTGGGGGCGCGGATGTCGGAGCGGGGGTGCCGGTAGTAGAAGGGCTTGCAGAGGTGGCAGCGGCGGCCCATGGTGTTGTGCTGGCAGCCGTCGCACACAGACCCGCTGGTGTTGCCGGTGGCCAGGTAGACGGCCATGTCGAAGTGGCACCGCTGTGAGTGCTCGTTGCAGTCACAGCCTGTGGGGACAGCGACATGACACAGCACGTGGCTCCCCAACTCCCCACCTGGCAGCAGCCCCACACTAAACCCAGGGGTGCAGCTCCTCAACCCCAACCCCTCCAGCCTCAGCCTGCAGAACCCCCATCCCCACATCCCAGCAGGATGCACCCTAACTCCCTCAAATTGCAGCCTGGAGCACCCTGACCCCCCCAAACCCCAGCCCCACATGCAGCACCCCCAGCCCCAAAGCACAGCACGTGGCACCCGCAATCCCCAGCCCCAAGCCACAGCCCCAGGATACTGAACACCCCCCCCACAACATGCAGGACCCTCACATCCCCAAACACAACATGCAGGACACCCACTCCCCCAATCCAGTGTATGGGACCCCAAGTCGAGCTTGGTGCTGGCATGGGGCACTCACGGCGGCAGGCGTTGGTGCTGGAGCCCTCGGCCGGGCGCCAGGGCAGGTCGTGGTAGAAGTCCTGGCAGCGCTCGCAGTTCAGCCCCTGCGTGTTGTGCTCACAGACACAGCGCCCGTGGACCTGGGTGGGGAGCACCCAGCTCAGCGTGGCCGCCAGCCCCAGGGGACACTGTGCCGTGCTGATGGTTGCGTACGTCTCACCATGCTGGGGATGGAGGAGGTTGGGGCACCGGGTGCCGGGGCGCAGTGGGCAGCGTGGCCGTGGCAGAAGCAGCTCCCGCGCAGCACCAGCTCATCCACAGCGTAGTAATACTTGTGCAGCACCTCCTGCCGTGTGTCCAGCAGGTTGTCCCCCAGCGTGTGCAGCTTGGTGAGGTTCACCCGCAGGTTGGTGACACGCAGCAGGTCTGGGGGATGGTGACAGCACCATCAGCACCCGCCCCGCCACCCCCCGACCCCGCAGTCCTGGCACCCCTGGCCACGCACCCTGGATGTCTGGGCTGTATGGATCCGCCACGGGGATGGAGGGATCCAGCACCTTGAAGATGACCTGGAGGGAGGAAGTGGTGGGTGAGCCTGCCCCCCTCAAGCCCCTCGGCCCCCCCTGCGCACCCCTCCAGCCCCACACACCTCCCCGTGGCTGGAGGGCTCGATCTCAGAGTAGCGCTGGTCACATAGCACCTCGTCCACCAAGCCCGAGGGCTGGCTGGGGACACCGGGGAAGAGCTTGGAGCAGTTGTAGGCAAAGTAGCGATAGACCTTCCAGCTGCGCCCGAAGTCGGCTGAGCGCTCCACCAGCATGGCGGCGGGGCGGAAGGTCTGCAGGACACCCAGGATGGGATGGGGAGCCGGCCTCGCAGTCCCTGCGGAGCCATCCCATCCCATCCCATCCCATCCCATCCCATCCCATCCCATCCCAATCCCCCGTGTGCCAGGACCCACCTTGAACTTCATGATGAGGTGGGTGAAGTGGAACTCGCCCTCCAGGTCCAGGCGGATGCTGACATGCTCCACGCCTGGGGACACAGAGAGGTGGTGGCCGAAGACCCCTCAGATCCCACCGCCACGCAGCCCCAAGGCACACAGAACACGGGGCAGCCCCGCTGCCGCCCTGGTCTCACCGTTCTCTGACTGCCACCAGGTCCGCTGGCCGTGGGGGCCGCTCAGGTAGATGACATTCTCGATGCGGTGGCTTTCAGGCAGGGATGGGTCCCGCGAGTCACAGGTGAAGCATTTCTCCGAGTCCTGTGCCAGGGAGTGGCACCATCAGGCACAGGCGGCTGGAGGCTGCACTAGTGCCCGGCTGTGCCGGGGCTGTGCGGGGGCTGAGCCAGGGCTGTGCCGGGGCTGAGCCAGGGCTGTGTGGGCTCACCTGGAGGTGGCTGACAATGCAGAACTCCTGGGGCCCAGCCAGCCCGCAGGTGGAGGTGGCACTCAGGCGGGGGGCTCGCCCCACCAGCAGGTTCCCGGTGGCCGGGTAGCAGCTGCCGCGGGTGCAGCCGTGGCTCGGGTCGGGCTCCTGCCAGGCCCCCGTCACCGGCACCCCCGCTGCAGAGAGCATGAGGACATGGGCGGGGGCTGCGCCAGGGCCCCCCTGGGCGTCCCCCGCTGCCCCGGGCACCCCAGACGCCTGCCCAGCACCCACCCCTCCCCCAGCCATCCCGTCATGTCCCATCTCCGTGTCCCGACCCACTGATGCAGCACGAAGCTCTGTGACCCAGAAAGGTGCTGGCAGCAGCACCGGGGCCTCGTGACCGGGGACAGGGAGCGGGGGGCTGGGCTGCGTGTGCTCCTGGGGGGCCGGGCAGCCCCCGGAGCGCTGGGTGGTGCCGGGGAGATTTGGGAGCCAGGTCAGGCGCTCGCTAATCCTGCCGGGGCGCAGTGCAGCCCGGACTCCTCGCTGGGATTTGTGGCTGTCAGGCCCTGGCTGCTGCTGGCCAGGGAGCATCGCCACGGCCACTGCCCCGCTGCCCGGCACCCTCTGCCCCGGGCTGGGTCCCAGGGTCACCGCAGCCCCTGCATCGCGGGTACACGGGGTGTCCAGCCACGCACGGTGCCCTGGCAAGGCCAACGCTTACCCAGTAGGAAAGTGAGTGCCAGGAGGTCCATGGGCAGCCAGGAGCTCTGCCTGGGGGACACAGAGACGACACTGCGGCAGGGCATGGGGCACAGTGCGGGGCACAGGGCGGACAGGGCCCAGCCTCTCCCCACAGTGCACCCACCCTGCTCCAACACAGCAGTGCACCCCAGGGACAGCAGAGGGGAGTGAGGCCAGGTGGGGCAGTTGGGTACTAAAGTCCCCTGGGGTGACACCCAGCACTCACCCCCATGGCCACGTCCCAGCCCTGCACAGGCCCGGGGGGCTGCAGCACACGAACTCGGGTGCACAGCCATGCCCTGCACCCCCAAACCCTGCACGAGCTGTGCCGTGCCCATCCTGTGTCGAGTGTCACTGGTGTCCCTGGGGGGTCCCAGTGCTGGGCCAGGGCCAGCCAGGGAGGGGAGCCAGGGGCACTGGAGCCGGCTGGACAAGGGCGTCCCTGGTCTCGCTGTTAAATTTAGGTTGGAGCTGCCTTTTGTGTTTCCTTCTCCCCCGGTACCGCCCGCTCCCAGCCTTGCAAGTGCTGGATCAAAGCCTGGCCCCGGCGCTGCCCAAACACATCTTTCCTGTCCCTGCGTGGGAGCCAGCCGGGGCAGGGGGGCTCGGGGCGGCGGGGGGAGCCACGAGTCTGCCCCGCCACCCGCCCCGCTCGAAGCCGCGCCAAAGTGGCGGGTGAGGCGGTGCAGGGCCACATGCCAGCGAGAGGGTCCCCGAGCCCCACGAACCCCCAGTACCTGGCGTCCTGCGGCGTCCAGCGGGGCCAAGGCCAAGGGTGAGGGCTGCGTGGGACCCACTGCCCCCCGGGCTGGGTGTGCAGAAATGAGCCGGGGCGAGGGCGGCAATGGGATGGCGGCCGGCGGCCCCCCTTCCCTGCACACGATTCTTATTCAAATGGACTGCCCGCTGAAAGGGACGGCGGTCTCCAGGCTACGGGAATGTCACTGCCGATTCCTTCTGCCTGGAGGCCCCCGCTGCCCGCCCGCCCGCGGAGGCCAGACCGGCCAGGCGTCGGCAGCCCTGGCACGCCCCAGCCCGCGGGCAGCACGGCGGGCTCCACCGGGGAACAAAAGGGCACCTCGTGGGTCGGCGAGCCAGCGGCGCCGCGTTCCCAGGGCTCCCGGCACAGCACGGCAAGAACGCGCCTGCCGCCGCTTGCGGGGCGGCACAGCAGGATGGGCACCCAACACCGCCAGGTCTGCGTGGGGCCCACAGCACCGCTGTTTGCCCCGCTAAGGGATGCCCCATGGCAGAGGCGCTGGCACGGCTGCAGGGTGGAGCCACACCCAGCGTCTGCCCCACCGGGAGCTCGCCTGGGCACGGCCAAGATGCCACTGGCTGGCTCGTTCCTCCAGAGGGACCCGGCCCTCCCCACTGCCACGGCTCCTGAGCAAAGTCCAACAGGCACCAGCACTGGGAAGTGCATGGCGGGCGCTGGGGGGGACCCAGCCCTTCTCTCCCAAGGGATCCCATGGCCCCTTCCTTGCGTGCCGCCTCGTGCCGGCTGCCAGCGCCCGGCCTGTGCCCCGGGGCTGTGCTGTGTGCCATGGGCTGTGCCATGCCCCGCGGCTCTGCCACATCCAGGGCTCCCCGCTGGTGCACCAGCTCCTACCTGTGCCCGTGGGGCCTGGGTGCTGGGCAGGTGGCCATGGCCCAGGTGGGCTGCAGCGTCGGCCAGCTCAGCCCCGCTGGGTTCGGCGGCTGTTCCTGGAGGAGGGCGGCCGGTGCCTGTCTCCTCCTCCAGCAGCCGTGCCAGGCGAGGGGAGGGACCTGCCCGCACCAAGCGTTAACCAAGGTGAGGCAGAGGCCAGGTACAAGCCGGTGCTGGCCCACCCGGGGGACGGCAGTGCCCCGTGCCTGGGCTGGCTAGGAGCCGGTGTGGCATCTCCACAGGGCTGCCATGCCCAGTCGTGCGGCACATGGGGCCACCGAGACGGGCAGCCTGGCCAGGACTCGCCCTGCACCTCGCGAGTCCGTCTGTGCCTGCTCGGGGCACGTCTCCAGCAGCAGCACCGGGAGCCCCGGGGCAGCACAGCAGCCGTGCTCCCCCAGCACCCATGCCCGATAGATCCTGTTTCCCCCGTGCCCCGAGCCAGGGCCACACTCACCCTGTGCCAGTCGGCGCTGCCTCGGATCCTTCGGACCAGCTGGGCTGGGCACTGACCCCCAGAGCCCCGCAGGGAGCACAGGGTCAGGTGCGGGGGCCAGGCTCGCTGGAGACCTCGCTGTCATACAGGGATGGTGTCTTTTATTCGCTGAGGCCGAAGGAAGGAAAAGGAGCTGCATGTTCCCCACGCCAAGGCCACGCTCTGGCCGCCCGCCGGTGAGCAAGGTCACAGGCAGACAAAGCAGCAGCTCCCCATGCGCTGGCCACAGGGGTGCCAAAACCCGCGTCCCCGGGGACACCCCGACACAGCACAGGCTGGTCCCACACAACTCAGCGGGGCACGGGATGCCGTGGGCAGAGCCCTGCCAGCTCCCTACAGGTCACAGCAGGCGCTGGGAAACCCGGAGGAAGGACAGGGCTGTCCCCTGCGAGGCACAGGGTGGTGGCTGGGCACCGCCACCTCCTCAGTTGGGAGAGCTCTCCGGAGATGAGCTGATAAAGAGCCATTAGCGTGGGCCAGCATGTCTGTACCGCAGGGATCTTGCCAGGCAAACCTTATCTGCTCTGAGGAGATCCAAAGTGGCCTGATAAAGGCAACTGTAACAGGATCGCCAGCCTTGAAAAGCAAGATCATACTGGAGGGAGGGATCCTCAGCGGGATCTAAGGGATAAGTGAGGTGTCTCAGCCCATGTCCAGCACCTCCTGGCTTCCCTGAAGACTGCTCAGACTTCCCACCCTGAGCTGCGATCCCCTCAGACGCCCCACAGCCGAATGCGTGGGGGTGGCCCGTGTCTGCCCACGGAGGTGACGTGTCTGGGGGCAGCTCTGCCGCAGTCCTCGTCACAAGCGTTTCAAAGCTGCTGAGCACCCCACACTCCCTTGGGCACCCTGGGCTCCACCAGCCCCTCTCAGCAGTGTTCAGAGCACTTTCACCGTCAGCAGAGCGAGGC
This sequence comes from Pampusana beccarii, assembly GCA_013399365.1. NCBI lineage: Eukaryota > Metazoa > Chordata > Aves > Columbiformes > Columbidae > Pampusana > Pampusana beccarii. The sequence goes on from VWYH01007848.1 coordinate 1,485,361, forward strand.
AGCTCGGGGGGGTGGCAGTGGAACCAGGCAGCGCTCGCTGCTCTGGGATACAGAGAGGAGGGGCCCCCCCAAGCCTCAGCGAAGCCTCTGAGCTCCTGGGGCAGCCTCTCACGCCTGGCCAGCCCCGCTTGGACCGACTTCAGTGTGCTCAGCGGGTGGACAACACTTCCCTGAGCATCCTTAGCGAGAGGGAGAGCTGCTTAACCCCTTCCCAAGGAATGAGCTCCAGCATGGGAGCTGGTGTCTGCCCGGGGCCACGGTCCCACCGCCGTTAGTGCCGGGTCAGCGCACCGAGGGGATCCGGATCGCACACGGGTGAACAACAGCGTGTCTGTTGAATTAGCGGCCCCACAGTCCTGCCTGCAGAATGGGCAGATCCAGAGAGAAGTCAGAGGGCGGGCAGGCAGGAGCTGGCACATTTCTAGAAACTAACCTGGAATGTAGATTAACGCCAGTTCACACCAGTTTAGCACCAGTGGGACTCGTCTGGAGCACTTCCCATCCCAAGCTAGGCATTCTTCAGCGGGGTAACCCCAAACCTCACTGGGGGGCACTGGGGAGATGGTGGTGGTGGTCTCCAGCTGAGCGTGCCCCACGCAGCAGCTGGGCACACGGGTGATGTCGTCCCACGGAGCTCACACGGCGCCAGAAGGAGCCGTCTGGCGGGACCCAAAGAAAAGCTGGACACGCTGAGCAGTTCTGAGCACCATTTTACTGAAGGGCTGGACACCTGCTAGGACTTCATAACAAAAAGTTCACTTCATTTAAGAAAAAAGACAGTCTGTTTTTTGTCCAATTCCCTCCAGAGAGCAGAATAATTCTAACACTGTCTTTTCACTAAACAATGCCATTCCAAAATATACAACACTGAGTGTGGAGCAGCCCAGTCTCATATTAAACATTAAATATTAATAGAGCTTCGGAAACATTCTACACAAACAAATGAAACGGTAAAAAGTTCACTCAAGAACAAGATGGTCAGTTGTTGTAAATTCACCATACAAAAGTTTGTTACTCGCCCTCCCGCGGGCTGCGGTCACTGCTCCCCACATCACTCGGGATCCCCAACACCAGGGTACGCCTGCAGCCGAGCCAGCGGCACCAGTCCCAGCCGGAGCAGGTCGGTCACGCTGCGGTGTGGGGACAGCTCTTAGAAACAATGGTTGGCAGAGACGAGTGCAAGGGGCTGGGCTGTGCCCCCCCGTCCCCCAGAGCAGCTGCTGTGCCGCACGAGGAACTGGGAGGGACCGGTGTCGCATACTGCGCCTTCCCACCAACACTGTCCCATCCCAGCGCTAGGCAGCGTGGCGGGGCAGGGGAAGGGGCAGGGGAGGTATTCCTGGGGTGGCTTTGCAGCACCTTCTCTTTTACAACAGCACCACACACCTGACTGCGACTGTGGGAATCACCAGACTCTCACAGGGGCCGTCTGTAGCAACAGGAGCGGAAAGGGCTAATTAAGACAACAAGGAGAAAGTCCCAGACCATAATAAGGCCTTGAAGGGACTCCCTGGGGCAAGGCCTAATCATCCCCGCAGGGGAAGGTATTTTGGATGCTCACGGAGGAAGCGCTACCTCCCTGCCAGGGGTAGCAGTCAGCACACATGGGGGGCTCTGCAAGCCGCGGAGCGGCTGACCTGCCCCACGGCCACCGAGCGGGGCCAGCGTGTGTGACTGATGGACGGACACCAGGGCAGGACAGGCTGGGACAGCAGGCAGGGACAGAGCTGGGCAGCGCCACAGGACAGCACTGACCTGGCTCCTCTCTTGGCAGATCTCTTGCAGCAGGAGCAGAAGCTGGCTGGCCAGGTGCCGCTGGCATCTTTGGTTTCCTCTAATCTCAGCTTCTCGCTTTTTTACCAGACCTCCTTGGTTTTCCTAAGCAAACAGAGGGGTCTGATGTAGGCACCAGGGCTTTGGAGGCAGCAACCGGCCTGCGAGTACTGGCACAGTCACACCTACAAACAGGTTCACTTGACACTGGGGGTGAGGCAGTGACCAGGGCTGGCTCTCCTGACTTCCGGGACAAGGTCTCTGCTCCACCAGCCAGCGAAGTACCTGGCACCTTCCTATCAGCACCCAGCTCCAGGCAAGATCAAGCTGTGAAAGGAAACCTGAGCGTGGTGCACTCTAGCACAGAGCCCCGAACACGAGAGCCTGGGAGCAACCTGCCCTGGAACCTCTCCACAGGTGGTGCCAGCCCACCCAGCTCTCAAAGCCAAGGGCTGCAGCACCGTCAAGAAGGTCCGAGGTGACCCAGAACAGCTCTCCTTTCCTCAGCTCCCAAACACTGTGCCTATCTGACCACAGCAACCAACGGGCCAGAGTGGCTCTGGAGACCGAAACAGAAACCGTCACTTCCACACAAACTAACCAACCTGCTTGAGTGGGAGCTGCTTCGCACAGCTCAGCACTGACTCTTCCAACCACGGCCGAAACAAGGATCCTCCCACCAACACCTGCCCTCCTGCCCAGGAAGCTGCCCAGCTCACGTCACCCTGTCCAGCTGCAGCTGAGAGACAAACGTGCTCTCTGTCCCCACGTGTCCCTTGTGCCATGGCCAAAGGCCCAGCTCCCACGCAGGGCAGGGAACACGGACCCAAGCCAGGGAGCAGCTGGAGTGGCTGCACCCCCCTGCATGCTGGCAAGGTCTGGCCCTGAACACAGCACAAATCACAACTGTAAGTGCCCAAATTCCATCCTCAAGCCCAAGAAACCCAAACCGCCCAGCACCTCTTGCCACAGCTGGAGCAGGGGGACTCCCAGCAGCTCCCCCAGTGGGGAAGTGCTGCTGGTGTGTTAGGGGTGCCTGGGGAACATGGGGCAGGACAGGGGCAGCTTCAGTTCAGGTCTGAGAATTATCCAGCCAGGTTAAGTGCTCACAATGCTCACAGAGCACACACCTCGTCCCCATACTGAAATACCACCAGTGGGCTACAAAACAGGAGTAACAAAATAATCCCTTCTTATTTTGCAGAAAAGTGCTTACAAAGTTCTGTACAAGGATCGCTACGGCAGCAGATTCTGTGGGGAGGGGGCAAACCATCTGGAAGCAGCAGCACCACGCTCCATGGTTTGCAGGGAAGAGGCAGAGGAGAAAGTTCTCCAACTGAAAGCAGTAGCAGAGGGTGAAATATGATCACAGTGGACATGAGCTTCAAAACATTTCTACCAATTAACAATGTGATTTCAACTGGCATCTGATGTCAGCTTGCCCTTTGGCTGCCTGCTGGCCAAGCTGCTCTCCCCACGGACCTTGCTGACGGACATCTGAGGCATGCAGGAAGCTCGAGGACCTTGTCTGGTGGAGGCGAAGCATAAACTCTCGCTTCTTGGCAGCTGAATAAAAGGAGAAATGATTTCCACAAACTCAGTTAGAAGAACAGCCCTTTGACCGCTGGCTGAATCGTTTCTCAAAGTGACAGTGGCACAAATCCACGCAGTAAAAGAATTCCTAAGAGTCCCCCCAAAGCTCTCGGCTGTCATCGTGCCCAGGAACAGCACAGGCCAGGTGAGGCACTTGGATGAATTCAAAGTGACTAATACAGAAACAGGTCTGAACAACCTGCATACAGCACACTCAGCAGGGACCGCTGCACTCCGGGCGAGGCATTTCTATGTGCCCTGCCAGGTACTGTTGCGCAGGTCCCCGGCAGGCAAGTGTTTCCCTGCTGTCCCAGAATAAACAGGGTGGAAGGACCTCTGGAGGGAGAGTTCTGGTTAGATCAGGTCTTAGGCAGGTCTGGTTTGATCAAACCCTTCATCTTCCCTAAACATCAGACAGCAGCATCCACAGCACAGCCCCTTCTGCAGCCTCCTGCACAGCGGTGTCTAAGGCCCAGGATTCTGGGAGCAGGCTAGACACAAGGAAGAATTTTTTTTTTTACAATAAGGGCAGCAAAATACTGGCCCAGGTTGCCCAGAGAGGCAGTGGATGCCCCATCCCTGGAGACATCCCAGGCCAGGCTGGACGGGGCTCTGAGCAACCTGAGCTGGTGAAGATGTCCCTGTCATGGCAGGGGGGGCACTGGATGAGCTTTGAAGGTCCCCTCAACCCAAACTATTCTGTGACTCTATGATAATCCTTCCAGCCAAATTCCCAAATCATCTATGAGGGAGGAGACATGAGGAGGGCAGAGAATTGACCTCCAGTGCTATCTAGTAGCCCAGGGCCCTGCAGTCAGAAATGTGCAGAGAAGCTGACAGAGACTGGACTGACGACAGCAAGTCCGTGAGCACAGAGCCACAGGGTGCTCACTTCCCTGGCAGGAGCCTCAGGGACACAGAAGCATTTCTAACGCTCATCTCTTCCTGCGGAGCTAAGGCAGCGTGTTCTGCTGGATGGGTTAAGCAACAGCACAAGCCAAATCCTTGACTGGCAAAGACTCAAGCTGTGAAAGACAAGAGGTGATGGAGGAGATTGAGGAGGCAGGCAGCAATGCAGCCAGGGAACAAATACACTGCAGAGGTGGGATGTGGCCTCAGGTGCTTGGCTTCCTGCTCAGGCTGGAGGAAATGCAACCTCAACCTGAATTCAGCCATGTTGGCGCACGGTTGTTTGTCCCACCGGAGGCCAGGCGCTCAGCTCGGATGTCTGCACCACACAAAGAGGCTCCAGAGAGCTCTCGGTGCCCTTATAAGGGGTTGGGAAGAGGGGAAGCTGCCGAGCGGCCTGTCAGACAGCGATACCGCAGGCAGGAGTTCAGAGCCCTGCTCGGGAAACAGCCAAAAAGAGAAACTCGAGTGCAAGACTTCAAGACCTGGCATTTGAGAGCGTGGGAATGAGAAAGGTCTGAAGGAGTGGGAACAAAAGGTACAAAGCAATTTTTGGCCAGTTAACAGTGACGGAGGATCCCTGTTTGTCCAGCATCATGTCAGGACAGGGAACTCTCTGCCAGGGCATTCTAAAACACAGAAGCAGAAGAAAATATTTCCTCCTCCTCTACAAGCAACCAGCGGCATTCACAGGTCACTCTCAAACACTGCAAGTTATGATCTCTGACAGCAATTCAGACACACACAGTAAAGCCACAGAGGATTCCAGTGTGTGTTTCAGAGCCTCCAATCATCGCCCAAGAGAGAGAACCTCCACCGTGTTCTACCTGGTTGAGGGGGTAGAACTCTGGCTGAGTATTGGGACACCCAGCTTCCCCACCTTCTCACTCTCCTCTCCACGCCACAGTTTTCCTCTCTGAGTGGGGGACCAGATGCTGAGCCCCGTTACAAAGTGCTGAAATCCAGCCAAGTGCTAGGGACGGTCTGAAACGTAAGGAGCTGGGGCTGCCCAGGGGAGCTCATCCCTTCAGCCAATGTCCACAGAGATTACTGGGTCAGACAACTGGTATTTTGAGCTGGTGAGAGAATGAGTGGATTACTGGCCCACTGCTGCAGAGATCCAAACGTACAGCAGTGCAGAGCCATGGCTGCACCTGGCTGGACACTGCTCCCTCTCCCCGAGCCAGCAAGTCCTGCTTTTGCAGTATCCTAAGGGAGATGATCGTCCCTCACAGGTGACAGCTACAGCACTGACCACTCCAACGTGGTGTTTCTCAAGGAGCTTGCAGATCGCTCCCTGCAGAGAGCAGCGCAACCTCCACCAGCGCACAGCCTGTGCTCCCACCTGGCAGCGTGTCCCCGGTGCAGGAAAGTCAGCACAGCCGCCTGCAGTGGCTCTGCAGTGACTCCTGGGGACAGGCAGAGCCTGCGCTCTGGGAGCTTTGACACCTGCCACACACTTCCTCACAACACCCTGGACAGCACAGCAGAGCTGTCACCCATCATTACACAGTGCCCACCTCCCCTCCTACTGCTTCACCTCCACAAACTGACAGAAAGAAACTCTCTATGCGTAAGTGCTGGCATAAATCCTCGCAACCTTTCCACTTTTCTGCTTTAATTCAGGCTCAAATACCCCACTGAGCTCTGGGACCAGCAAGATGTACCCAATACATTCAAACACAGCCCATATCTTCTACCAGCACCTCAAACCTGCTCCTGAAACATCCAGCAGCAGCAACACAGTTACAAGGTGGGCAGGACAGTTCATGCACTTCTTATTAACAACTCTCAGCCCTTTGGCTCTACCAGTCACAGTTCACGTTCTACATTTGCACCTGGGGCACAGGAGAGCAGAGCAACACTGGGTGCTGAGGAGGAATCGCTCTTTGGAGGCAAACTCCTACCACAAGATCAGAGCTTCTGCTCCCAAGGAACAGAGGAGGCACCTAGAGACATCAGGCAGACTCACAGGCAACGGCCCTGTAACACTCCCTCGCTCCAACAGAGGTAACACCAAAAGTATGATTAAAACTCTCATCAACCAGCTGGTAATTCTCCAAATAACTTGGCACTTCTGGAGACGAACAAGTGGCTCTAACTCTGAGCTGCCTGAGAGAGCCCAGAACAGACTGTCACAACACTGAATCACAAGGAAATCCTGGCACCTTTCAACAAAAGACTGGATGAAGGGGAGGGGGAACAAAAGCTATTGAACCCAATCCCAGAGGGAGGGAGGAATTCTGTCTTCCCACAGCTCCTGGGCCATATGCACATATATGGATATATAGATTTATAGATAATAAAGTTATAAAATTTGATCAAAATAAACCCAGTAAATGTACAGCTTGGAAAAAGAGCAATATCACAGTGCATGAACGTCACAAGTAAGTCCCATGTTCTCCCCCTGCACACGAGAGCGCAGACGGCTACGTTCAGAAAAGCACCCACGGGAAGCGAGCCCCCCGACCTGCTCGGCTCCCTGCGGGCAGAGTCCCCGTCCCCGCGTTCCTGAAGGGGTTTGTATTTCTGCAGTGGGTTCTGCGTAGCAGTGGCAGATGGGCAGGAACATCGCGAGAGCAGGCTGCTCCGTCTGCGGGTTAGTTGACACATAGTCACCAGGCACCAGAGATCCAGAGTTGCTCTTAAAACTTCTCTGCATGCTGGTGCCAGGCATGCATTTATTTACTTACAAATTAAAAAAAAAGTGACAAAGTGAAGAAAGTCAGGGGATGCTGTGAGAGTGAGACAAGGGCTGAATTCGGATCACGGGGGACAGGTTGACCCTAAGAATCTTCTGTGCTCTCCTCCTTACTTCATCGTCTGAGGAAGAGTTGCCCACCTTGATGGCCCAGAATTTCAGCAGGTTCAAATTGCTCTGAGCCCGTCCAGATTTGTTCTGGACAGGAACGGTATTTGCTTTCTTCCTCTGTGGTGCTTCTTTTGCCTCCATAGCTCTTCTCTTCTTCTCCCCAGTGCTCTCCCGGTAAGTGCTGCTGTCTTTCCGCTTTGTTTTCCCCACCAGAGCTTCCTTATTTTTGATTTTCAAGGCCTTAGACTGTGGCGCTGTGGTGCAGCCCTGGGAGGAGGTGCCCGTGACTCTCCCGTTGAGGACTCCCGAGGCTTTGCAAGCGTTGCTCTCCTGCAGGACACCACCCTTTGGTCCTTTCAGAAGATTTAAAGCGAGGGTGGCAGAATCTGGTGCTTTCTTTATCAAATGTTTGTACCCCTTACCTTCCGTTATTTTAGTGGTCTTGCCTGAAGAAAACTGCCTCAGCGGACTTGAAGCCTTGAGGAGTTTAAGGTCCGAGGGCGAGATCCCAAGACGCCCTCGTGTGTACTTGGACTCCAAGCAGGACACAGTCGTTTTCAGCGGCACCAGAGCTTCCAGAACCACCGACAGTCTCATGGCTGGATACACGTCAGGATACATGCTCGCGGGGAAACCCACCGCTGCAGCCTTGGACGTGCTGGATCTTGTCTGCTTCAAGGATCTCAGGAGGAGATTTGTGGAAGCCCCTTTAGAGACAGGCTGAGCGGAGACTTTCGAAGAGTTCAGGGAAATGCCAGTCGGCGGAGCGGACACCTTTGCCATGGCTGTGGCTGTTCTCACCGGGCTCCCGGTGGTCTCGCTGGCACACTTGTGCAGGGCGCTCTCTTTTGTTTGATCAGGGGTGTCTGCCGTGCACGAGCTGTACCCGTACACATCCTTACTCCTCAGGATCGTGGGCTGGTAGCCCTCCTCCTTCAGGCTCTGAATGAAGGCCACCAGCTGGGTCTCTGTGTCTGAAAGGTCCTTAGACATGGGGTTGAAGACTCGGAGCGCTTCCTCCAGCACCTTCTGTCCCGCAGAGGAAATTCTCGACCAGGAATGGACAGCTTTTTCTTCCGCATTGTTCACCGCAATATTCATGGCATTAGGCAAGCAGGTGCTTCCAAAAGGTCCAAACTACTGGAAAAACAACCCTTGACACCTCAAAAGGAGAGAGAAGATAGTTAGTTTTACAGCAACGGAAATCATCTTGTGTTTTTAAGCAGGGACCTGAAACTGTTAAGCCCAGGCACGGCTACTCACAAACACCGGGTCAGATTCTGCGCACAACCTATGTCAGAAGCATCATCAAGAAAATCTCGTCACCGATTTATCTCTGAAACAAAACTACAACATCTCTCGCAGAAATATCCTCAAAACCTAAACAAAGATTTCGGGTGATCCCATCCAACCCATCCTGAGATGAAGGGTTCCAGTGGTAAACTCAGTAAAATCTACAGCTCATTTACAATTTGAACTTAACACACCCCAACTTTGGGCAGCCAGGTTTTATTTTCCCTGGGTAAAGCAGCCCTTCCTCAAACCTTCTCCCTGCACATGCGGAGACCACCACAACCCAGCCAACTCAACACTAAGCAGCCTGAGCACCTACAGCCCCGCCACGCTCAATCTTCCAGCTTCCTTATTGATTCTGGTCAAAAATTGACCGAGTCCCAGCCAAAGCTGCAGCATCCTGCTGAAGAGTCGATGGCAAGAGCCGGACGCTGTTTCAGTTGCGCTGCGCTGATGCCGAACACCGTGGCAACATCACTCCTCATTGTCCTCTTGCTCGAACAACTCGCTGTCACAGCAAACTGCTGTTGATCCATGGCACTCGCTGCCGAGCAAGAAGGAAGCAGGAAATTCAAGCAGGGCGGCAGGAAGGAAACACACGTCTCCGGGACCAAGGGTACAACGATCTGAGGGACAACATTGGGATCACACCCAGGGCACTATGCAGCTGTCTGATAAAAGCACTAATTATTGCTTTAAATTAAAAATAGGCACTGAAGACCAGCCCAGGCAGGACTTTGTGATGCACCTGGGAGAGCTCCGATCCCGTCACACTGAGCTGGTGGCCTCGCTAGCTCTGCAGCTGGATGCTGCACTGAGAAGTTATAAAATCTTTAGCTTCACTGATACCTCTCAAAATAATAAGGAGGATTCAGAGAAAATCCTCTAATCTTTTTCAGAGAAACGCGGAAGATGTCAGAGACAATGTCAGAGACAGCACCACACAGGCAAGACAGCCATGATGGAAAAGTTAGTGCCTGAGCAGACGCAGCAAGGAAATACTTGTGTGCAATGCTCCCCCACCACAACCCCAAAGACCGGGAGTGCCGGCGCTGGCCCGGTGTGTGTGCCACCGGCTGCACAAGCAGGGAAGGGGCACAAGCCAAAAGCAGCCGCAGAAGGAGAAGCACAGGTCAGCGGGGGGGGTAAGAGCCTCCACATGACAGACTAATCTCAGTCAAGTGTTCTGCAGACGTCACGGCAGAAAAGGGATTTGGAGGAGGATAATGCAGTTGTTCTGCAACAGGCGCGGGGTCTCCCATGGAGGAGGGGAGGCAGACAGGGAAGCACTCCAGCAGAGCCCTGGCCAGCAGTGAGATGTGCCACCTTCAAAGCGCACAAGCGGCAGCAGGCACAGCAAAGCCAGCAAGGACATAAAGCTTAGTCCTGATCTGGTAGAGAGGGAGAAACCAATGGAGAAGCACAAGTGCACTCAACAGGCTGAAAAATAGATCATCTTCACGGTGCAGAATGCCCAGGAACGGCTGGGACACCTCACGGGGTATTCTGGTGTGGAATGGAGAGGCCATGACATCTCACTGGGGATGGGACATCCCCATAGCGATCTGTTCAGTGTCGTTTTGTGCAGTGCAAGTTGTAACAGAAGCGAAAGCCGGCTGCAAACAGGCACACCCCAGAGAGCCTGTGCACCCCACACTGAGTTCCCTCACGGGGCACACTCCCGGGGGACGTGCCCTGGAGGACATGCTGGGACCCCCAGTGCTCCTGGCACAGGCCACTGGCTGGCAGGATGCTCCCGCAGCGCCTTGGCGATGCCAGCGCAAGCTCAGAAGCTCAGAACGGGCTCTGCAGGGCAACTCCGGCCACACCGGCGGGCCGGGGCCGGGACACGGGGCTGGGGTGGCCTGCGGGATGGAGCCGGATGAGGAGGCCTCGGAAGGGGCAGCCCCGGCTTGGCCTCTCCCGACCCACCCTCGAGGCAGACGACGCGCCTTCCCGAGCGCCCGCTCGCCCCGCACAGCCCCGCCCGGGCCCGGTACGGACGGGCCGGGGGGTTCCGTGGCCGGCTGTCCCCGGCCCACCGGCCGGAGAGGCCCCGCGGCGGGGAGANCGGCAGCGCGGGGCCCGGACACCGCCGGCCCCAACCTACCGGCCGCCGCCAGACCCGCACCCGCCGCTGCGCCGCGACCTCCGCTCCAACATGGCCGCCCGTGGAGCGCCGGAAGCACCACCTACTTCCGCTTCCGGCCCCCGTCCGCGAGCCGGGGCCACGCCCACTTGTCACGGAGCGGGTTTGGCCGCACCGCCCCGGCCACGCCCCCTGACCCCGGCCCCGCGGTGTCCATGGCAACGGGGCCGGGGCCCGGAGCCGGCGGTGCCCTGCGGCGCATGCCCAGACCGGCACGTGGCGCGGGGCGGAAGTGGCGCCCAGCGGAAGCGACGCCGTTTCCAGGTAACGACGGCGCGGCCCGGGCGGTTCCGGTGGCGGGGCCGGTTCCGGTGGAGATGAGCGGCGGGTGCGGGCGGCAGCAACAGCAGCGGCGGCGACTGGTGCTGCACGTGGACCTGAACAACACGGTGGTGGCGGGGGACGCGGTGTCGGGGCAGGGCCCGCGGGCCGCCCTCAACACCTTCCTCAGCACCGTCACCTGGGGCCGCGCCGGGGCCGCCGGTGAGCGCCGGGGCCGGGGGCGGCGGGGCCGGGCGGGGGCGGCGGCTGAGCGGCTCCTCTGTTGCAGGCGAGTGGCAGTGGGTGAGCGACCGGCCGTCCCTGCGCCCCCCGTGCCCCGGCGCCCTCAGCTACTACAGCCGCCACGGCCGGGATCCCGCCTTCACCGACACCGGCCCGGGCCGCCGCTTCGGCGGCCTCCACGCCCGACACCTGCAGCTGCTGGAGTGGCCGGGCCGGTCGCACGACGTCTTCTCGGTGCAGGGGGAAGCTGGCAAGCGCTACCACCTGCTCCTGCCCGCCTTCTTCCGCCTCCTGGACGCCCTGCACCGGGACGGGAGAGCATTTGCCATCGTCTTCAGGACCTTTGGCACCGACCTGCCCCGCGCTCTGCGGGCCGTCAGCTGTGCCCTGGCCGGGCAGCACCCCCAGTTCCCTGCCCTGCGGGACATGCCGGTGAGTGACCCCCTGAGCACCTGGCAGGCTGGAGAAGGGCAGCCTGCACAGAGCTCCCCGTGCCGGGCTGCTCTGAAACCGCCAAGCCAGCCTGCTCTTAAAAATACCGGCTTCTGCGGAGAGAAAATGCAGCGGCTTCTCGGGATGAAGCTGTTAGCAAGGGGTAGCACATGTGGGAAAGGTCTGCTTTGGGGTATCGTGGGTGGGACAGAGCATCCCTTCTCCCGGAGAGGGGCCGCAGCAGCAGAGCAAGGCTTGCTGGCTCAGAGCCCATCGCAGCCGTGCTCTGTCCCTGGCAGCACACCAGGCAGGAACGAGCTTCAGAAGCTCCTTCACTTGTTCTGTGGAGTGTTGAAACAGATTGCAACAGAGGCAGCATGCAGCCAGGAGCTCATTCCTTTCCGTCCCCAGTGAGGGCATCTTGTTTTCCCTCCAATGCTGTCCTTCCGTGCTGCGGTGGCGGGGAGTCCCCCCCGCTGCTTGTTGTCTGTGCCAATGTACAGAACCACCTGTCTGCTTTGGAAACCTTTCCTGTCCTGCAGCTCCAGGTGGACCTCACCCCTGGGCAGATACGCTGCAGCAAGCGAGAGGTGGTGCTGACAAGAGGAACGGAGCGGCTGACCAGCCGGGAAGGTGCAAGGAAGCTTTACGAATACTTCAGCTCTTTGGAGGGAATCGGAGGCTTCCAAGACCACTTTGACTGGTGAGAAACAGGGCACTGAGGAAGTGGATTGATCTTTACCCCTCTCCCATGATTGTCTGAGATCTTTAAGTTGTGGGGGCCCCTGTCACTGCTCCCTGTTTTGCCTGCGGGCAGCATGATGAGGCTCTCTCATCTTTCCTCAGGTCCTTATCCCCTGGTGTACTTCCTGCTTTTCTCCCAAGACCCTCTGATTTGTCACCTAGCTGCAAAACGCTTCTCTTTCCCAGGAGGCAGCAATAGGCAGAAGGACAGGACAATCTCCATCCTGCTTCCCTGACTCAGAGGTTGCCCTGAGCCCACAGTGCAGCCTGGCCTGCTGTCACCGAGAGCTGTCACCCTCTCCTGCCCTGACTGTTCCTTTTCCCACTTGCTGTTTCAGGTGGGCCAGAAATCAGTTCTCTTCCCGAGGTGGGAAGCCCCTGTGGATCGACCCCCACGATCCCAGCGTTCACCACATCTTCATCGACGACAATATCCGGCTGGACGATGCAGACACAATTGTTCATCCCCAGGTAGGCAGCTGAAGGCCCCTCTGGTGCCAGCTGTGCTGGGGGTTGTCTCTTGGGGGGCTGAACATGTTTTCCTCCCTTTGCATAACTGTGAGAGCACAGGGAGGGCAAGATTGGCCGTCAGCAGAGAACAGCAGGTGCTGGCTGCCTGTGCTCACTGCTGAGCACCCCTGCTGCGCTGGATGAGTCGGCTCTGCTCGTGGCAGCAGCAGCCAGCCTCGGGGTACGGCCACAGCTCGTCTGTGGCACCGAATCGGAAGGGAAGCATTTGTGGTGGAGGGCGCTTGGAAAAGAGCATGTTTTTGCAGACAGAAATGCACCTGGCAGTTGGGCAACTGTCGATGCTCTAACAAGAGCCACAGATCCACAGGCAAGGCTGACTCCCTGACCGTTTCCATCTGGGAGGAGATTGCCGCAGGTTCCCTCTGCCGTGCTGCCAGTGAATGATTGGCACCGTTTGCCAGGCAGCTGGGAAGTGGTGAGGCACGGAATTCTCATTGGATATTCCCTTCCATACAAGCTCTCTCAGCTCACAGATTTATAGCTGGTGGCAGGAGTTGTCACAGCCCGGAGCAGACCTGTCAGGAACAGGCTTTGGTCTGCCCTGTGCCTAATTCAGGGGACTTACTGTGGATGGCTCTGCTGAGAGCCCGAGGCCCCTGCGTGCAGCAGCTGCTGCCTGTGTGTCTGCAGCAGCCGGAGCGTGGCTTACACAGCTCCACTTGCTGCAGCCTCGGGCTGTTTCCCTAATCAAGGATTTCCTCCTTTCACCATCTGTAGCTGGCACGGCTGGTCAGTTGGGCTGCTCGGCTTGTCTTGGGGCAGGCGTGCAGCCACCCCCAGGGCTGCAGGTCAGACAGGCAGGATCACATTCTGGTGGCAGCAGATCTCACTGGGGTCTGGGTGGCAGCTGAGTATCTCGCCAACGGGGCTCGTCCCCACTGCCGGGACTTTGCTGTCCTGCAGCCAGGATCGGTAGGCTGGACACCAGCTTCCCCTCCTCTTGCATCACCAGCTCTGCAGGGCTGTCCCAGTGACAGTGACAGAGCAGCGCTGGGAGGGAAACAGATTGCCAGGTGGCCTCAGGCAGAGCCGTGGTAAAGATCAGAAGGTGAATTCCCTGTTCCCTCCTGTGCGACAAGCTGTGGCAGCCAGAGGAAGAGCTGTTGGCAGAGGTTTTCCTGGGGTCGGCTGTTCCACAGAGCTGTTTTCTTCCAGCCGCATGATGTGGCCTGTTCCTTACGGAAGTCCCAGCCACACTCTGTTTCAGAACCAAATGTGCTTTCTGGGAGGGAAGGGAAATCTGGAGAAACTTCACCTTCTGCTGGAGGGGAGATGGGAGCCCCTGCCCTCTGCCACTGACCCACAGCAGATGTGAAGGCTCCCAGCCGAGAAGGAGGGCAGGGTGCGCTGCAGGGTGCACTGCAGGATGTGTGTGCTGCTGCCAGGCACGGCCCTGGCACTGCTGCCTGCAGAGGGTGTGAGTGCTTCTGTGTGCTGCTCTCTCCCCACAGGTGTTTTTGGAGCGGGGCAGCAGCAGCCCCAGGCGCGCTCCCACCTCGGAGCTGTATGACGTTTGCCTGGTGCAGACCGACCTGCTGGAGGCCATTGCTGACCAGGACTATTTCTTGCGCTGCGTGAGGAGGTGCGAGGAGAACTATGACCGCTACCTGGCCTGCACAGAGAAGGACACCCTGAGCCAGCGGTGGGATGGATAGCGGTGCCACCTCGCAGGGCTGAGGGGCTCTGGATTGGGACACCTCCTGCTTCCTGCTGCATGCAGGCAGAGTCCCGTGCTGGGCTCCTGCTTTGAGCTGTCCCCTCTCCGATGTGTGACATGCCCACCCAGTCCTGCCAGGAACCTCCATGCCCAAGCACAAGCACCATGGGAGCTGGTATGACTGGATCCCTGGAGGAAACGGCTTTCCTTTGCTCATTAGTGCTGTGGGGAGCTGGCTGCCTGCCTGGCAGGGCAGGAGCCACACTAGTGTTCACACCTCCCTTCCCACTCCCGTACCAGTCGCCGATGCAGAGTGGGTGCCGGGGTAAGCGCAGTGTTACCGGCAGCACACTCGGGCACCGGTTGCGCTGCCGTGTTGTCCTTGGCAGAGCTAGCGATGCCGTGTCACTTCTGCCTGTTTTTAAAGCAAACCTTTCTAGCTTGTTTCTGGTGTGTGTTTCCTGCCTGGCCTTGGCTCTGCCCATGCTGGCAGGTGGCAAAGGTGACAGTAGAGGGTTCAGACCTGTGAGCACCTTCCTGACACTGCTGAGACACCTCAGCGAGGTTGTGCTCAGAGTGGGGCTGAGCTCAGGTCCTGTCACCGGCAGCCCCACAGGGGAGACGGGCAGGGGCCACTCTTTGGGGCAGAACGGTGGCTTCTCAGCCCGGTGAGCCCAGTGTTGGGGTGGCACCAGCAGCGTGCAGCTGGGGAGTGCAGAGCCGGAGGAGGGGGCTGTCCACGGCCCCTCTTTCGCGGCAGAGTAACCGGGGCAGGGGCACGACGGCTCGGCAGCAGCACCGAGGGGCCCCGGGAGGGCCGGGCGGAGGGGAGCGGGGCCCGGCGGGGGGGCCGGGGCGGGCGCGGCGNGGGGTGCGGGCGGGAGCCCGGGGAGAGCCGGTGAGTGCGGACGGTGCACCGGGCGGTGCGGGCTGCGGGCGGGAGCCGCGGGGGGTGCGGTCGGTGCGCCGGGAGCCTCGGGGAGCGGAAGCCTTCGGGAGGTACGGGCCATGCACTGGGAGCCCCGAGGGGTGCGGGCAGAGGGCCCCGAGGAGCGGGAGTCCCGGTGGGTGCAGGCTGTGCACCGGGAGCCCCAGGAAGCAGGAGCCCCAGTAAGCATGGGCAGAGAGCCCTGGGAAGCTGGAGCCCAGGGAATGGGAGACCTGGTGGGCGCAGGTGGGGAGCCCTGAGGAGTAAGAGCCTGGGTGGGTGCAGATTGGGAGCCCCAGGGAGGTGGGTGCAGGTGGAGACCCCCAGGGTGGTGGGTAAAGGTGGGTGCAGGTGAGGAGCCCCGAGGAGCAGGAGCCCAGGTGGGTGCAGATGGGGAGCCCCAGGGAGCGGGGAGCTGTCACACCACCAAAGGGGGCTGGCTCACTGGGGCTGGGGGGACTGTTGGGTGCCTGGACACTGACTTGGGTCCTCTCCCTACAGGAGGCGGTGGGCAGAGCTGGGCCAGCGCTGAGCCGTGCCGGATGGGTGACACGGCAGGCCCAGGGCCCGGGGACACCCGGGGTGGCTGAGCCAGCCCATGGCGGCAGGCACGGGTGCCTTTGTGTGGGCCACCTTCCCCGCCATGCCCACACGGCGCGTGTACTGCAGTGCCGTGCACCGCGACGGGCAGCTCTTCGTGCTGGGCGGCTGCGGGGGCGGTGGGCGAGCCCTGGGTGCCGCCGAGGTGCTCGACATCCCGGCCCAGCACTGGACCACACTCCCACCGCTGCCCACACCACGGGCCGGTGCTGCTGCCCTCGCCCTGGGCAAGCAGATCCTGGTGGTGGGTGGCGTGGATGTGATGCAGAGCCCCCTTGCCTCTGTTGAGGTCTTCCACGTGGATGAGGGCAAGTGGGAGAAGAAGGCGGCACTGGCTCAGCCCTCCATGGGCATCTCAGCTGTGCAGAGAGGTGAGGGCTGGTGCGAGGCTTGGCTCCGCTGCCTGGAGAAGCAGGGATGCCAGGGTCAGGGATGCTCAAGTGGGGTTTGAATCCTGCTGCTGCTTGGGATGTAGCGCGAGGCTTTCATCCAGCAGCTGAACTTGCTGCTTAGTGGCAGAGTCATGCTGCAGCCCCAGCAGCCCTGTTGCAGCCCGAGGCTGGGTGATGCGGAGCCCTTCTGGGCACAGGAGCCTTCCCCAGCTGCCCTGGCTGGGAGCTGTGCTGGGGCAGCCACACACCCTGCTCCAGCCCAGCTCAACGTGCTGTGCGTCAAACATGATGTGATTCTTGTTCAAAGTTTGCTGAGCAGCCCCCGAGCCTTGGCACAGCCTGGCAGTCTGTGTGCCAGGATCCGAGGTTGGTCCCCACATGTGGTGCCCATCTCTGCTTGCTGGCTGGGGATGCTGTGGCACAGCCCCAGGCTGCAGTGGGCTGGGCAGGGCGGAGGGGACAGGGCAGCGGTGGGAGGGGGCAGAGGTGCTGGCTGTGCTGGGAGCAGGAGCAGGATTTGGCAGCATGGCTGTGTTGCCATGGTGTCTCCAGGGAGATGGTACTGCCAAGAATAATTAGAGCCGATGGCCTTGTGCTCTGCTCTGTGCCTGATGGATGGGATGGAGAGGGGGGTGAGAGGGTCTCAGCAGGGTCAGGGCACTGCTGGGCTCAGGCCTGGCGGCATTCATTGTCCTCTGGCCCCCCGGGCTGGCAGCTAGTCGTGGAACTCAGCAGCGTCCATGCTGCCTGTCCTGGAGGGCATGGGGGGGCTCCCCACCCTGTGACGCTGCCCGCGGTCACCCCAACCTCACCACTGCTTCTTTTGCAGATGGGGCTATCTACGCACTGGGGGGAATGGGTGCAGACACCTCTCCCCAGGCACTGGTCCGCGTCTACGAGCCGGCAAAGGACCACTGGCAACCACTGCCCTCCATGCCCACCCCCTGCTATGGGGCCTCCGTCTTCCTGCAAGGCAACAAGATCTTCGTCCTGGGTAGGTGCTGCTGGGGTAAGCTGAGCATCCCCCTGTGCCCTTGCCCTCTCCTTCTGCTGCCTCCCCAAACCAGGGAGTGCCCTGGTGCACCCTGGGGTGGCACCGTGCTGCCCTCCCACCCCAGCGCTGCAGCTGACAGGCCACATCCTGCTTGCTGAGCCCACCGATGGTGCTGGCTCGGGGCACCGACAGCCACATAATCTCATCTCTGCACAGGGGGCCGACAGGGCAAGCTGCCCGTCACCGCCTTTGAGGCCTTCGATCTGGAGACGAGGAGCTGGACGCGCTACCCCAGCGTGCCCAGCCGCCGCGCCTTCGCCGCCTGCGCCATGGCCGATGGCGTCGTCTTCAGCCTCGGGGGGCTGCAGCAGCCGGGACCCCACAACTTCTATTCCCGTCCCCACTTCGTCAACACCGTGGAGATGTTTGATCCCGCACAGGGTGAGCATCGTGTCCCTGGGTGGGGTGGGAGGATCTCCGGCAGGTCCTGGATGCCTCCCTGGGGTTTGGTGAGGGGTGTCCGTGCCCAAGGGACACAGTTCACCCAGGCTCTGACCATCAGCCCCTTGCACCCATGGCAAGTCCTGCCCTGCACTCCCTGGCCGGGGAGCTGTTGGCCCAGGGGTGTCTTGGCCTCGTGTGCAGACAGGAGTGCTCGTGGGCAATGCTCACACCTTCTCATCCCCAGGTGCATGGAGCAAGTCGAACCGCGCCATCCGCATGAGGGAGAAGAGAGCTGACTTTGTGGCTGGTTGCCTGGGAGGAAGAGTGGTGGCTGTGGGTGGCCTCGGTAATACCAGGGGTAGGAGCGTGGCCATGTTCCTGTCCCCATCCTTTGTGGCACATCAGTGACTTGCGCAGCAGCAGGGAAGTCAGCTGTGCGAAACCACAGGGGTGCTGCAACACTGTCTGCGGCTATGTCCGTCCTGTGTCCCCCAAGTGCCGGGGTGACCCTACTGCCCTGCCCCACAGGCTGCCCCTACTGAGCCACTTGCCCCTTTCACCCCCCGGCCAGGCTTTCTGCAGCTCGTGTGCAGCACACCATGTTCGCTCAGCCCCACTGCGCAGGGCTGCAGCACCACATCCCTCTCCCAAGAGAGCTGGGGAAAGGTCAGTGCTGTCACTCAGCCGCACGGCTGTGGTGGGGAGGGCTGCCCAGGGAGCCAGTGCCATCCGCAGCACCCCCAGCCCTGCAGCGAGAGCTGCAAAGCCCCACAGAGTGAGCCAGACCTCCTGCTGCAGGGAGGAGGTGGTGGGGAAGGCGAGCTGTGCTGGTCGGATCCCTGCGGTGTGGCGTTGCTTCTGAGCCCTGCGGGGCAGGAGCTGCCCTCCCTTATCCACTGCTGATAGCTGCAGGGGCAAAGCCCACAGTGCAGCATCGGTGCCGGCAGCTCTGCCCGTGGGGACACCGCTAATCCTCTTGTGCCACAGCTAATTGCATCTGGGATCACAGAGCCCCTGCAGCCTGGGGCTCAGGGACCGGCTGCCTCTGGGGGGCTCCAGCTGGGGCATCAAAGGCATGTGTAGGGGGAAAGACAGAGCCTGGGGTTTGCAGAGGGCTGCGGGGGGCTGACGCCAATCTGTCTCCCACAGGGAACCAGTCCTGCCCGCTGGGCTCAGCGGAAGGGTTCAGCCTCTCACGGAAGAAGTGGGAGCCGCTGCCCCCCATGCCCACCGGCCGCTGCTCCTGCTCCAGCTGCCTGGCGCCCAGCCTGCTCTTCATCATTGGTGGGGTGGCCCAGGGCCCCAGCGGCGCCGTCGAGGCTCTGTGCCTGCGCGAGGTGCCCTGAGCGGGGCCCCGGGGACCAGCCCCGGCCGAGCACCAAGTGCCTGAAGACGGGGACAGGGTGTGCAGGCACCCGTGTGTGGGTGACCCAGCTCCTGGGAGCTGCTGTCCTGTAACACTGGGTGCTGGAGCAGCCGTGGTTTCTCACCGTGCTTCGGAAACCCCTCTCAGCTCCTGCACCACTGTGGCAATGGAGCCCCCGGCAAAATCCTGCCTGTCGGGAGGGCCGCGGCTGGCGGCACGGAGGGACCGGCAGCAACGGGACTGTCACTGGCTGCGCTGCCCCATCCAGCCCGGTCTGTGCCACGGCGTGTCCGTGCCGTGTGTGTAGCAGTGAGTGCTGTGTCGTCGTAGACCCAGTCGATGTCTCATGTAGCACAGAGGTGCCCTGTAGCTCAGTGCCTAGGAGGTGACATAGCACCTCAAATAAATGAAACACGTGGAATTTTACTGCTGCTGGGAGTTGTGTCATCCCTGGTTATCCGGCTCCGAGCAGGGATGTGCTGCAGCCTGTTGAGAAAACCTCTCCCAAGGGAGAGCTTAGGGAACCCTTCCCTGGCAGGGCCCTGTGCCGTGGGGCAGGGACGGCTCTTGCTCCATCCCCGCTGCCAGGGCAAGCAGAGCGGGGGGATATAAGGATCCAGCCATCCTTTTGGCCCTCAGCAAAGGGACAAAGTGGGGTGAAGGCAGAAGCAGGAGAGGGGCTTAGTCAGAAAGAGATAGGATGCGAGAGAGGGCAGGGAATGGTGAGGGCTGCCAAGATGCTGAGAAATAAGATGAGATGCCTGACGATGCTGGCGTTCCTGGGCTCCATCCAGCACCACAGCCTTGTCTCAAGGGATGGAGGGTGGCTGGTGCCTGGGAGAGCCGAATCTGGCTGTGTCCAGCTCTCCTGGGCAGGAACACCTAATCTCCCACTTACCAGCACCAGGAAGGAAAGGTAAGCTCTGTACCGGTGGTGTTTGTGGGTGACATTCAGCAAAGACTGGTGGGGGGTAACTCCCCAATTACCTGGTGCTGTGGGCTCACCTGAGCCTTGTTGGTGTCTGTTCCATGCGGAGTCACGCACCCCACAGCACAGAGTGGCGGTGACAAACGCAGGCAAGTGATTCGACCTTTTAATGATATGAAACTAGGAGGATCTCACAGGACCAGGTAAATATCAAGTGCGATGCCTGACCTTTCGGAGGAGACATCTGGTGTGATCCTCGGATGGGTAGCAGGGCCAGGGAGATGGGAGAACAAATCTCAGCAGAGCGCGGCAGCATCCGGCACGCTGCTGGGTCAGGCTGTGCCGTCTGCTGCGGGTGTCGTGGCATGGGGAAAGTTGGAAATGATGTAGAGAAGAGCATTCACAAGATGTTTTCAGTGTCTTTGCCCATCACCTCCATTGCCTGTCCGGCGCAATGACCGCGGGGCCTGTCGCAATGTACCACATGGCCATTTCTCTGCCTTTTGGGAGGAATATCCTGGGATACCTGGGCTGGCGGTACCTCGGCTAAAGCCATCCCTGCATCTGCCTCTGGAGTTGCCATAGAAACCACCGCTGTGCCGGAGCCAGCATCAGCAGGCAGCCCCAAATCGGTGATTGAGCTGTACCTCTGCAGCTGGGGGGTTGAGCTGGCAGCTGGAAAAGGTCAGTCAGTGGATTGCGCTGTGCTGGAGGGGCTGGGCAGAGGGACCCCCTCCTCTGAGCATGGTGTGGCTCCAGCCTTCTTCTATGAATATCACAGCAGTGCCTTGTTTTCACAGCCCCATTTTCACAGTACTTCCTCACCTGTGCTCAGCCCTGGTGGGGTTTTCACTCCTGGCATCCTGGGAGGTGACAGACCCCCTGTGCTGCCACAGGCTGGGGTACCTCCCCGCAGCCTGCCAGCCCTTTCCAGAAGCCACTGCGGCACGTAATAACTTCACTCTCACCAAAACTTTAGTCACAGGGACCCTAAATCATGGAAACGCAGACCTGATTAATAAGTTTTTCCCCCAGAAGCATCACACGGACAGGATAGATCAGACACTGAGTCACCAGCAAATTGACATCCCCGAGTGCCAACGTTGCCGCTTTCCCTGCTGCTGACAGGGTGCCCAGCGCAGCTCTTATCAAATCCAAAACCCACCTGGACACAACCCTGTGTGATCTGCTCTGGGTGAACCTGCTTTAGCAGGTGGGTTGGACTAGATGATCTCCAAAGGTCCCTTCCAACCCAAACCATTCTGTGATTCTGTGACCTCTCCTAAAAGTGTGGCTTGCTCATTCTTTTCTCTCCTTTGGACACAGGACCAAGATCCCACCTGAATGAAGGGAGGAGAACAGCCAGGATGATGGCCAAGGAGATCTTGGAGTGTATGGAGAATTCTTCAGGCAAAGGGATGATGATCCTGACCACTCTTGGAGACTGACACATTATTAACCAAAGAGTTTCCGTGAGTTTCTAATGAAATGCGCTATGAAGAAAAAAAAGTTGAGGGACTTACCAAATATATTGCTATCTCCTAGCAGTTTCTGCTAATTTTTTACTAAATGAAAGGCTTCAAGTATCTGGCCACGCTCCCTGACGCTAGAAGCACAGCCTGTTACTTCAGATATAAGGAGAGCTACAAGCCAGTGCCTGGCAACGTGGCTAATCTCCCCAGAGTGCATTGTGGATGGGGGAGACTGGAACTGGAGGTAGCTGTCAAATCTATAATTTAAAAAATGTTTCCTTATAGAAATTTCTTTCTTTTGTCAGGAGAGACGGAAATACAAAAATCTCATTTCTCATATTCCACAAACTCAGTAGATGCTCAAACCAAGAAGCTCAAGCCACACCAGAAATAGGAATAGCTCTGTATAATAACCTAAAATAACATGCCAAGCCTTATCACTGGTGTGCAAAGCACCAGAAAATCCTTTCCTAAGGGCAGCGGAAGTGCTGTAAATGGATACAGGGCTCTACAGTCTCTTCTGAAGGGTGTTCTGGGCCAACTCTCCAATTACGAGCAATAAAATGATGGAAAATCACCGTTTATGATGCAAGGCCATATAGGACCTGGACGCACAGCAAGGCTCTTGGCAGCAGCGCCATGCACCGGGTTGTACAACGGAGCTGTAGGCAGTTCAGGAGCAGAACAAGGCTTTTATTTACTCAACGAGCGCAATAAACATTAATGTACCCGTCAGCACAGCTCTCTGGAGGAAGGTTTGCCTTCCAGCCCACAGCTCCTGTGGACAGCCCGGCCATTATCCCACCCCTGAAGCAGGAACTCAATCCAGGCTGTGATTCCCTGCTCTGGTTCTAGAAAAACCAACCTGTTAGAGGCTCATCATGCAGCTGAGAGGTAACGAGCTGCTGTGATAAATCTGAGCTATTTATACGAGCACTAATGCTGTAGTGACAAGAAAAAACAATGCAGCAAAGTCACTCCAAGAAGCTTTTTATGGATAAAAGTCCCAATTTTTTTTTATTATTATTATTTTATTTTTTAAGTGAAAACTTTATTACTGTGGGATTCGATTAGGAAACCAGATACTTACATCTAGAAAGCTGTTATTTTAACACCTCTGAGCTCCAGGTTGCCTTTAGTACTAAAGCCAAAAGAGCATAAAGGGGAATGTGAGTAGTTCCCCTAACTGATCCATTAATTTATATCAACCTCATTTCTGGTTTAGTGCTTATGGAGTATCTTCAGAACCAGCAACCCATCATTTTAACTGTTATTGAAATTGTTTTGAATTGAAGGCGGAAAAAAAAAAAAATGGGCAAGTGTGCCCATTTTCCATTCCTGAAGGTGGAGGACACAGAAGAACAAGGGAAAAATTCCCGTAAAACCATATTTGAGAATCTTTCTCTAGGGAGTGTTTAGATGACGGGTTATTTTTGTCGTACTTCTAATGGATGAAATTAAACCGTTCTGCGTTTCAGCGAGAGGTATTTACACAAGAGACCACACAGCCTCTGGACACAAAGTGTAATAAATGGGCTCCCGGGGGAGCAGCTTCCTCTTCCTCCCCCTGCCCTGTGGTGGCCCCGTGTTCCCCAGGGTTGTGGGCAGCCTGGGGAGAGATTTGAGCTGGGGGGCTGACCCTGGGATCCATGTCCCCGGGGTGAGACCCAGGGAACCCCCCAGGCTCAATGGGCACCATGGAGAGCCCCCAGGCCCAGCACTGGGGCGGCCATGTCAGCTGGGCCTGCCCCAGGCCTGCAGGGCCGTGTCCCCCCCTCAGGTTCTCCCCAGAGTGAGGGGACACAGGGGGACGCTCCCCCCAAGCGGGGCTTATTGTCTCTCTCCGTTGTCCCCTCCGTGCAGGGCAGCATGGCCGCCATGGGGAAGGAGAGGCGGGAGCAGAGGCCGCACACGCTGGGGCCATGGTGAGGGCCAAGAACTCCCAGCGAAGGCATCAGGTCTGAAAAAAAGATGAATTTTAACGTCTGGAATATCAAGGAGATGTTGAGCACGCCGACAGCTGCCGGGTGAGCTTGGGGAAGAAAGATCGCGAGGAAATTGTGTATAAAATGAAACACTCTGGGCGCTTGATAGTGGTGGGGTGAAACACATCAAGAATTGATCCATCATTAATTAGTGGTGGTTAATTAGCTTACTCTGTGATCCTATTTGTGCCTGCATTTCTCCCAACCTGCCAGACACCGACAGATCCACCATTGCTGGGAATTTACAAACCAGCATCGCCTGAAAGCTGCTTGCTGGTTTATCTGGGGTTTGGTGCAGGGAAGTTCTGTCCTATGGCTAATTAGATAAGTTAAATGTTCCCTCCTGCCTTCTGCAGGGGATAGATAAAATTAGTCGTGATTTGCAGTATTGTTACACATTACGTAACTCTAAAATTATTCCAGATACTGCATTTATATGCATGGCTTAATTTTTTTCCCAGCAGAAGTCAATGAGCAGCTAGAACTCCCCACATCTACAGTATGTAACAAAACAACAAATATTATTTGGATGTAAACATCTGGATAGCAAATATATAAGACAGGCTGAATTTTTTACAGCTGTCACCTTTTGCATCACCTGGCTGAAAAAGACAGTGAGATTTATCCCTTGTTTAACACCAAAGAAGCTAATTGATAAATTTGGTCCTCTGAGCCTGTTAGTTAAATAACCCACTTACATAAATAACTGTTGTTCAAATTCACAGTTTCAGTGATACTATCTCTTTGTCCTGATGTTACCACGATGATGGATGATAATGAAAACATACTAGTAGTTTTCTTGCCCATTATAAAAATACTTGTCATATAGATATGAATTAATTGAGTTTTGCACAGATGCATGGGTCAAAGGAGAGCCAACTCAGGGAAGAACATGTTTATATCTGTCATGGTTTTGTCTTTGTAAATATGTATTGCATAATTCTATTGGCTTTGTGGTATCTGTAGATTTCTCTCTCTCTCTCTCTTTTTTTTTTTTTCCTATAAGTTGCTTTTAAGTAGTTTGGAAACCTGTGACTTTCTTTCTGGTCAGAGACTGAGAAGGGGTAATTTAGGGAATGCATTAAAAAAAATATATATATAAATATTATATTATATATAAATATGTATAATATAGATTTTTTAAAACATATACATCATCCTGTGGAGTAGTGCAACAGGGAAGGAAATGAGTGGAAGAAGTACAGGTGCCAGTTTGGAAAGGGATCACTTGAATTCCTTCCTCCTCCGAAGTATCCTGTCAGCTACAAAGCCTTCCCTTTTAACTCATTTATTAATACAGGATGAAAATACAGACAAGATCCAAACACCCACTCCTCAGCATTCCACATTTTTTACAAGTGAGTTAATGGGGTTCAAATAGGGCACTAAACGTTGCTGAAAATGAAGCTGGATTTTTTTTAGGAGTTAAGAAGCAGGAGAAGGTTCTCAGGAGGAGAATTAACTTTTTCTAAAGAGAAAAAAAAGTTACTCATAGGAGTGTGTACATGTGTGTTTATTTGAAATAGGGGGAGAGGTGTTGATTACCTTTTCCTGTCTCACTTCTGTTACTAGAACCCTTTCTCACCACAGCAGGGTATTCTATATAATCCCCGGAACACTGTCTTTCAGGGAGCTCTAAAAATGAGACATAAATCAATATATAATCTAGGCAGTGTATGAATCACGCTGCGAGTTCTTCACAGGTTTGAGTCCGGGTGTTACTTCTGAGAGCAGCTGCCACCGGGTCTCTGAGAAATGCAGAGCTCCAGCGACACGATATCTTCATGGCAGCGGTTCTGCAGAAGCCCAAGGTTGCTCTGGGTTTTATTTGTTATCTATCCGTCATATGCACCCGTGCTTCTTCATAACCGCCAGCAGCCTGAGAAATAAGGTGGGGGAACGTAAGTCCCTGTTTTTGTGCATGAATATTGACATAATAGAGATCCTAGAAACACAGGAGAGGGCAAATTATTTAGGTGGACACTGTAATATCGGGGTGCCAATTACTTAAGAAGGTGGGAACGGATCACGCGGATAGAATGACAGCTATACAGTGGAGAAAACTTGGACTCAATTTAAGTGTATTGACAAACGAGGCAATTTCTGTGGATTGAAATGCCAGAGTCAATTAGGAGAAGTGCCATGTTGGAGCAGTGCTGCCGCCTGCCCAGCCAGAGGGGCAGGCGAAGAAAGATCGCAGGGGATGTGAGAACAGCAGCCGCAAAAGCAGCGATGCTTCAATCAGCCTTTTATCGACTGGGTAAGCATCACTGGGGCGTGATGCTGCAAGCACATTTTCAGACGCTCCATAAATACCTGCCTGGGCCATGGAACTCCCCAGGGAAGAGACACATCTCGCCTTGGTCCTGCACTGGGCAGAGGACCTGCGTTCAGGGTATTTATTGTTCTTACAGTGCTACTGTGAAAGGAACAGTGGGGAACTGGAGTCAGTATCTCTGCATGAGCAACAGAAGCAAAAAAATCAACCGCTGTCATATTTTTAAAAAAAAGACACTGACATAGTAATAAGGAAGCTTGTTAAAAAGAAATTAAACTGGACAACTAGAAGGGTTAAATGCTTGCCTGAGGCATAGAGATTAGTTAGACCTCATGTTAAAGCTCAGAACAAATGTGTACCTGCTATCAGATCAGACGCGAGAAGGACCCATACCAGACTGACATGGTAAAGACGACTACTTCCTTCAAGAGATGAAAGACAATAAAAAATAGGAAAATAGAAACCAATATATTATTATTTTTAATTGAAGTTACAAGAATTTTCTTGTTCCATGAGAAAAGCAGTAACTTGCTAAAGGCATAAAAGCTATTGATATACCTACTTCCAAAGACTTCAGAAGCAGAAAGCCTGCCAGAGAGTGTGTAAGGCCAATATATGATGAAAATATTAAAGAGGCATTCAGAAGGGATGCTATCAGTTAAGGCCTGCTTGCGCCACTACTCTCTATGGCTTCTTTCCGCTGTTGAGAAAAATCTTCCAAATTTAACAACCTCACTCAATCCATTATCCCATGAAATTCCATCCCATGTAGCAAAGCCACATATTTTAAAGTCGTCTTAAGGTCCCAGAATAAGCAGAAAACGAAGGAGACCTCCAGCACAAGGGCCAGGAAAGCAGCTGTAAAAATCCAGAGTTCTGGAAGACTGAGACGGGGCTGTAAGTACAGGCTGGAAGATGGTTTCACACTGGGGGGGGCAAACCCCCCTGTCTTCTGATGTCTAATTCTTAATATGGCCAGGGATATATTTTCTGTAAGTAAATAAGGCTGCTCCATGGAAATCCCGATCTCCTCCTGAGGAAAAGACCCTGTGAGCCCCTGCAGCCGCCTCAGGACAAAGGGCTAACATGGTTTCCAAGGTGAGGAATGTCTGGGCAGTATTGAATCACAGCCAAATGAATAATAGAGTAGCTCATAGAAAGTAAAAATGACCTTGAGGATTTAAAACAAGACCAGAAGGACTTTGAGACTGGAATGTGGAGACTGGAGGCAGCATTTGAGCTGAATAACTGAGAGGGATTTCATTGTGGCTAATGCATTAGGACTAACGCCAAAATCTGTTTTGTAGAAATTCCTTTTAGGATATGGTGCAAATGATTGCAGCAAGCAGGTCGTGCCGTTCCAGAGGACAGAAATCAGAATAATAATTTTATGCTGTGGCTGTTCCCAGCGAAGAGATGGCAAATGGCTGGAAGCGGCAATAGCAGCTAAAACTCTGATTTAAACTCCTCCAGGCCCCTGGATGCTGAACTTGCTCTGCTCCCAAAGTCAATGCTGATCCTTGCTCATTTGCTGAACACATCAGCAGGCAGCAAATAGTGACGACGAGAGCAGCGTAGCAGAGCTACAGATAGTTCCTACAGATACAGATTAAAGCCGGGAGGAAGCACAGGTGAAGGGCAGCTCTCAGAATTTCAATTGGCTTTGTCGTGATGCAGCCCTGGTCACTAAGTGAGGAGGAGCAGAAAGGGCTGGGAGATTTTCTGATGAGGTATTGGGAGAAGAGGAACTTTCTGGCACCGATCCTACTCAAGATCACTACCAGGAGCAAAAGATCTTTTCTTTGGGAAAGAGGCTTTACTGCACTGTGAAGAGATGTGTCAGGAAGGCGTAAGTGAGCTTCACCCACAGTGCCTGGGAAGAAGAGGGATGTTGGCACAGGTTCAGTGCAGATGACGGAACCAGAAAAAATCACTTACAGCAGCACCACGGGCAAATGTTATTTTGCAAATTGTAGAAGGCTCAGTTAGCTTTTCTGACTGACTCTTAAACCTTGGCGTTGGCATGTAAGGATGCATCCAAACAGCAAAGTTTACCAATTTAAAAAAAAGACTGGTAAGGCCTATGGTAATTTATTGTTATTAATCTTTAGCTTGTCAATGCCCTAGAAACATCCAGCAAACACAAGAAGAGGGTATTTATTGCATGCTGTGTTTCTCTTGGTTTGTTTTATCTGAGAGCTGTTTGAGGGCAAAGCAGAACCTTGGAATGAAAGGTGAACATTTGCATATGGTTGTGCTGAAATATTTGGAAGCGGAAATTGGAGCTTAGAAAAATGTAAGAGGGTCTTAAAAGAGGTAACTTCTGTGTGGAGGAATTCCCACTGACAAGAGAGAAACTGAGCCTGCAAAGAACTGACTCCCCAGATATGCAGAGGGCTGCAGATTTTTTAGATCACGCTCGTGTTACAGAAGGAGTTGGAGTTGCTGGTATTGCAATACCTTGCATAAAGTTAGGTGGGAAAAATAAACTGTTCCATCAGCCAGCAGAGAATGATTTAGCACTTTTTTTAGCTGACAAGAACTTATGATGGCACTTGTCTTGCATATCGAAAGCTGGTTTTGTTTTAGGACACATGTGCTAGTGCAAACACCCAGGAACACTGTGGGCACAAGTGTATGAACCACGCGGGGAATGGCTCGTGTTAGCAGAATGCTAAAAGTTCTCCTGAGGTAAACTGTTGCATCACCTAGGAGGGACTTCTAACTGGGATTAAATATCTGGGATGTTTCCTTGCTGTTTATAAGGAAGGGTTTATATTTAGGACGGAGCATGCATCCCTGCAGCTCAGGCATCCTGAAGGGAATGGGCAGCTGGTTAGAAGAGCTGTGGTCGCCTGAGCACGGACCTGATCCCAGTTGTCTGACCTCCCCATCAGGGATAGGCCTGGCCCAAATGTGGCCAGGCTCATGTCTTGTCCAGGTGGTCTTGTTAGTAAGTGAATTACCAGCAGTGTTAAGCAAGGGAGAAAGAAATACATTGCTCCGAGGGGATGAGTGTATTCAAAAGAGACACCTGTTTTATCTTTCCCCCCTAATTTGCAGAAGTGTCATCGTTCCTAAACCAACCACTAAGGCAGTGAATTTAAGGCAGACAAATTAGGCTCTGGAGCAGCCAATAGCCGCCTTTGTTCATAGTGTCAGTGCAGAGAGAGCCGAGAAAGTCACTTGGCTCATAAAGTCCTCTCAGCTCAATACTCCTCAAAGTACCAGTCATAAAACTCTTTGTTATAGGAGTCTTGTACTTCAGGCATTAAGAAACGGGAAAGGACTGAGAAAATGAGCAGGTTGTGGGATGTGATATTCACCAGTTGTACCAGACACTTTCAGAGGGGTTTGACAGGACAGTAAAGCACTTATGGATTATAAAAACCCTTCTTTAAGTCAAGAGGGTGCTTCTTTTTGCTAGAAGACAGGAGGATTTAGAAAACTGGTGCAGGAGATGGGACACTCACATTGCAAGCAGGGGCCCTGCCTGTGTGGGATGCAACATCATGCATCCCTGTGCTCACATCTCTGCCCGACATGCTGCCTATAGATTAAGAAAATTTATTTTTCTTTACGATGCTTAAGCTGAGATGGAAACAAGAAGCTGTGCTGGTAAAAGTTGTACTCAGATATTTTTCTTGGTAGGTTTGGGGTTCAGAGGCAGATCAAGGGAGAAGTTTTGAATTGAGACAGATTTATCAGGCTTTTTGAGAATCCAGAAACCCATACCTCATCTATTTTTGCCTGCGGATCAGTGTACTTGGTGAGCTCAAAGCCAAAAGTATTAATATGATATTGTCACTGACACCACTATATAATGAAGAGGGAGACTGAGCAGTCAAGTACTGCTGCTAAATCCCCTCCCTGTTGTGTATGTGATGTTTGGGCTCCTTCCAAAACTGGAGATTAACTGAACACGTCACTGCTAATAAATGTGGGGGTGATCGTCTTTTGTTATACTCATAAATTAGTCTCCTGTTCCTTCTCATTTGCTTATATGGTTTGATATTAAAGGAAAA
This sequence comes from Pampusana beccarii, assembly GCA_013399365.1. Lineage (NCBI taxonomy): Eukaryota > Metazoa > Chordata > Aves > Columbiformes > Columbidae > Pampusana > Pampusana beccarii. The sequence continues at coordinate 1,515,170 of VWYH01007848.1, forward strand.
CCCTGAGTCTTTTAATTTTGGTCTGTAATTCCCCGTTCCAAAGGCAGCATCTCTCAATTTTGTTAGCTTAAAACCCAGCAAAAACTAAGAGTATAAACCTGGCCCAACTTTTCTTACATTTGGACCTAGCCTAAGCACTCCATCAGGCCTTGTGGACGTGGAGCAATGGAACACTGATCACGTGAAAAATGCAACAGGTCTGTATCTTTGCTAGAAAAGCCCGAAGCCAGTCTCCAACAGAATGAGAAGCGGTGCAGCTGTGCAGGGACACCCTTGGCCGAGGGAAACTGGTACCGTGCCACGAACCCATCCGTAACGCAGTGGAAGCTGCATCTGGAAAGGAGTAGAAACAGAGCACAAAGTCAAGGCGAGCTGGAAAAGGTTTATTTGGGCAATGCTTAGAGAAAGAACAGAACTCCTGAGTAGCAAGTTATTATGTTTGGAACATATCTAACAATTCTGATCAATTTGTCCAGCCATATGCTACCTAATTATTTGTTGTTCCGGCATGTCAGATTTAAGGTATTTGGAGAATAAATGCCCAAGAAATATCAACTGTCAGTCTGAAAGGTTTGCTCTCTTCCAATTAAATTGAGCAGCATCTGAGTTACAGCAGAAAATATTATCCAGAGTAGTGAAAAGGGAGAGACCTGGCACTGGTTAAGAGCAAACCCCAAGGTGTCCCTTAAATGAGGACAGACTGACTGGGCAGGCAGGGTGAGGTGGCCAGTCCTGGGTTTGGTCTTGTGCCTGCAGGACCTGCTGGAGAAACAGCTTCACCCCTGCAAGGTGAATGCAGAGCGGCCGCTCTGTGGAAGTTTAAGATCAGCCAGTTGGCTTTGCCTAACAAAACCACACTGTTAAAGGAACGGTGGTACCATCCGAGTGGGAGTGAAAACGAACGCGTTGGGCTGGGCCATAGAATCATAGAATCATTTTTATCGGAAGAGACCTTCAGGATCATCAAGTCCAACCATTAACCCAACCATGGGACTACCCCATGTCCCTGAGAACCTCATCTCCGCGTCTGTTCAACCCCTCCAGGGATGGTGACTCCACCACTGCCCTGGGCAGCCTGTTCCAATGCCTGACAACTATTTATGTGAAAAAAATATTCCTAATATCCAATCTAAACCTCCCCTGGTGCAACTTGAGGCCATTTCCTCTCGTCGTATGCTTGAACAGTTCCAGCAGGTCACGTCAGGAATTCTGTTTGGCTTTTTAATTGCTCAAGGCTCACTCACAACCTGCTCTGCCCCATTCCAGGCCTAACAAGCTTTCCAACCGGAGCAGCGCTCACAGCGACTACTCCAGCCTGAGCGATTCTCAGCTGCTCTTCGGCTCCCAGTTCTGCCCGGAGAACGTGCAGTCGGCAGCGGCGCCGCTGGAGCTGGGCACCCAGCCGGGACAGCACAACTCCCAGGACGTGAGTCTCGCTCTCAGTCACCGGACACCATCCAAACTTAAGGGAAAATGCTGCAATCGGGTGGTACCCTGTTTCCCCGAAAATAAGACCTACCCTGAAAATAAGGCCTGGCATGATTTGTCAGGATTTTTGAGGATGCTGGAAATATAAGCCCCACTCCAAAAATAAGACCTAGTTACAGTTCATTAAAAAAGTCAATTTAAATAGTGTCCAGGAAGCTATACATGTAAAAAAGTAATAAGTTTAGGAGCAAAAACTAATGTAAGACCCTGTCTTAATTTCGGGGAAACAGGGTAACATTTGCAAATGTTAGTAACTGCTGAAATTGAGTTGTCTCCTTGATACCCATACATATTTACTGTGACTAGACAAAGTAGCAGCCTGGTTGGCTGAAAACCTAGTATTTATAACAGATTTGTATAAATTTTTATTGAGATAGGTATTATTTTCTTTAATCACATTATTTTGACTACTAAAATAATACAATTTTTTTCTCAAGCCTTTAGACCACCCAGCTAAGCTAGACTATTGCATCTTTTCCTCTTTGAAAAATGCCGTGTTTCTCTTCGTTAGAAAGGATGACAGAGGTTTTCAGTATTTACTTCCATTGACTGAAAATTACCTTGCTGTATCGTTGTTATCGCAGATGCTTGAATGATTTTGGATGAAGAGCTTCTACGCTCAAAATATTTCTCCTACAGCACGTGGTTTCTGATGTTACCAACCTCACTAAAATAGTTCCTGCACCGCTAACAGATACAGTCAGACATGAATAAACACGCCTGAGAGCAAAGATTAGGAAAGACCAGTGGTGCCAGCTCAGTGGCCCTAGGCTGTCCTTCAGCTCCAGATCCTGTCTGCTGTCCTCTGCATTTTGCAGAGGATTTTACCCATTGGCTGCAGCAGCTTTTCATCAGACACAAAGAAAGAAATTCACTCCTCATGATGAAAGAAGAAAATTTAATGGAATTTGCATTTTCTTTTGTTTTAAGGAAAAGGCATTTCCATTTTGGTCACACAGTGTCTGGGAAGTTTGTAGAATGAAGAAGGTCTTTACAGCTTCCATATTAATATTACATTTCTTGTTCTGAAATGCATATTTAAGCATGTAAAAAAACTCATCTGCAGTCTGGTGATGTTGCCAGTTGGCAACAAAATGATGTCATCCACCAGGAAATTCAACAGGATTTTCTTAAGATTCCTCTACTGGGAGCTCCCACTGACAGCTTTAACTTCTCCACAGTTCCAGAACACTGGAATTCATTTTTAGTCTCTGTGTTGAGCATAAAGGAAAAAAAATCTGCACACCTGATGGTCATAGCCAACAGAAAATCCTCTAAGATGAGAGAAAAGCCTGAGTCTGGAGGAATTAGAGCTGGATCTCAGCTCCGCAGGGAGTCAGTCTAACTAGGCACACTGAGTGAGCCGTAATCTCGTGAAATTCTTAATCTCCTTGCCCGATCTAATCTGTCACGTCCAATCACTGTGATCTCAGTCTGCAAAGCACTTGGTACACAAATGTTTTTTTGCTAATTTATGTTCTGGTTATTTTTATACTTCAACATGTTTCTTTCTTTTGTGCAACAGAGCGAGCCCAGTATTTTTACAAAATACCAGGCAAAACCACAGTTATTTGATGAAGAGCCAAAAGAAAAAGGTTCACTTAATTTTGGTGCAGGAAGAGTGAAAAGTGTCTTGGAAAATTTTGAAGAGAATAGGAACAAAATAAAGGACAAATATGATCGGTATGTAGAATCCACTGGAAATTCTTTTTATGCTAGTGGTTTTCACTCCCTGCAGCTCCTTCTTCCCCTCTTAAATACATGACATAGCTGCATATTTCTCCAAGAAAAGTATTTTTTCAGGTTTAAAATAATCTCTGATCAGAGAGACTCACAGGATAAGAGAATCGGGTTTATTTGCAATGTGATTTATGTAACACACTCAGCTATAAGCCACAAGGAACAACAAAACTCTAACCTGAATTTACCTTTGTCCTTTTTTATCTAATAAGCAGGTTTGGGTATTTTTCTATATTGATTCTCTGCAAAAGCCTGTATTTCTCAAAATTCTGTAGCCCGGGACTGATCAAAGGGACTCTGAGTATGGCCTCAGATGGGGAGATTGCCAAGCATACGTGTGTGCAGTGGAAGATGCAATGTTGATTACAATGATATAAGTCTGCACATAACTCCAGAATTTTAATTGTACACCAGATTTTTATATTTTGTGTTTTTTTCGTAACTGACGAGTGTAGTTTACTAATGTAATTTACATCTGCTTTTTGTCAGGTATTACTAATTAAATGTATGTGTAGGTCCTAAAGGACTTTAAGGAACACTCTGAGAGTTTCAAGCTCAAAAATGAAAGATGGCAAACTCCCCAGCGCACCTATAAATAATTCTTAGCTCTGTACATTTTTTAATGTGACATCCAAAGTGAAATGCATTTTTGTTAAAAGCCTTTGATCAAATCAGCCCATGTATCTCTTTCTCTTTTGCAATGGGCACTATGCTTCTGATAAGGCAAAATTTGATTCTCTAATGCCTATCAGAGGAGGATTTTTGTAAGTGAATTACGAGAAATTAACATATAGTTTTGATTGTTCAGGCAGAACTCTTCATTATCCTTTATTTTGTCTTTAAATTAATTACGTTCCTTCCTACACTCCAGACTCACTCCCAGATCAGTAGTCTTTTTATAGAATACCTATATTCTCTTTACGAAGATAAACGTATAATTTATCAATTTGTATCCCCCCACAAGTTTGACTAATAAAATGAATACCTTCCTTTCCATGAGGTTAGCAAGATTTCAGGAGCCCTGTTTAATTCTCGTAACTAGACTCTACCCGGCCTCCACCTTTTTGGTTGTCGCAATTTGGATCCCTAAATGATTGATTTTAAATTACCCAAATCTTCAGAGAGGAAATAGGTTATCGCTGTGCTTAGCAACCGTCTGTGCATTTGGGGTTGAAAGATTAATTGTGAATATAGCCCGGTTCCTGATAGGCTCGCTCAGCTTAAAAGGATGGATAACAGGAACCACAAGCGTAATCTCGGGAGAAAAGGATTTGCAGTATTTGTTCTTCCTGGCTTGGGCTTTGTTGATGCTGAAGCTTTTCCCATATTTTCCCCCACAGTTATTCCAGTCCACAGACAATACCCCTGTATCCCAGCAACTGGCACATCACCTCCGCCAAGGCCGGGTCCTTCCGGAGCCGATAGCACCATGGTGACACCCCGGCAAATGTGGACAACCAAAACTGTCAAGAGAGGCACAAACACTAGGCCAAAAATGGGAGAGTTAAAGAAAATAATAATTTCATACATATGATACATCTCTGCATGTGTATATATTTTTTCTTGTTCTTACTCTACGTAGCAGAACCCATGATTTCTTAAAACAAGGTGACTTCAGAGGGTTATGCCCCCTGAAGTAAGCAGGTTTCCATGCTTACATTACGCACTAATCTGTGCCTTGCAGTGTTTCATGTCTCACGTTTACTGTGATCTTTTCAATATCTGGATACTTCAGTAACTTACACTATGCTTGTTGTTTTTCTTCATTTTAGTGAGGTTTTAAGCACCTTTATTTCCAATGTCAAAGACAAGCTTCAAGGGGTAAGTTAATTCGAATTCAGAGTGCAGAATAATAAAAAAATGCTACAGAACATTCACCTTCTCTAATTTACTGTGCTGATATTTGAATTATTACATTGTTTGTCTTGAGCATTCATACTTTAAAACAACAATTGTCTTTTTTTTTTTTTTTTGCATATACTGTTGTCTTTGTGGCCTGTCCTTAGGGTCAAGGTCTTTAGGGCCTTGCCTTAGAGTCAGCAAGAACAGGCTGTAATGGCTGTCTGCAAATATAGAGGTTTTTCTCCTTCTGCTTGAAGAAAGTAGTCTACTCTCAGGAATGTCAGTGTGGTCTTACTGTCTGAAGGTGAAGGCCTGCCCCCTATCACTTTTATAATTAATTTTATTAATATCATTAATGCTTTTTTTTGCAGATCGGTATCTCTATTGCAAAATCTGTTAACACTTCTGCAACATTTCATGAGCCTTTTGAGCCATTCCAGATCTCCTTTGGGGCTGCAACCAACAGCTGGACAAACTGTTTCAAGCAACAGATAAATAACCATTTTCAGGCTGTTCCATTCCATGAGTTGCAGTCCTTGTTCTGTGGTATTTGGGGTTGTGTTTTTGCAAACAAAGAAAAGGCAACATTAATTTTCTCATTTACCTTTGTTTTTGCAGCTGCAAGCATGCTTGGACAAGTTTGGAGAAATGTTCGATTCAAGAAACAAAACCATTTTGGTTCACCTAGAGACCATTTCCAAGACACGTGAGTCCTTTCTGTGTTTCTGTTAACAGCAGAGGGCACAGTCAAACTGCCGAATGTCAGCGCGTTGCCTCTGAGCTGGGGTGACCCGGGCGAGTCGTGCCGCTCACGGCTGCTCTTCATAAGGGAGAAGAGCAAATAAGACTCACCTGTGGTACAGACTTGTCAATTTTTCCATTTTTACTCTAGTCTATTCTACTTTCCTCTCTTGCACTGTGTCAAAGAACTTAGATGTTGCATGGTTACATGCCACACACGCATAGATAAATGCACCCTTATGTTTTCATGTTCTGCCTGGAGTACAGTCATTTCTAGACTATCTGGAGCACTAATGGAATATACGGTAAAAATAACCTAGATATTTATATCCTGAGTATCCAGTTTCAGTTTTTAGGGCTTTCTCAGTTTTTCACATGTTAGTTTGAAGTCTTCCATCTCTCCTCTACGCTTGAAGTGATTATATATTTGATATGAGCAAAACGAGTACTGGTAGTTTCTTAAGTAGGAAGCACATAATGAAGTGCACTACTGCCATGATAAAAAGGTGACCTCCCAAAAAAACCAATAACGTAAAATACTTCTGAACAGCTCCATCTCTAAAGCGGCTAGTCACAGCAGCCTTTCCTGAGGGAAAGTGCTTCGGAGAAATTACTTCCAATTTGACTTAGATTTGAGCCCTTGGGAGTGCATTAATTTTTAATGCTGGCATTATTTTTTATCAACACCCTGTCAGGACTCTGCTCTGTGCTTGCCCTGCTCTATGCAAGAACAAGAGGCCAACTTCAACACATTGAAGTCATGTGAAGTTCGTTATACCTTGCGAGTTCGAGGTAGCAAACCTTCAAAAAAAGCGCTGTAATATTTACTGCACGGTCAAATGAGGCTTCCACGAAGCACAGGTTTGGAAGATACCCTGTAAGTCAACACCGCTCTCTCAGGCAAGATGAGTGGAGTCTGGCGCATTCTGCTCCAGGCCATGACAGCCTGTACGTTGGAAATACCAACCTTGTTATACTAAGAACACTCCCTTGCTGTGCTTGGCAAGTGCTCTTGGTGGGACCTTAATGTAAGCAAGAATCTGTCTGCTTTGGCCAGCACAATCTTCCTTTTATGCATTTGCCCGTCTCCTAATTACTTCAGTGCCTCAACTTGTCCGCTCTGCAGCAGAACTTTGCCCAATTTCATATACCTCTTGCACAGAAATGGTTGTCATGGCACTGCAAATCAAATCCATTGTTCACGATTCCTCCTCTTCATTCCATACCATTTGCTCAGCTGTCCTGTTTCTTCTACATACCCATTTCAAACAAATGTGCCTTGAATGAAATGAGAAACTTCCCAAAGGTGCCTGCTGCTAGAGTTTCAAAGCAATTGAAAAGAAAAATTGGGACTTTCTGTAATGTATCGTGCTGCAGAATGTCGACTATATAATGAAAATCACCACACACTCCACAATGTTGTTCTTTTTATATTTCTGGGAGGTTCATCTGTCATTGGTTAATTGCTGATAAACACTGCCATTTGACTGGTATCGCAGTGATGGATATTTAAGTTCCCACTAAATAAATTCTTGCGCTAGTGCCTTGAAAAGATCCCAGTTGAGGCAATTTCCTTGAAAAGCTGCTACGAAATTCCTAAACTCAGGTGATAAAGAGCTAAATTCAGAGATGATAAAGCACTGAATGCCAGTGGCTGATGATACGGTAGTTTGGGATGTGTGACATGGCAGAGACATGTTAAATCATTGGCAGGGGAGGATTTCACATGTAGGAACGCAGAAGGTGAAGGGGCTGTGTTCAAAGAGAGAAATACTACACCAGGACATTCAAAGAGCTCTGAATGGCAAGAAAAGGTGGAAATCAAGTCTGTCTTCATTAAAAGCACGTAAGGAATATCACAGGCCTCATTTACAGCACATTTGGCACAGTCTGCATAGCCACTAGGCGAGAACAAAACAGAAAATATTTTTCGAAAATATATTTCCAAAGCATTTCCAAATGCTATTGGGCTGGCAAGCTCTATGTAGTAAGATAAAAAAATATTCTCTTTGGAGTGCTTGTCCATATGTGCTTGCACACAGTGGATGGAGCTGTGTCTGGCACTGGAGATGAGATCACATTTGCCTGAGCTGCTCTGGTCCTTGCTCACGTCTCGGTGTGCTCTGCACAAGGATGTAAAGCAGCAAGCGGACCCTGCATCCTCAGTTCTTCCACCTTAGAGTTCCTCTTGTTGACTTGCCCACCTCTCATTTGGTCTCTCCTTCCAATTTCAGGTCCTGTAACTCATTATATTTTTGTATTTTTCTCATTTTCATTTATCTACCCACACTTCCACCAAAAGTTTCTATTTTTTTAAATACAAACCCAATTTTCACAACTCAGCCCTCTCTGAACTGCTTTGCTTTGCTGGTATCTGCTAGTTCCAGCTGTGACAACTCGGAATATCCATATCCTCCGCACCACCTTGACTTCATTGCAAATGAGAAGCGTATTCCCAGCCAGCAAACCACAGGCAAAGCCTCTGACGCTCCTGCCAGAAAAGGTGACAAAATAACACAAAACGTGTCCCTTACAGAGGTTTGAGCTGATGCAATTCTCTGACAAAATCCAGTGCCCAGTGGGCAGTTTTCAAACATGACCTTCATTGAGATTTCAAGGCCCAGTACCTGCTGGCACGGTTTCTAAGAGATTTTGCTGTGCTTATAACAGTGGGATGTGAGCTTTTTTTACCCTGACCAGCAGGATCCAGACTGGGACACCCAGTCCAGACTCCCTTATGTTCTGTGTGGATTAAAACCGATAAAGAGAATGCCTTTCCCATGCAGCTGCCTGCTCGCTGTGCAGTGACTGGCAATGAAAGTTGTCAAGATGAAGGACTTAACTGGACTCCAAAACACTTGGGCACAGATGCTGAGGGTATGTGGTTGTCTTGGTGAATACTGACACCTCTCAATGCTGTGACAGCCCGAACGTCGCTCCCGCTGGCCCAGGGAGAACACGCAGCGCTCTGCTGAGCTCCACAGCTCTCTGCCCTGCTCCTGTCTCACCAGGTTTACACCACCTCTTATTTCCCCTGCGGAACCCAGGCGTGGGGGAACCAACCTCCCTCCAAAGCATTATTTAAAGCCTCCGCGCTCTCAGTGCCAATCTCAGGAGGAGCTGCACAGATGACGATTGATAAGCATCAGAAGCAGTTGCTGTTTAATATTCCTGGGCTGGGAAGCTGACACTCCCTCCCTCAGCTGCTCAGGCTGTCGTTTCCAGCTGTTGGGAGCACAGCTGCACCTGGGTGCAGGCTGATTTGCGGGGAAGCCTCTGCAGCACAGGGCAGCAGACCTGCCCCGAAGTCCTACAGCCTTTTGTCTTGTGCCAAATTTCACATTCCGTATGTTATTAACGTAAACCACTAGAATCCAAAGAAAACAGCAAATCAAAACACAGCGATGCTCCAGGTTGTAAAAAACTATTTTGTTTAGAGTAAAATACTTTAGGAAAGGCATGGATCTGCATAAGCCACTCATTAACCAAGTAAATATTTTCCCTCTATGATCAAGTTATTCAATAACTATCTGCTGCGGGGTTTATTTGAAGAAAACTTTCTCTGAAGCAGCCGTTCTTGATCATTTCCAAAGATAAGAGATTTGACACAGAGTCCTTGATGTGATCTAGTTTGGCCATCTCAATGCCTATTCTTTTAAGTCTAGATTAATGTTCATTTTTATATTCTTTAATAGTGTTTGACAAGTTTGAACACTTCTCTGGTATGGAAGCCAGAGGGGGAAGGAGAGTGCCCCTCCTCTGTACTGAGGGGTTTTTTTTCCTGCAGAATACTCCTACACATACAAATTAAATGTGTTCAAAAGGCTGGCTGTCGGTTGCTTGCCTGCAGCATGCTGTGCTGAGTCAAACGTATGTGCAGATCACAAGCCCAGTGGATGCGGTGCTATTTTTAGGCTGAGGATACCATGTTGTAGAAGAACAGACAGACTAGGGAAATCACAAAGTTTTAAAAATAATTCCGAACTAAAATTAAGCGCTTGGGGAAGAGCAGCAAGCCGAGCTAAGTTTGCTGATGCTATGTGCTTGCTATGTGGAGATGGAAGGTGATGAAGTGACGTGAAAGGAGTTTCCTCGTTTGGTCACTGCTGTTTTCCTCCTCTTTATGGGCTCGCAGGCCAAGGAGGGGCTGGCAGGCTCCCCAAAAACCTACTCTCAGATTGCAGGTAGCCCTTGGGTCTAACCAGGCAGATGCAAAGTCTGAAAGGGCCCACTCACACGTTCACTCGGCTGTTCACAAAGCCACTCTGAGAGCCACAGCTTTCCTCCAGCGATCTGTAAAAATAAAAAAGTCTAAATCTGTCAGAGCAAATGACTAAAAGCTGAAAAATGGCAGTGAGAGAGCAGGGACAATCAAATTGCCTGCAACAATAGAGAGCTTATGAGTTGAAATACGCGCAGATAATCCTCAGAAATCAGCCACGCTCTGACAGAGAACAAGGTGAAGGCCAGTGGTGACGGGCACCCTAAAAAATGGAGAAGTTCCCCCCGAGTCTGGGTCTGGGAGGTGGTTTAATTTGAGGAAGCCACATGGACAAGGCAAGTGCAGGGTTCCTTCTCCCAGACAGCAATACGTGCTGTGCCAAAGCATTGTTCCTTCAGAGGAAGGCAAATAAAGACAAAAATACATCCTGGCGCAGGGGTTCCTCTTGACCTGTATCTGCACGGCACCTCCAGCCCCATCCCACCAGACACCTCTGCTTTGCGTGGCTGAATAAGCCAAATGCTTTCGAGCTCCTAAGAGGCGATTATCACCTAAGTACTTAATTATCCTGTAGCTTTTCTCTGCACATGTCCCAGTTGGATCTCTAGTTTTTCGTTGCACGCGGAGGGCTGAGACTGCGCATGGGCTTCCAGCTTCCCCGGGGTGCACAGCGGTGCCATCGGCCGAGCCTGCGCACGGCCACACACCGCACGCCCTGTCACCCGTAGCCCCTGGTGCTGCCGTTTGCGTCTTCGTGTCACCTGCTCATCACCTAAATGCCCGCTGGCTTTTGCACCCAGGTGACTACGGCAGATTTTGAGTAGGTCTTGAGGACTTTCCAGAGCCGCCTTGTCCCCTCACGCCTCCCCTCTCAGGAGCCGATGTTTTCCCTTTAATTGAAGCTATCCACTTAATTTTTCTCAGCTTTTTTTTTTCATGTTACATGACAACTTCCACTGAAAAGCTTTGTTTAAATCCACATAAAGGCCACCGCACTGCCTTTGACTAAAAAGTCACCTGTCTTATCCTGGTGTATTACATTAGTGAGGCACAATCTGCCTTTTATAAAATCTTGTTCCATTTTATTCCATTTCCCTCCATGTCTTTGAATACTCTTTCCCTTAAGGCCTATTCTAAAACCTTGCACAATATACGAACAAACCAGTAAGCCCATAATTGCTCAGATTTCTTGCCTTTCTTCCTTCCCAAATGTACCTTCTTAAAACATCCCTGTTTTTTACAGAAACAAAGCCTACACTTTCTGCCTGCCTCTCCCTAATAGTTTTTAACTCTTTGACCAGTTCCATCCAGAGTTTGACAGAAGGGCAGAGCTCACCAAGATGGTTAAGTCCCTGTAAGCTTAATGGAAATAGCTGGGCAAGAGGAGGAGAGATCCTGAGCACTCTGCGAGCGAGAGGTGCTGCACCGAGGAGCTGAGATAAATGCTCCGCGGGCAGGAACAGCTTCAGCCGGGCTCTCGGCTCTTCCAACACCAAAGTCAATCAAACGCATTGGGACTGTAGCAGAAGAGGATTAATAAATCGCAGAGCTCTTGTAGCCACTTGTCAGAACACAGGCTTTATTCTGATTCTTCTCAAGCAAGCAGTGCTAGTCCAGGACTCCGAAGCTGCATTTATCCCGGCCCGTTGGCTCGTCAGTGCTTTGTTTTAGCAGGAGCGCTTTGCATCCTGTTTTGTCCTGACCTGCCAGCGTTCCACCCCAGCCACACCACCTGAACACACCTTCCTGCGCTGTTCACAGCAAAGACTGGGCATGTTTAGCGAACAGCTCTTTCTCTGGATCCTAATTTATGATTTTAAAGGAAGACTTCTGTAAGATTGCTAAGGATTTTTCATCTCTGCAGACTGTTCCCGTGCTGTAGTGCTTTAGGCACAGCAGTGGTCCCTGTAAGAATAATCATAGCTGCATGGGGAGTGTTTATTATTGTCCAATCATATAACAAAAATTCTTATTTTTTATCAGTTTTTCAACGAGACTGACAGAAGCCAAGAGCATCTCACTTCAATTTAAAGCCCTTCCAAAGGGTCTGTGCCCCCACAGGACACTGCTGGGACCCCCGCTGCCTTCCACACTGTGCACAGCTGCCTGGTTCAGTAATTTCTGACCCAAATCCCTTCCTGTGCCCAGCAGCTGGAAATCACAATTCTTTGCACAATCCTTCACAATTTCCCGCTGTCCCTTCAGGCAGATTTCCTTCGGTTACCCACCTCCAGCACTTTTCTGTCATCTGGTCTCTGGTTGCACTTCTCAGCCATGAACCTCTTCCATCTCCTGCCTGTTATCAGCAACACTATTCTTCCCATCACACATTCAAGCTCCCGTTTACCATCAGCTGGTGACAGAAGAGGGTCAGTTACACTGCCATGGGTCAGATTTTTTGGGTCACTCTCCCCTGGCCATGCCTGTTGTGCAGCTGGCAGAACCCTCAGCTTTCCTTGCATTGAACCAAGCTTTGCAGCTTTGTGTAGCACTTTCATTTCCAGCTGCCATATTAATAGCGCACAGCAAATGAGGTTTGGCCTATACGCAGCATCTTATAATTTTCAAGTGCTTTGCATTAAACATCTCCCCTATTGTTCATCGCTTCGGGCTCGGGGAGATCTCAGCGGGTGAATCACTGTGGTTGCACAGCACAGTGAAGTATTTCATGCCAACCCATGGAGGAACTAGCAATAGTATTGATAGTGCATTATTCACATTTACAAATGAAAGACCAAATGTGTTTTTTATTGATTTCCCTGTTCAGTGCAAGATGCTCTTCAAAGTCACTGTGACTCGATGCTGAAAGCTCTGACAGATAAAAGCCAAATGGAGCAGGCACTGCTGGAAATGGAGAGGAGACTTGCAGCCGTAAGTGTAGAAATTAATCTTTTATTCTGAATCTAGAATTCTGAATTTTCTCCTGCTTTTTCAAAATATTAACTGAATATTAAATTGCCTTCGAACGGTGTATTATAAAGTAGACTTCTAATGAAGAGGGAAAGAAGAAAAAATAAAAAAGAGGTGAAAAAAGAACTGGCGGATGTCAAAGAATGAACTGTCAGAGACCTCCTGGACAGGTCTGGTTTCTCCAAAGGGAGATACAAACCACTGATCTTTGGGTCCATACCTAACTTAAGGGGTCTAACTGACACATAGTACCTAAAAGTTTCTCATTTGAATACTATTATTGCACCTTTTAATGTGCTGGTTACTGCTTCTGCTCTGCTTGGTCTCTCCCCAGAAAGATGCAGAGATTTTGGATGTGAAATCCAGCATCCAGCTGCTGAAGGAGAGTCTGGAATCGCTGCCAGCTCAGCTGAGAGATCAGCACCTGAAGCTGTGTAAAGAACAAGGGTTCCTGAAGGTCCCTAATGCCTTAGCTGAGCTGCACTCCTTCATTTCCAGTGCCAGATCTGCCCCCCACATGGCAGATAACTCTTCCCAGACCTCCCCCGGCCCGTGCCAGGACTGTGTTCAGGGTGAGGAGAACGCGCGCTGGCCGTGCTGCCGAGGCCGGGCGGTTTGCAGCTCCTGGGGTTGTTCTCAGCCCCACTGCGTGACACGGGGGGAGCAGCACGGACAGTCCCCCGTGGGGAACCAGGTCACCGGGGATGGCAAACCTGGGGGTGACCTGAATACACCTCCAGGAGGGAAAGTGAGCCCCACCGCGGCAGCTGTGTGCGGCACAGAAAACACCTCTTTGCAGGAGGCAAAAGATGGTTTGGAAACACAGAGCTGTGCTAATCACCCTTGTGTGTGCTGCTCTAACAGTCACTTTTTGGGGGGAAGCCAGAAGAAATGCTGTCCTGTACCACAGGAGCTGCCTCTGCCAACCCCGCTGAGGAAGGCGGTCAGGAGAGGCACTCGAGGGTTTGAAACCGTGGCGCTGCCACAACAGAGGCAGCCTCCAGCTTGTCACCTTTCTGCACCAAAAGATACGCCGGGGCAAAGAAACCTGTCCACAGGCTGTGAGGTAGAGAATGCAGCTGTAGGGAACAAAGCAAAACAGTGGCCGGGAAGGATCCCCTGGAATAAAGTGATGGGGGGGAAGAAAACCTGCCCTGCTATGAGAAAAGGCGAGCTCTCTCGATGTGCTGACGGTGGGCTGAAGCAAAGGAAGGCAAATGGGATTATTGAGTTGGAAAGCTCCAGAAAAAATTGCTTTCCCAGATACATGGTTGTTCCCAATTTAGGAAGCTCTAACCTGGTTTTTGCAGCTCCCAATCCGCAGATCCTCAGCAGCGCTCAGCCAAGGCTTACGAAGAATTTCCCACCAGTGCCACGCTCCAATAAAAGCCTGCAACAACATGCAGAAAAAAGAAAGAAAAGTTTGGAAATTAAAAAAAGAGCAAATGTTTCCAGTCTAAAAAGGAATTTCTGGGATTCCTCTCCCCAGGAGAATATATTTACCCTGTGTAGCACAACAGGTGAAAGCCAGGTGAGCTGCTTCACTCTCCGCAGTCCTGCAGCCTCCGAGGAACCACGTCCTGGCAACACGCTGGCTCAGCAGAACACAGCCTGTTGCTCTTTAGTTTTTGACAGTGATTATTCTGACTGAGGGGGTTGGTTTCATGTTCGGGGTCATCAGCACAGGCTTGGCCAGCTCAGTCGCAGTTTATTCCTCTAGATGTGTTACCTGCTTGATCAGAGACAAGGCTCACGCCTGGATGCTCAAAAGTGTTATTGCCCACCTCAGTGTGTCGTAAGGGACGCCGTGGAATCTGAGGGAAGCTCTCCCCAGCGTGGAAAGCTGATGGGAGCTGTGTTGCTTTGCCTCCCAGCAGAGATGCTGGAGGCTCCAGTTGTATTTCCACAGCAGAGAGGCAGTTGTGGAGTCTGCTGGGATATTCACCAGGCAGGAGAGGGCTGGCAGGGCACAGCTAAAACACATTTAGCACTGAGATTTACTTGAAACTTTTCCACTCCGTAGATGTAACAATATCTCTGTGGCCAGAGGCTTCACTCTGTTTCTCAGCCGTAGTCTCTATGTTGGTTTTTATATCTAAAAGTTCAGGTTTTTGGCTCCCTAGGCAGTGGGAGTGTTGTTGTAGTTGATTTCAATATGGTTCAGATGTGTCTCAGGAGTTGTTTGTGAGCTTTGGACAGGGAGAGGTTTAGCTAAGGAAAGCTATATCCCAGCATCTCAGGTTCTCCGGTTTCAGAAAATTATTTTGTTTTTCTCTTATTTGTCTCGTGTATCTCTTAACAAATCAAGAGAATTCTCCGACATACAGTTTTCAGGGGCAGTCATTCTCAAACAGAAGCCAAAATTCGTGATGGTCACATTCAGCAGGTGAAGTCACCGAAGGATAGTTCTCATCCTTTAGAAACCTGCACCTCTCTAGTGCAGAGTCGCTCCAAAATTTCCAAGTCAGGAAGGACCAGGCTGCTCGCTCAGCCTGGCGGATACAGCAGCGAGATCGCTGGGCAGCCCCAGTTCCCACAGAGCCACTCATTTCGGGGTACCCCACTGTGCCTGGCAGCTCCCGCTGCTTCACCTATTTGCATCACGCTTCATTTTTCATCTGCTACTGGCAAAAGAAGCATTTCAGTGTTGACAAAGCAGGTTGATTGCCAACGATCCAGCCAGTCCAGCTTTGTCCACCCAAGGGGGAAGACTGGGATCCCTTTTTCCTGGCTTTAATAAACTCCCTGTGTTTTCAGCAAAGTCTGATGTTTTTGTGTTGTTTTTTCGGGAGAGGCGAGATCCTGTTCCAGCGGGTGAGCAGGCGGCTGCTCTTTAGCTGTTTAACTCCCCTGGATTGTGCAACTGTGAGGATTAGTTTTTTTCAGCTCCTCTTTGATGTTTAAAGAAGGAAACCTCCGCCCTTCCAGTCTAACATTAATCAGGAAGGAGAAGGCGGTGAGGATGGGTGTGGGGACCCCCCGAGTCCTGGACCCCCAGCTCAGCGGAGGGGCCGGCTGTCAGCAACAGCAGCCGTTCATTCCCCATCGCCCTCCTGTACCAGCATCCCCAGCAACCCCAGCACCGCCTCTGCTGGGCACAACCCGCTCCATGGGGCTCACCACCCCCGCATTTTGGGCTCGGTGGGGACACTCACAGGCCCCCGCTCCGCCCGGCCTGGCTGCTCAGCCCGGCTGTGCCGCCAGCTCGGCAGCGCATGGCTGAGCTTGGAGGGACCTCTGGAGGTGTCTGTGCAAGCCCTGGCTCCCCGGCACTCCCAGGATGGAGCAACCACGCCATGGGGTGCAATGCAGGGCTGCCCTGGGGACCCCCACAGCCCCCCCAGCACACACACCGGCACAAAAAAAAATCCCCGTAGAAAGGAGGGGTAAGGGCAGCCAGCGGTGCTTCCCCCCATGCCAGACACGTCCCCGGGGGAGCAGGGGGAATCCCGGGTGCCACCCTGGCCCCCACGGCCTGGCCCCACACCTGTTCCCTCTCGGGGTCTCCTCTGGGATTTTTGCTGCCAGCAAAAATATCTGTCCCACTACGGCTGTGACGATGGCGACTCCTTTCTGGGCAAAAATGGAAGCGTGTCCGTGCTGCCAGCTCTGCCCCAGGGCTGTGGCGCTGCCGGTGCCTGTGGGGCCTCATCCCACCCTCCACCAAAGGTCCGCAGGGAAGATGCTGGGGGTGGTCACCCCAGCAGCGCAGCCAACGGGGACTGCGGAGGGCACGGGGCAGCACTGCAAACAAACACAGTGGTCATGAAAATGCCAAGCTGGACTGCAGCCTGTCTGTGGGCACTTAATCAGCACAGTGTTCTCCTAAACTGGGGTTTCATCCTGCTTCCTTGGGGAGAGCCTGGGAGAAGAGGAAGGCACGTGGCCAAAAGCAGGGAGAGCTGGTGAAACGCAGGCAGGCACGGGAGGTGTGAGAATGCGGTCTCATCCTCCGCCCCGCATCCCCAGCTGTGCAGGCAGGCAGCTGAGCGGGACTGTCGTCTTTTCATCTGCCAGTGAGTCACTTGGCAGAGGAGGAAACCACTGATGGCACCAGCGCTGTGGAGGTGGCTGCTGCGCCCCTGCCTTGTGCTCGATGCACCCCAATGACTGCGGGGTGCGGGGCACAGCCGGGTCCCTCCCCACGGCCCCATCACATACTCAGCACCACAGCTGCCCCAGCCGCAGGATAAGACCATCCGGCTGTGGTGATGCCAGGTGCCGGCGGTGCCCGGCACAGTGCAGGCTCACCGGCTGCCCCCCAGGGCTCTGCCACTGCCTGGCTCGCCCCTCATGCGGCCTCCCCAGCGCTAAGCCTCAGATTAGCTGCCTGCCCTGCCTGCTTCGTGGGGGCCAGCATTGCCCACATTCCCCAGCCCCTGTGCTCAGCCCCCCTGGTCCCACTGCCTGCGCTCAGCCAAACAGCAGGGAGGGGTCGACCGGGGCCCAGAAATGCCCCATGTGCCCACGGAGAGCCCAGCCCGGGCACGATGCCCCAGGGATGGAGAGGTGGCAGGGAGCAGGAGGGGGACACTGCGGTGCTGCCAGCACGGCGCTGCCATAGCGCCCTGAGGTGCCACATGTCCCCCTGGCTGGGCAAGAGGAGGGTGATGGAGGTGATGGGTTTGCCAAGGCTGCGGTGGCTCAGGTGCTGCCCGTGGGAGCTGGGATGCGTCACCATGTGGGGCAGAGCCCTGAGCCACTGTGACTTTGTGGCGTTGTGGCTGTGCTGACGCCAGCCCAAGCCTTGGCAGGGCAGGCAGCTTTCCAGACGGACAATTAGCTGATTAGCTAATTACCTGCATTTTGGCAGGACCCCATAGCCCAGCGGCTGCTAGGGTGCTGTGTGCCCCGTACAGGGTAGGCAGGAGGTGTGGGGCAGGCGTAGGGCAGGAGGGTGCCAGGGACGCTCACAGACCTTCCCAGTGACCCTGCTGGGGTAGGGGGGTGTCAGCAGCCCCCCCACCTGCCCCATGGCTGCCGTGTGACCGCCCTTAGCAACAGCCTTGCACTGGGGGCTGCCTGCACCCCGCGGGTCCCGCCTGTCCTGCCTGCCTGACAGGCAGCATCTCCCCCGCTGCCCTGTGGGTCTCACCCCACGGGGGTCTCGCCCCAGGTGAGCCCATCCCGGCTGAGCCCCACGGGGGCCCCACCCAAGGCACCCGCGCTGCCCCCGGCGCTGCCCCCGGTGCCGTTCCCGCACGGCGCCCCCGCCGAGCCCGGGCGCCC